>OU862912.1:20990551-21590551 GCA_917880885.1 Limnephilus marmoratus | reverse complement strand
AAATTTTGAGAATTTTTTTAAATTTTTAGTATAATAAGGTTATTCCATAGGTCGTTGGCAGATTTGTTAAATTTTCAAAAAAGTTTTTGTATTATACCACATCCATTTCAAATAATATAATCATGCAGTAAAATAAATCAATACATTATCTAGCAAACGTATGTTTTAGAATTTTAATTTTAGTTTCAATAAAATCATTAAAAAATAAGTACGTACATGTGTTTCTTGACGAAAATTGGTCCATTTGTGTATTTATTTGCGCACTTACAAACTAATGTATTTCAGATTTTTTAAACATTATTATTAAATTTAGACATTATTGAAAAATGATAAATACTTATAATCAAAAAATAACTACAAAAAGTACATTATTTTAATAGTTTTATCATCACGCCTTTCAGCATTTTTGGATGAAGGTATAAATTAAAGCTAATTTGGATTGAAATAAATTCGATATTAAGTTATAATTTAAAAAAGCTGGTACGGAGAATAATTAATCTTTCTCATTGTAACCGCCCTGCACGATCGTAAGAACAACTTTCGACGAAATGTGGATTTTCGTCCGCTGGCTGGTTAGACGAAAATAATCATTTATAATAATTTATTCGTAGGTACAGTTAAATTTTATTCTTTCTTAATTTTCAGAGTCTCATATTATTACGCGGTTGTTTCACATTCTTAGTAAAATATTCGTCTATCCGGGCTACATAGAATAGTTTATGACTTCACGTGCACAGATTATGACTTATTCAAAATATTTAACTTCGTAATGCCAGCTTTTCTCTAGAAGCCTCCGTGATCATCAATTTATTATAATATGATTCGATAAATTCCAGATATTATTACCAAAACACATGTACGTAAATCTCATTCTTTTGAATTCCAACTCTATGTTATTATGATCCGTTATTGATAACATTATTAAAAACGAATCGCTTATTAATCATACTTAAGAGCAGCGTTGGCGTATTAATGATTCACCTTAAATCTTAATTTAAAGTTATTAGATTGCCTAGATTATTTACCTTTCTTTTCCTATACAAATATACACAATGAAACACCCACGTGCTTAGTGATATTTGGTAACTTTGACAAGTCTTCTAAAATGTGTACGATTTAACAGTGACAGTGTTTCGACTTGTAAGAAATTTATATCTTTCATAGGAATATAAACGAGGTTATCAATTTCAATTATGGCATTTCTCCCCGGCACTTTTATTTTTTCTCTGTAACGGTTCTTCGGGCTCTAATAAATTGAAGAAAGGACACAATACATCTTTGATAATCAATAATATCCCTTCGGCTGTTTCCGCCTACGGATATTTATTATTTGTAGCCCAATCCTAAAGCTGACTTGGAAGGAATTTTGTAAGGGTATTGATGATAATATTATGTGGGTACAAGGTTCCAACATTTCTTAAAGAAAACGCACGTTCAAAACATAAGAAGTGATATAGGTACACTCTCTTTAGACGTTTTTCCATTATGTTCAATATTTACGAAATAGTAATACGTTCTAGGCTTTTCGTTTTTTTCAAGAAGTCGAATGCGCAAAAAATTGTTAAGACTTTTAAAGCTCGTACAATAAAGAAAAATTTTCAAGTTCATTTTATTTTGTACATTTATTATCTGAAATACGTTTCGTTTACATTTATTATCTGAAATAAATTTATTTTTTCTTGTACGAATTTATCAACGTTTTTGAAGGTTTAAAATATTTATCATAAATGTCGAATAGTTAAATAATTATGAAAAAAACGAAGGTATGTTAGATAATGGATTATTTAAACATCACTTTGGAAGTTATTTCGAATTACAAGATCGCCCTTGAATAGAAAATATTAGTAAATTTACAGTATTTATTATGCAATACACAATGTTTAAGATGTACTTTGGCGAGTTCTTTGATTAAATTTCTACGCAAAATCGATCAACCACTAAATAAAGACCTTTCAAAATGTTTTTGAAATATTTTAACGTCTTACAATGACAACCGAATAAATCAGAACAGTGAAAGATTAGAACACTTTTGAAAAGTGATATAAAGTCATGAAAAGTGTTGAAAAAAAAAAACTTGATTAGTTTAGGTTTATGGGCTACTTTTTTAAATATTTTTCATTACCTTTAATGACATTATATCACACAAAAGTGTTCAGATTTGTCATGATACCATTTCAACATACCAGACAATAAAACAAAATTATTGGGTGAATTATTTTCACCGAAAACGAGCGTGATATCTGAAAAAAAACAACGTTTTTAGACAAGGAAAATATGACGTCCGCTCGATGAATTTGTTACATCTCTTGATTACAGAAATATTTTTTCCATTATGCTCACAGTATGAAATAATGTGTTGTAGTTTTACGATGCATACACTGGACATCCTCATATGTTGATTTATTCTTATGAAGGTGGTCATTCGTACCAACTGAAAGATAAATAATATATTCCCGGGTTCACCCACTCCCAGGTTGGGTAGGTACCTGTCTTCTCCCAGCTTTTTTCTAGCCAGTGTTGTAATTTTACGCCTAGGAACACGTTCAATGAGATCATAAAATTCTTTGGATAAAGCTCGTTAATGTCAATAAATGTCACTTCCAAAGAAGTGTAAATATTTCTTATTATCATAGAATAAAGAATATAACACTAGAAGTGCCTTCCAATCACATTTGAATGAAAACAAATGTGCCACTGAGTTAAAGTTTACCTTTTTGTTCTAGACCATTGAGCACACGGTCTTTCTCTCTTTCAGTTGCCTGAAATTGTATATCACTATCCCATTTCAATTTCGTAATCATGGCAAAACACAGTTTTGTATGGAATTATAGGCCGAAACACCTCTGCTGTAGGTCACCCCAAGTAGTTCGCTACGTTTGGTGATTTAGCAAGGGTGCCCGGGTTCATGGGGTGAGGTTTGTCTGGGTCTTGGAGGCGGATGACCGGGATACACTTAACCCCAGATTCCTACCCACCCCTTAAACCCTTTTCCTTCTCAGAACTCTCCTTTCCTTTCCTTAAAAAACCCTCCACGTAGCATCCCCAAAGATGGCATAGGCCCTGAGGGAAATTATTTTCCTCAGGGCCTCCTGTGTGGAGCTCGTGTAAAAAGAAAACTAAAATTAATCTTGGAGCGATTAAGGATCTGCTTAAAGATAAGGAGTTGTCCTTAACCTTAAAATTAACGACTTTAAGGGCGATTCCGTTTCTACGTAAAGATAATTTATTCTTAACCTTATAATTAACGACTTTTTCATTGATTGCGATTCCTGTTTTCTCGGATGATAGCGTTAAGTCGTTAATTTTAAGGTTAATTTTTTATTTTTTTTATTTAAGTTTTTATTCCAGCAGGACTGGGAGGGTAGTGCAATCCCAGTCTGCCATATTACATAAACAACTATAAAAGAAAAAAAGTTTAAATATTAGGTAAGTACCTAATTAAAACATAAAATGAAAACAAAATTCATCACACAAATAACAAAAAATAAACATAAAATTAAAATAAATAATAAGTAGACAGAATTAAAAATAAAAGATAAAAAGATTTTTTGGGATCGTCCATCATGGAGGTCGCCTCATCATCTGCATCCATCGCTCATTTATTGGGGAACTGAGCCACTCGGATGCAGCCACGACAATGATATTGGTTGAAGTTCGTATCCTGCTCCAGAAGCTGGCTAGTCGGTGGCGAAGTAAGGCTGGGAATGAGTGCACCCTCCCCTCGGTAAACATCGTGGAGGCACTGCAGAACCTCGGTAGTTGCATAAGTTGCCTGTATGCGTTATTGTAGCACACTCTCAGTTTGTCCCATTGCGCTGCTGGGTATTGTGTCCACAGTTCAGACGTATAAAGGGCAGTACAGTATGTCTTGAATAATAATTTTCTGACATCTTCGCTACAGTGATAGAACCGCCTTGAGAGCATTCCGGCCCGTATGTTAATTGCTCTTCTTTGTCGTTCCATATCTTCTATATCCTTCATGTCTTCGGTTAGGATATGTCCCAGATACTTAACCTGTGAGGCCACAAGCAGTTCATTTCCTTCTAGATATATTGGAGGAATATGTGATGGCTCCTTATTGTGTTTGAAAGCGACGATGACTGACTTTTTAGAATTGTACAACAGATTATGAGAGTTTGCGTACTCTTCGCATATTTGCACAAGTCGTCTCATCGCTTTAATCGAAGGTGCAAGCAGCACCATGTCATCGGCGTAATTAATGTTGTTACTTCCTTGTCCGCAGATATGACAACCGATTCGTGTATCGTTCAACTCTTGTAAGAGGTCGTTAATGTACACATTAAATAGAGTTGGAGACATATTTCCCCCTTGCCTGACTCCGCTCTTAAGGAATAAAGGTCTTGAGGAAGCTCCTGCCCATTGAATGTGATTTTCCTGTTGTCCGTACCAAATAGCCAGCATATTGACCACTGCTGCTGGAACATCTCGCTTTATGAGTTTTTCCCATAATAATTGATGGGAAACACGATCAAACGCCTTGCTTAAGTCAAGAAAACACCCATAGACTGTGGTTTTTCTTTTTTTGTAGTAGGCTATTGTTTGTTTTACTCCATAAATGGCCATATCGGTTGATGAGGCGCTCTTGAAGCCGAATTGGTTATCAAGGGTAAATAGTTTCTCTTTGACTAGCGCGAATAAGATTTTTTCAAATAGTCTCGAAAGCATTGTCGCCAAGGAAATCGGTCGGTAATTTCCTAATACCGATGCATCCAGCTGATTGGATTTCAGGATTGGTACGATAATAGTTTTGCTCATATCCATCGGCATATGTGTGTGTCTTAGGAGGCTTGAGTACAGGGCGGCTAGAATAATATGAAGTTGATCTCCTGCGTATTTTATGTGCTCAATACCAATGGCGTCGTATCCTGGACTTTTACCATGGGCGGTTTGCTTAATTGCACTTTCAATCATTTCATGAGTAACATTCATGACCAGATCATCATTGGCCGCAGGCGGGCATGTCATTATCGAAGGTTTCGTAGTATCTCCTTGATCCTCGCTTAAAGAGAAAAAGTCTCTAAATTCGTTGGCTATGTTTTCATCACCCATAATGTTGTTGACGCATAGTGGAACTTTGCTCTTGGCTTTCAGTACAGTTGAAGTTTTTTTGCCAAAACTTTCTGAAATCTTTGTTATGCATAGACGTAGCTATGCTATCCATTCGTGCTTTGTTTTCCGAGTGTTGACATTTTCGGAGAGCAATTTTAAAAGATTTCTTACTAGTTTTCCTTTCGTCTGCGAAACGGCCTTCCGTAGGCCTGCCGGCTTGAACCCAGCAGAGGAATGCATGTCTTGAATGGCGGTACAAAGTGGAGACTTCATTATTCCACCCAGGAACAATTTCATACATTTTTTTGGTTTCTTTACTTCTGAATGCTTTTATGGCGGAGTTTCTTAGTATATGGACAATATTACCGTAGAGAGAATCAAGTTCAAGTTTATGAGTTTCGTTATCACAATTAAGTCTTTGATATCTTACGGCATCTGGGGGTTTCATTTTTAACAATAGTTTATTGGCAAGGGCGTTGTAAGTTTTAATATCATTTTCGGATTTTGCCGTCCATTTTCCAAAGTCCTTTGATCGATTCTGTCTGTTGGAAATAATGGGGGTTAGATTTAGATCTATTTCCACAGTTAGTGGGAGATGATCTGACCACGTCGCATCGACTGTGATTTTTACGCTCCTCACTGCACGATTCAACCCCTGTGTCATAATACAGTGATCAAGCCATCTGGTGGTTCCGTGGGCGTCACTTACATAAGTAAACGTATCAGAGCTTAAATGCACAATATCAGTGTATGTATAGCTATTTTCTACACAGAACTGTGCAAGTTCACGGCCAAAAAGTGACCTCGGATCCGCGTTGAAATCTCCTATAATCATGGAGTTGGAGCTGTTTTGTTCCTCAATAATGGCGTGTATTTTTCCCAGACAGTCTGCGAATTCCGGTAAGTTCTCAGCTGAATTGGTCGGCATGACAATTACCATATCCTTGTACATCCATAATCGGCTTTCAGGCTTCTTTCTATTAAAAACTTCAGTACATGATGTAATAATTGATGATAATTTCGACAAAGATTATAATCTTTTAAATCTAAGTAATATTTATGAATGTTTTTGACGTCTTTCAAGGACCTAACTAACTAATTTCCAACGGGATATTCTAATGTGGGAATTTCGTTGTGTTGGAGTGTCCGGAACGTCGGTGTGGGTGTCCTTGGCTCTCCAAGTAGCGCAGAACCGTGAGTAGTGGAGGAGCCTTGTCCACCTGGAAATTTGAATTGGGGGTCACGATCCTCTGAATGAGGAAACGCCCCTAGAAGGAGAAGATTGACCAGGAGAAGCAAATAAAAGAAGTAACATTTATTTTTATTTTTTGAATAACTTAAATGAGTAAAACCTCAAATTGTAATATTTTTAATAATTGAAGACCGTGTTAGCGACTCTCAACTCAACTCTGTACTTTTCTGTTTAAAATATTCGTTTGGTACTTGCTAATATTGTGTCAATGATTAGGAATGGAAGAAATTTTTATTTTTGAATATTAGTGTAAAAAGAATTAATATAACCGTTGTAGGAATTTGGTACTGAGAATTATTTCTGCTGCACCATGAAAACACCTTTATACAAACAGCTTTTACGTCATTGAGTACAAACAGGCTACTAGGGGAATTCAAAATTCGTCTTTGTAGGAAAAATTATGTAAAAGGCAACACAGTAAAAAGCTCGCAAACTACCTGAAATTTGATAAAACTTACACGAATTTTGAAAAAACTGACCTCACTGCTAAATTAAATTACACAAACTAAACAAATTTGCGTGAACTAAGGTCAAAGGTAAAATAAACAAATTTGGGCTCTGCTGGTTTAGTTTTATAATACTACTAGCTGGTCCCGGCATGCGTTGCTATGCCATTTAATAAAAAAATTGTTTCTCCCTGAGTGTCCTTTCCCATTCGTCCCGTTCCCCTTCCGTCTCCCCTTCTTCTCCTGCATCATCTTCCCCTCTAGCGTTCCCACTCACCTCCACATTCCCTCTCCCCACTCCACTCCCCCCCCCTTCCCCCGTCCTGTGAACCCCCCTCCCGAGTTCCCCTGCCCCCTCACACGTCCCCTTCCCCTTTGGCGTTCCCCTTCTACCTTCCCCGCCTTCCCTCTTCCCTTTCCCGCTCAACGCGAACTGTCAAACGTGCGATAGTCGTTAGGTTTTCTGAAATTATCCAATTTTCTGCGCAATTTTCTTAATTTTTCTCTCCGTAAGAACCGTCCTCGTACTTCAAGGAATATTCTAAAAAAAGAATTAGCGATTCATTTTTATGTATAAAATTATCTGAGTTAGGTTTTAGCACAACACTAATATTAATTTGGTACGCCAGTATAGGCTTGTTGAAAAAGTATCGATATATCAATATTTTTAATTCAATATATCGATATTTTTAGCCGATATATTTTGATCCGAATATCGATATATCGATACAAAATATCCAATATCGAAAATTGTATCAAAAACGATATTTTTTTAAATTTATGTATTTAAAGTCACTAGAATCCAAAACCGTATAGGAACGAACGGAAAAAGTAACTGTATTGGGTCATGACATCTAGCGGTTGAGATTTTAACTATTAATAGCTTACAAATCTATTGTCCTCGCATTAGTATTTGTGATCACCAATACTAACTCATGTGTGTAGGTACATACATAGAAATGTATGCTATTTTTCGCCATTTTTTTCTGAGCCACTCCTATGTGTTGGTTCCCAATTGTCTATGATTATTGACTATACTTTGTTCCAAACACGAAGTCCTTTTTGACAGATTAATACGCCAATAGAATGTTACTGAGACGCATAGGTACATACTTTGTATGCGTCTCAGTTCACATATAAGTTAGAAGACAGCTTTTTAGTTTTTGGTATTTTTTGTAATTATTACGTAATAAAAATGAATAGTGATAAAAATACCTTCATTTTTATTGAGATTTTTGTAGATTAAAAAAAGCAAATTGTGTACAAAAATTACTATTGATAGTATTGAGCTGAATACACTATTATTTAAAAAAGGCAAAATCTCTTGAAAATTTGACCGATATATCGATACATTGATATTTTTTCCTCGATATATTTTACGTCGATATTGATATTTTAATAAATATCGATACATCGATATATCGATATTTTTTTCACTTTCGACATCCCTACGCCAGTATTAACGGCCGTCCTCCGCACTAGCGATCAAATTCGTATATGAAGTAGAATTCTTAGATTTAAGGGGAAGCCATAAGCCAAAAAAGTATGTGTTCTTAGTGTGACTTATATCGCCACGACTATTGGTAATGGACATAAAACTCGCTTAACAAACGGAGTCTGGATGTCACAACATCGAGCGCAAAAGTGGTTTTTATTTATTTTGTGAATAATTTTATAAGAAAGAAAAACAATTCAACGGAAACTGTGACGGACAATTTTAGTCATAAAATTATATTTTTAAACACTTGTTTCTTATACGCCTTCATACATTTCTAATGAAAAAATAGATTTTTTGTCGTTTACGCTTATATTTAACTAATCAACCATTTTATTTTAATTCTACTCAATGGAAACGGTAGGAAAAGCTTTAATTTATTCAAAGCATTTTTTTTGTATTTGTAATATAAACCGATTCGTAGGAAAGATTAATCTAAAATTAACTAAATTATCTTAATCTAAAGTGATTTAGAGTTTCGTCTTAGTCGTTTTAGTCGAATATGCTGTGAGTATTATTCGCTTAAAATCTGAAGATGATAATATACCCTAAAATATATTCAGAATCTTAACGACGTAAGTAAAGAAGCCGTGTGTACAAATTGCGACTCGCGACCCGTGTATTGGACGGACCTACTATCGAATTTGCCGTATCAAAGAAAAAAAGAAGAAGAAATAATGTGGGAATCTTAACGACGTAAGTGAAGAAAGCGTGTAAACAAATATACACCGCGGCACTGCTTATTGTACGAACGTAGGTCGAATTCACCCTAACAGGCCTGGAGATTCGACCTTTCTGCCGCATTCATTTTAATTAATTCTGAAGAACGTGTTACAAATATTCAAAATGTGTCTCCATGTTGTCTTCCCGAAGTTATTAATTCATCGTCTAGAAAAATAAAATCTGGTGCGTACCGCTAACTTTGTAGTTGAAAAACGGGTTATAAAGTTTTAAAATCGTTATACGTAAAATATATTAATTGTATGGTACTGTTTTTATTAATCTAAAATATAAATAACTAGCTTTCCTTGTGCGGCATGGAAATAAAAAAGTTATTATAGTTATGAATTCGCCGGAAATGATTAAAATGTGAGTTTTGAGCAAACAAAAATTATTAGGGTTGTGTACCGCCTTAAATGCAACTTTACATAAAACCCTTACATAAATACATTTTCCATCGGTCGCCATATTTTAAATTGTAATTTATATTAGCTGAATACGTCATATAAATATCAAGCCAACTTACAAGCAATTTTATTACGCCATTATGCTGAGAGTAGGGCATTCGTCTATCGATTGTTTGCTTTAACCGGTGAAGTATTTGCCTCTCCTCTGTTTGCGCGGCGAACACCGCTGAGGTTTAATATCATGCAGGGAAAATTGTGACTCAATGGGGCTTCGAACCCGGGAATTGTTTCTGAACAGCGAGCAACGGTATCCATGTTTACTCAGCAGTCAGCACCTACTCTGCGTCAGTCACCGCATTCATAATACTCCCAAGTACTGGCGGCATAGCCATCATGAAGAATAGTACCTACAAAGTATTCTTGAATATCTGGAATACCCAGTACCCACGCAAGAAAATATTCTCTAAAGTGAGGACCTTATAATAAAAGGCATTTGAAACACAATACCTGTCTTATATTTTTATGATGATTTTGATGTTTTCGTCAATATTTACGGCGCATAATTCACATGTAATATTAGTTTCATCGTATTTTAGTTCAGTGAATTAAGGTCTTACGTAGGTAGTTACGTCTTTTTACATTAGATACTTATTTCCAAATTTTAGAGTGGGAAGAAAAAAGAGAACTTTGTTAACTCATACTTATGAATATATACGATGTATTTAGGGACGTAATTGACTTATTTTAACCAGTGATTCCTGGCATTATGTCGAGTAAAAAATGTGTACAATTTGGAAGACGGATATGGTATGAGGTTTATCTAGGTCTTGGCGGCGGATGCGTCTGTCCACCTATTGCACGGCAGGCTGAATCGGGAAAGACTGGTTGAGGGAGATCTCCAGCCGGAATCTCGATTCATCACCTTGCACCGCAGTGGGAGGAATGGTTTCATGGGTTCGTCACTTCTAGACGTATTTACCCTCAGATTCCTGCCCACCCCTTATACATTTTTCCTTCCCAGAACTACATCTCCTTTCTTTCCCTAAATAGACACTCCACCCACACCTCCAAAGATAACACAGGCCCTGAAGGATTTTTTTCCTCAGGGCCTCCTGTGTGGAGCTAATATATAAAAAAATGATGAATTTTTTGTCTCTGGAGACTTTTTTAATAAACACAACTAAAATAAATAAAAAAAATCAGTACGTTTTGGACAGTTACGATCGGAGTGAGGGTTTTTGTTTTTTAAATATTTTTTGAAAATCAAACAAAAGAAATTTCTTCCACATGTCGTCATTGGTCATTCAGCCAAGTAGTCGCCCAACCCCTCTCCGTGACCCTGAAAAAACATCAAAAAAGTCACTGGAGACAGAAATACCATTTACATTTTTTACTCCAAATAATGTTTAAATTATGAATAACTGTTGAAAGTGAATCAAGTACGTCGTTTCCACCTGTATATATTGCATTCGTTTTATGTATTTTATTTACTGTTATTTATATGTTGCTAAATAACCACCTTTCCCAATAACTTATAGAATAACTAATTATATCTACAGATGGTTTCATTACATAAATTTTAATTTTAGGTTTATGAGCTATTAGTACGTAATCGCAGCCTCTTTAAAGTTGGAAGGAGATCACATTATTAAAGCTTTTTTTTATTTCTACCGAACTTACTTCTATAGAAATAACTATTCGTGGACTGAGAACCATCGAATAATAATTTAATGATGATAAATTATATTAACTGGATCATTTTTTAATTTATTTTCTGCGAAATGTTCCATCGGAATTTTTTTCCTACATTCTTTCTTACATTCCCAGAGATAATTAAAATTTTCTACAAAATGCGAAAACTTGACTTAATAGTCGACATTCAGATTGGTAAACATAATTAATTAAATCTCCTCAGCTTACATAATCTATCTGAAAAAACTGTGTAATCTCTCAATTTTCTGAAAATATTATCCCAAGGATCATCTTGGGTAGGTACCGTGAACTGAATGGTAATCTCGTTTATCCTCCATTATACAATTTGTAAGCACCTTCTCCCGTCACTTTTTAGTAAAATATTTCAGATTCTTTCAGCTTTTCAGCGAAATCTATTTGTTATCCTTTTGTAAAGAAATCGCACCATTTTTTCCTTTATTTTACTTATTCTTAGTGATTTGCTGAACCTTAAATCTGAAAGTAATACTTATAGACCCAAACAACCCTCTCTGTGATTAAAATAATATTACATTGTAAAATATAGGTACTGATACTGGTTTTAACAGATATCGCCATGTAGACAATATCATACTCAGGCGGGAGAAAAAAAGGAACCCGTTCTAGAAAATGAAATTTGTTTTAAACCGATATGTCTTTGGAAATGATATGTACATTTGAATTTTTTTTTATATAGTACACCTCAAATGTATAAAAGTATTGTCCAAAATTAAATCCCATTTTTAATAGGACTCCATAAACAGAAATTAAAGTCAGTGTTCGTCCATTTATTGACGTTTGGTGTGTAAAAAATGTAAGTATTTTATTACATTACAATTTTTTTTTTATTAACGGTGTTCATTAGCATGGTAATTTTCTGACCGTCGCATTATACAAATAGTTTATAAATAAAAGTTTAAAAGAAGTAAAATAAAAATTGGTGTATTGGAGTATGTTTTTTCATTTAATATAGTTTGTAAATACTTTGAACTTTACAAAACCTAAAATTATAATATCCCGTGAGTTTTCACCTGGGTCTGTGCTAGTAAACATGTAAGTATGGTAATATTTTGTGAGTTTCTTTCTTCTAGTACCAGTTGCTATAACCGAATATATATAATATAACTTTCAATATGTAATATATTCATTGGAAGTTAACGTAAGAGAAATACAGGACGTTGGCACTTTACAACATTTTTCCAAAAATGCTAAGAAATAATTCTTCCAATCATCCCAAAATAGATTGAATAAAAGACCGTCTATATTTATATGCTCTCGCGTAGGCAGAAAGGGTATTAAAGAAGAAACCCGAACAGTTCGCGAAGGCTCTACAAATAGACGAACGTTAGGTGAATTTCTAATTTGAATTTTTTATACAAGCGCAATTACAAGCTCCCATCAAAAGTAGGCAGGTACTTAATTTGATGAGAATGCTACAATTTTCTAGAGTGGGTGTAGTACAGAGTACAGAGTTCAGGGGAGAAGAAGTGTCCTTAATTACATTCGTTAGGCTTAAAGGACTATGTAGCAGAACGACGGGGCCCGGGAGGTCGCAGACTGGAATGATATTCTTTTCAAGACGCTGAGAGTTTTGACGACTCTCAGAAGTCAAGGAGTCGACAAAATAAATTGCGAATTGCGAATTGAAGCTTTTTATGCTTGAGAAATAATAAGGTTTTGCGAGCCTTTTTTACTCTCCCTGGATTTAATCGTTTTATCGAATTACTTCTCTCCAGTGCGCACAAAAACGCAATAAGAAAAGTTAACTTTGTAAATAACCATGTTTTTAGTTTTAAAGTGGAAGATTCTCAGTTGAATCAAATCAAAGCGCCAAGTTCTGAAGACGAACTGAATTAAAACTTGTCTGGTCTTTTGATTGTGAAAGGTAAAAAGAACTTACTCTCGAGGGTGCATTAGAAAAGTAGTTATGAATCTAAGTTACGAGTATTTTAAAGGTCTAATTTCGTAGTTATAAATTCCTATAACTTCAATTACTGTGCTCTCGCTTAGGAATAACACAGATCTGGAAAGAGGTATTTTTGACGTCATCGGAAAATGCTCGCACAGTAAATTAGGATCGGGTAAAATTGCTGTTCTGTTTTATCCGGTTCCATGACAACTCTAATAAAGAAATCATAAAAGAAAATAACAACAACTCATCTCACATTACAACACCCACTTGAAAAGTCATTATAAGTGATGAACAAAAAAAATTTCATTTTAATTAAATGAAAACATATTACTTTGTATAAATTACCTGTTTAGTCAAAATTATCACTATGTTTCGAAACCAATGGTTTCTTCGCCAGGATAAAAATAATGAGGAATCATTGGTTTCGAAAAATGTTGATGATTTTGATTAAGTTAAGGTTAATACGTCGTAGATCGATCGTAAATCAGGCAGATCATGAGGCGCCTCAACACATCAGGATCTGCCACCATTTCATGGTGTGCCTTACTTACATCGGGCGCATCGTTCGACATTCACCATTCGTCTGGTTGTAAATCTGTCTTTTCATGATGTGCCTGACTTATATCTGGCTCATCGTGAAAAGTCGGTAGATTATGGTGTAGCGAGGCGCATTATCTCGCCTGATTTTATGACTGACCTGCGACGTATACAAAGTGATTTGTTTTCAATTAATTTTGTATCTTATACTAGTTTTTTCTCAACTTTAAATTTTATTTTTCAAAGGAGTGGTGAAGTGTCATTTTGTTGAGTTGTCCGGTCACCAAAAAATTAATTATTGCCAAGCGTTAAAGTTTTTTTTTAATGCTTTTTTAGTTTTTTACAATTTATTGCCGTTTTCAAAAATCTCGCCTCCATTTATTATTAGTTAATCTTCCGCCCACCCTTCTCTTGGCTCTGCCATAACGTTGTTTACCGTATCAAAGTAATATAATTCAATTTATACCATCACCATGCCAAAACGCCATTGTTTGAACGGATTCAATTATATGTGGTTTGAAATCCAATATTCAGTCAATTTGAACAGACTGCCTCTTAGACGGCGTGCAATATCGAACACGATGATAATGAATATTCTCGCGGGCATTCATCTTGGTCTAGTGATTTGCATGTGAAATGTGAAGTGTTTGGTTTGCTGACAGATAGATTCCTTCCTGCTTGTCTATCGGCATCCTGAATCTGTTCCCCTTCGCTGACACCCGACACCCGATACTGGTGACTAGTGATGGAGTTACATCCAGTCACCAGGCACCCAGTCCAGTGGTAGTCTATAAAGTTAAGTGTCTGGCGCCTCTTTGTCAAATCTCTGAGACTAGACGTGATGACATTGCGTCTTTGGTTAACATTGATGTTTTTTGTCTTGTGGTTTGTTTGTGTTTGCCTTTGGCTTCTGTATTTTTGGATACGTATAAAAAATTCAGAGTCATCTAAAGAGCGACAAACTTTTTTTCGTTGATGTCTGGTATTCTGAAAAACACATTTTTTAACTTCCGTACGGCATTGTTGAACTGTATTGAGACTATCGATAGACGATCTGTTTTTTTTATGAAGATCATACAGTTAATTTTACTCCCCTATTACTTCTGTATTTAATTCTTGTAATGCAACATTTTCTTTAATAAATAATAATAATAACATTATGTTTATATAGCGCAGTTTTGTGACTTTCACTTCAAGTGCGCTTAAGTATAATAAATTAAAAAATATTCCTACAGTGCTCCTTATAATATTGAGAAAATAATAAAAGAATATACAGTATTTACAAAATAATGACAGAAGAACAAAATTAACAAAGATAGTGCTGTTATAGCACACACGGGACAATAATAATAATGGACAATAGCGGTGCTATTAAAACACAGGATAAAACAAGAACTTTAAAACTAAAAATATAATATACTAACAGAGAGGCAGTTTGCGTTCAGAAATGAGAAATATTCTGACATAAATTCGGATATTAAACATAAAATAAAAATACAATTATGAGGAAACCAAACAATTACGGGAAACTTGAGAACATGGCTTATTATTACGTATATTGAAAATATGTTAGGATTCATGAATGGTATGATTTTTTAAATAATTTCGTTTTTAAAGCCCGTTTAAATTCTTTAGAGGTGAGAATTATTATAGGTTTTGGCAGTTTGCCAATTCATATTGTGTTCAGTAAGAAGTTACCTCTTTTTACAATGCCTAATTGTTTTCTTGAGAGAGGGAGGGATTGGAGGTGGAAATTCTCTTTTTTTTTACTCTCCTGCACATACAAGACAGATTTTACACTAATGTGAAAATATTTCCTTTGAATATTGCAATTAATTTCCTTTGATGCTGTATTAATTTCCCATTCCAAAATTAAATCGGAAATTAATTTCACTTTGCGTCAGGTATTCTTCAGCGGCACAAAGCGCACTACCAACCCGTGCTCTCTTAATAAAATTTCTACTTTATATTCCTAATATTCCCATCAGCCGAGAAAATATTTTACCTCTTGTGTTCAAATTTCTCTGCTACAATAATAATAATAATAATAATAATAATAATAATAATAATAATATTTGGATGATTTATATAGCGCCGTTTTTGTGAAAAATCACCTCAAGGGCGCTGTACAAGATCAAATCTAATTATTTGTCTTCTTCATAATAGTGTTAATCTAATTTTTATTTTTTTATTTATTTATTTTATTTTTTTTTATTTCATAATTTTTTTATTAGTTACAGATATTTGTTTTTTTTGGCTATCACACTGGACTCATGCCCGTGTTATGGTAGTCGTATATTTAATATAAAACATAATTGAATTTAAAACTCTTAAATTTCATATGTACCGCTTAGGGAACGTACCCATACTACGTGACCTCTTCGGGGGGGGGGGGGGTGGGGTCTTCAAAATGTCACGCTTGGTACAAATGAGCGGCGGTTTGCTTAGGATTTTGGTCACCGGTGGGGAGGGGGGGGGGGGGGGGTTAAAAATTGCAAAAAATTGGTCACGTAGTATGGGTTCGTTCCCTTAGTAAATTTATTACAAATTATAATAAATATTTAAAAAATAACACGAGAATTAAGATTATTCTCAGTGTCTGAATTTTAACGCCTGAATCTTTCGCTAACGTTATCTGTTCTAACCTCTAATCACTAAGGTATCGCAGCATTCGTTCTTTCGGACCCTTCAATAATATAATTTTTGATTTTTGAATTCTCACGGCCTCCGTGGTTGAGTTACGATCCTTTGCCACGAATCCGGGAGTCGCCGGTTCGACTCCCAGCGTGCGCATGTAAAATTTATTTGTTTAATATGTGTTATTTCACAATTTATTCATTAAAATTATGTATTATAGTATATTTGCTGCACGTTCCAGGGTGGTCATAATTTCTTAATCATCCTGGTGAAAAGCCACCTCTCAGAATCGAAACGTTACTTTAAATGGCTTTAACCGTGTTTAGCCACCAGATCTGAATAGCCAGGTAGCCTCTCCACCTTCCTCTTCCCCATCTCCTTCCCCTCCCCGCCACCTTCAGCTCGACAAGCCCTGATTGGGAATGCCATGGTCTGATTGTGCTGTATCACATTAAAAAGATCAAAGTGTGCAATTCATACGCAGTAGAAGTGAAACTAGAAAGTCTCTATATGTCGCTTTCTTTTCTTTTGCTTGTTTCTTTTAAAGTGGTTTTGAAGATTGGATGATGATTTCCCAAAAATAAATGTTTTTTTTGGATTTCGTAGGATTTGAACCTCCGTTCGCTTGATGTCTGGCCGCTGAGACTTGTCAGGCGTCTTGCCCACTGCACTATAAGAGGCACGCGTCGAGGTGCGAATTTACCGCATTATATTAGAAGCAAGTATTTGTGTAGAACTGAGTTGTGACGCATTTCCGTTTCATCCAAATTTCAAATCACTAACGACGCTAAAGTAATCTTACTTCAAAAACTGTGAACAAAATTTTTCTGGGGTCGTAATCTCGGTAGTGAATTTTTTTTTATTGATATTGATTTTATAAATCGTTTGTTGTTTCTTTATTATATTTAAATAAATGCTCCACGGTGAAAGGTCACCTCTCTATAATCTCTCCATAATCCAGAATAATATCGTTACTTAAATGGTTTTATCCTCCATTTGTTTCTGCCTTAAAACATTCATAATTATTGCACCGTCTTCCAACTGACAGACAGACCCTGGACTTGCATGGGGTTCACATAAAAATGCCCTTTTCACGGTTTCCTGTTTGTTTCAATAGCTCTAAGTATTTGTCTTCCAGAGACTGAGGCTTTTCATAAAAAAAAATGGTTTTTTTCAAATCAGTTTTTCACAAGTTACCTCCTTTTTTCTTAGGTGCCCTCTTCAGGCTCTACTCCACAGCGTTTTAGCGTAATAATATACAGGATGGTATGCCTTGTCAATAAGTGCCAACCGACTGTTTGCTCTGCTCTCGTAACGACATATGAATGTCCCGCGGGAATGCATTGCATTGGCGCCTGCCGTATGTTGTTTTTTTCTCTGTTGGCTGTATGACAGTTTATGTCTGCAGAAATTAATTTAATTCTTGTGAATAAATAATTTTTACTCCTTCTACGAATTTTTACATCATGCATCATCTTGCAACACAGGGGCATAATCGAAACATGTTTTTTATTTATTTATTTTATTGTTTTTTTTTTCTTGCCAGGGCAATCCCGATGAGTTACAGTGTTACAGAACTCATTTTAGGACAGAAGGAACATACAAATCATGGGTGGTAGGAAATAGTTACAATTTTACATAGGAATTTAGGTATTAAAAATAACTTTCACGTTACCTTAAGTAGAACAAACAACAATAGAAAACAATTAAATAAAAAGGGAATCACGTTATACAAATATGGATGATTACAACTAAATGGAAAATAAAAGAAACAAGACAATTGAACATGACAAGAAAATTACAAATTTTCATTCTTAAACGTACGTACTTAAAAATAATCTTTTAAAGCATTACTTGATTTTGTTTTATTTTGCTGGATTCGCTTGTACATATCTGGAAGCGAATTATATAGTGCATAGGCAATATAGTTCGGAGATTTGATCCCATTTATTGTGTGTGTTTGAGGTACGCGGATTTTATTTGAATTTCATAACAAAATAAGAATTAAACATAAACACATACACGTAACACACAAAACAAATATAAAACACACATCACTCACAAGATACAGATTTTAACTTTATTACCTTAATTATATAACTTTTGTAATGTATTATGCATACATTTTTGTTTTATAAAATGGAAGTCTCAGAAAAGGTGAGCTACCCAGTGAGACCTACATAGCTGGATTGTACTTAAAATGTAAGATATTATATAAAAATATTGTAAATAATAAATAATGATGTTTCGAATATACACAGACATTGTTCAATTTTTTTCTTTTAATATTTCTTCTCATTCTCCCTCTTTCAAACCAAAAACACATAACTAGTAGTTCTGTGAACAGTAGACCTTTCGTCTAAAAAATTGTTTCCAATTTTGTCTTATTTAATAAATCAAAGCTAAAATTTCCCTGAAATCGTAAGATTTGGAAGTAGGTACTTAAATACATATCTACTTAATTATTAACCAAATATTTTATGTTACATTTTCTTAAAATTTCAAATAAGGAATTGTACAATTTTTCCAAAGAAACGTCACTACCTACTTTTTTTTACATTAGCTCCATACTTAGGAGGCCCTAAGGAAAATAATTCCCCTCAGGGCCTATGTCATCTTTGGGGATGCTGTGTGGAGGTTTGTTGTGGAGGAGCAAAGGAAGGAGGGGAAATTCTGGGCAGGAAAAGGGTATTGGGAGTGGGTAGGAATCTGGGGGTCACTGTGTTCAGGAGTGACGGACGTATGAATCCATCCCTACCACTGCGGTGCAACGCGATGTTCCGATAGAGTACGGCTGGAGTAGTCAAGGGCAATCTCTCAACTACTCTCTGCCGATACGGCCTGCTATGCAGCGTGTGGGGCGTGTGGGCAGACGCATCCGCCGCCAAGACCCGGACAAGCCTCAGCTCATGAACCCGGGCACACCTGCTAAGTCATCAAACGTAGCGAAACACTTGGGGCGACCTATGGCAGAGGTGTTGGTTATCCAATTATTTTTTTCCGGGGCGGCGGTACCCATCCCCGCCTCCCAAATTGTAGATTACTTTTCGAATAAGAAAATACAAACTAACACGACGATTTCACATTTAAAAAAATCATCTTTAGTGAACTATAGTCAAAGTTAGTCATTTGGTCAAAGTAAGGCTTTTTTTTACATGAGCTCCACACAGGAGGCCCTAAGAAAAATAATTTCCCTCAGGGCCTATGTCATCTTTGGGGATGCTGTGTGGAGGGTTTTTAAAGGAAAGGAAGGAGAGGAGAGTTCTGGGAAGGAAAAGGGTTTAAGGGGTGGGTAGGAATCTGAGGTTCAGTGTTCTGGTCATCCGCCTCCAAGACCTAGACAAACCTCACCCCATGAACCCGGGCACCCCTGCTAAATCACCAAACGTAGCGAACCACTTGGGGTGACCTATGGTGTTGGTTATCCAATAAAGATTTCCGGGGCGGCGGTACCCATTCCCGCCTCCCAAATTGAAGGCTTTCTTCAATAATAAAGTGGATGCAGCAGATTTTCGAAAAAATAAAAAAAAGACAAAAAATCGGTCGAGTTAAAACAGGACTTCGCTGCGCTCTGTCGATTATACCCCTAAATTTCCCTCTCTTCCCCAGGTTCTGAATAAGGCTTTGCGATTTTAAATCATTTAAACATTTCATCAATATGTTTAAATTTCCGTCATGATGGTGTATTGTCTATTGCTCTTGTTCATTTCAAACCTTCTCTCCCTGTTTCTCCAGTTCAGCCAGTAAGTAGTTCATAAAGCCTCGACTTGTTCTGCCTAAAGGCGTGGTACCAGATGGTATGGCTTTGAGTACCGTCAGTGGGTCCCTTCTAACTCGCTCGGTATGCATGGCCAATGCTTGCCAGTCACGTTGCTGATTAAAATGGGTCAAGGACTCCGTTTCCCGGTTTATCCTGTGGGTCTCGGCTTCTACTACTTCTAGATTTCTAAGCCTGGACTTACCTATCACCTATCTAAGACATGGACTTGTTTTAGACCAAGTAGGTACGATAGTTATAATGTAGCGCCAGGAATAAGAATCCTCATCCCAAAGCATTAGGTATATCTTGGAAGTGTCTGTCTTACCGCATTCTGAATTTCTACATACAAATAATATAACATGCTTTTCTTGAACTCTTAAGTTTATAAGCCCTTACAAAATATACGTATCTATTCAGATGCCAAGTATTTGTATGAAATTCCCACGATAAAAATAGAAAAGTGTGTTCTGCAAATTATTAAATAAAACAGTGTTTCTTTTACTGCTACCGATTTGATACTCGACTTTTCTACTGCGACAGATGCTAAGAGATTTTAGATCTATTTTACACTAGCTGGTTCCCGGCATGCGTTGCTATGCCTTTTAATGAAGAAATTGTTTCTCCCTGCGTGTCCTTTCCTATTCGTCGTTCCCCTTTCGCCTCCCCTTCCTCTCCCGCGTCCCCTTCCCCCTCTCGCATTCCCACACCGCCTTCCCTCTCCCCACTCCCCTCACCCGCTTCCGCCGTCCCGCGAGCCCTCCTACCCGAGTTCCACCCTCCCGCATTCCATTCATTCAGTCCCGGTACATTGAGTTTTCAAACATCTCGCGTGCCACCTATTGCAATTTTTTATACAAATTTCGTAATGCCA
Source organism: Limnephilus marmoratus (assembly GCA_917880885.1). Taxonomy (NCBI): domain Eukaryota; kingdom Metazoa; phylum Arthropoda; class Insecta; order Trichoptera; family Limnephilidae; genus Limnephilus; species Limnephilus marmoratus. The sequence goes on along the minus strand of OU862912.1, from coordinate 21,569,734 downwards.
GAGCTCACCAGTAGTTTTATACAAACCTTGTCATGACCATAACGAACACAACAAAAAAAGAATTATCCAATTTGGTGCACTCGTTTGGAAGTTATGCGCGTACATACATTTCGGCGATTCATTTTTATTTATATAGATTATATAGAAGATAGAAGATAGAAGATAGAAGATAGAAGATAGAAGATAGAAGATAGAAGATAGAAGATAGAAGATAGAAGATAGAAGATAGAAGATAGAAGATAGAAGATAGAAGATAGAAGATAGAAGATAGAAGATAGAAGATAGAAGATAGAAGATAGAAGATAGAAGATAGAAGATAGAAGATAGAAAGATAAGCCGTTAAATTAAGATATTTTTCCATTTCAAATCATCTTCCTCTTATTTTTGAACGCTACTAACGGAGCCTTAAATTTCACTGCTTGCATGAAAGAAAAAAAATCGAAACATCATAATAAGGCACCTTTCATCACCGTCTAATCGTCAGCGTTTAAAAATCTTGTATTTCGAAATCTTTTTTTAATAATAAAAAAAAATGGAATTGATAATAATTAACAGTAAATAATTAAAATAACGTTACGATCTAAAAACAGTAGCATTGACTTAGGTTTTTTAAACAAGTCAACGTTCGAAGATTTGATTATTTTATCTAATCTTAAGAAAAACTCGTACCTTAATTAGTTTCCATTCCCTTCTTCAAATAAGTAAAATTTAGTTTTAGAATTAACTACTCATTGCAGTATTTTTAGATACGTTATACTATACGGCTACTTTTTTTTCGTTTGCTAATTATAAAATGCTTACAATTATATTATGACACCTAACAACATAAAATATATTCTTTTTTTTTTTTTTTTTACATTAACTCCACACAGGAGGCCCTGAGGAAAATAATTGAGGGGCAACGAGGAGGAGGGGTACTGCTCGCAATACGCACACCACTGGAATCAATAAGAGTAAGAGAGCTAGAAACAGACGGTGAACACCTCTGGGTAAAAGTCACTAAAGATAACTTTACTGTGTTTATATGTGTAGTATACTTTTATTGCACAGATGACAGTGAAAATATACGTATTTTCTACGAACATTTAGATAATAAAGCCAACATATTATTAAATAAGAACATATTAATTTTGGGGGATTTTAATTTGAATAATAAACCCGAAGACGTTTTAACTGATTTTTCATATTTTACAAGCTCAAATGGACTGACTCAGTACAATAAAGTGAAGAACCGCAGCGACAATATCCTTGATCTTATCCTTAGCAACATTAATATGTGTGACGTGACGAGAAGCGAGGAACCATTGGTGAGTGAAGACCAGCATCACCCGACGCTGGACATATCCGCGCGACTATCAAGAGAGGTTCGGTGCAGACGGCGATGCCGCCAAAACGTTTGCCGCGTCCCCCCCGGGCCCCCGCCTTCGTTCCTCAATTATAATTTCTACAAATTTAATTATAAGCGAGCAAACATAGAACTGTGCAATAATATTCTATCGCACTTTGATTGGACATTTTTGTACACCATAAAATCGGTGGACGAAGCAGTGAAATATTTATATAATGTATTGTTCAGTGTTTTTGAATTATGTATACCTATTAAGAAACCCAACATCACAAACGATGTTTATCCGATATGGTTCAATAAGAGTATTATAGATAAATTGAAAAGAAAGGAAACGCTCCGGAAAAGATATCTATTGCACAAAAAGCAATCCGATTATCTAACATTTTCAGCGAGTAGATCCGAGCTAAAATATGAAATAAATTTTGCTAAAAAACAATATACGAAAAATGTTCAGAATGGGATCAAAGACAATATAAAGTTTTTCTGGGATTATATTAGGTCACAAAAAGTTAACCCAACCTCAACTACATGCTTGACTGAGGAAGGCGTAACTTTTACTAACCCTGACACAATTGCTAATAAGTTTGCTGACTATTTTCATTCCGTTTATAGTCAAGTAACCCCGAAACTTGAAACCAATTTCCCAACAGCATCACCCTGGAACGTTGGAGATATCTCACTCGGATTGACCAACATCCAGGAAATAGAAGCCTGTATCCGGAATATGCGACCTGACAAGGCTACTGGTCCGGACAGTATTCCTCCTTCGATAATTATAAAAATCGCTCCAAATATCAGTGTATCCCTTGCTTACATATTTAATCTCTGCATCATGTCATCCACGTTTCCACAGTGTTGGAAATTAACAAGGGTCAGCCCTATTCACAAAACCGATGAAAAGACTGATGTCAGAAATTATAGACCAGTTGCAGTACTGTCAACAATTCCAAAAATTTTTGAAATGATTATCTGTGATAAAATCAGTCCGCAAATCGCGCCTTTCTTAAGAGAAAATCAACACGGCTTCTTACCGAGGAAATCAACGGTAACCAACTTACTCTCTTTTTCTCGACGGGTAGCAAAAGGCCTAGACTGTAGGCATCAGACGGACGTAATCTACACGGATTTCGCAAAGGCATTTGACCGAGTAGATCACGACGTTCTATTAAGAAAGATGCACAAAATAGGTTTTAATCAACCCTTACTGATATTTTTTGCGTCATATTTAAAAGATAGAAGCCAGTATGTAAATGTAAATGGATACGACTCCCATAAGTTCGTAGCTCTGTCAGGAATTCCTCAAGGATCGAATCTAGGTCCCATGTTATTCCTTATTCTAATAGATGACATTCAGGACTGCATACGTCATAGCTCATGTCTCCTATTTGCGGATGACATGAAACTGATGATGGAAACCGAATCAGATGACGATTATTCCAAACTGCAGGCAGACCTCGATTCAATCATGAAATGGTCGTTAGAAAATAAACTTAATTTTAATATAAAAAAATGCGTCGTTATGACTTATAGTCGTTCACAAAATCCGTTATTATACCCGTATAGAATGAATGGAGAAGTACTAACACGCGTAAATATCATCAAGGATCTTGGGGTGACCTTTGATTCCAGGCTGACATTTTCAAATCATATAGTGCAGCTTACTTCGGCTTGCTCCAAAATGCTTGGTTTTGTAATTAGAACATGCAAACAATTCAGTAATGACCGCCATGTTCAACGGAGTGGTCAGAAGCAAGCTGGAGTACGCGAGTACTGTCTGGTTACCTTATCAACTTAAATATATAAATATGATTGAACAAATTCAAAAAAAATTCCTAAGGTATGTTTACATGCGATCATACGGAATATATCCGAAATTCATGCATCACGTGGAACTGCTAAAGGAGACAAATTATCAAAGCCTGGAGACCAGGCGTAATGCCGGACTCATGGTATTCGAATTAAAGTTAATAAAAAACCTTATTAATTGTCCATATCTCCTGTCATGCTGTGGCTTATTCGTTCCTGACAAATACTGTCGAACTCGTAGCCATGACCTATTCTACATACCGCAGGGTCGGACAGATGTCATGGCTCAACACAGCATGACAAGAGGCATGACATTGCTTAATGCCCTACCAGCGGATATAGATGTGTTTGACATCACCATACCATCTTTTAAAAAAACTATGTTGTATAAAATTGTACCATAATTGGACTAACCTGTCTGTTGTAAAAAAAAAAAAAAATTCCCTCAGGGCCTATGTCATCTGGGATGCTGTGTGGAGGGTCTTTTTGAGGAGAGGAAGAAATGAACATTGGTCTTGAAGAGGCCCATGTTGTAGGAAGGAGGAAACACAGAGGTCGGCAAATCATTCCACAGCCGAGCTGTTGAACACAAGAACGAGTCGAAGAAACGACCCGTTCTCATGTGACAAATGTCAACCGTGTACAAATGTTGGGCACGAGCTTGGCGTGTTTCCCGACTATGCACCGGTGCCGAAGGGATCAATGATGCTAGTTCCTCGGAGCATCTTCCATTGTAATACCGGTAGAACAAGGATAGCATTCCCACCCGACGCCTGTGCTCTAAAGATTGCAATCCGTCTGTTAAGATGGGAGAATCTATCAAACGGACCGCCCGTTTCTGCACAGAGTCGAGGGTATTTTTCAGGTATTTTGGAGCTCCAGACCAGAGATGGCTGCCAAATTTTTCTACTTGCGCACCGTAATTTACTTAGTACAGCATATAAAATACACGTATGTAACCATAGTATTATAAATTGCTATTAAATATCTATAATAAAATACTGTACACTCCCCCTTCCTGCCACATGCTAATGCTGCCCACGGAAGAGTAGTAGGTATTCAAATATTTGAACATTAAACAAATATTTGTACAGAATTTTTATAACGGGAATTTCTTAAGCTAGATTATTAAAATAGTTGTAATTTTAGATTTTCAGTTCGTTTCGCAATAAAATCTTCTAAGTATTGCCATTAATCACAAATGAAATTTTTCACCACTGACTCACTCCACGTTTATTAGAGTCGGTCAATTTGATCAAATGGTGGCTAAGCATGTACTTCATTCTCCGGCACGTGCCAAGTTCTTCAGGGAAATCTGCCAAGATTTCATCAAATGAATAACTGATCGTTCAAACGGAACCCCATTTCTTATGCTAACTTTTCTTTTTAATCAGACTTTCTAAGAGTTCTACAACTTTTTCAACGTGCCATTTTTCCGCCCTTGAGGCCATAATGGCAAACATAGGTATATTATGCTTCAAGACTCTATCGTCAACAATAAGAATTATATTTCTTTGATACTTATTTATATAGCCAGTTTCAAAGGCTGTGGGTTCTGGTTTTTTTCACCAAGGCAGATAACATCAATCAAAAAATGCCTTCCTCCTGATCGAGATAAAATCCTTAATATGCACGGTGTGTGGAAACTTGCGGTACAAGAGGGAAAACTTTGATCGCATATGGAGTTGAATTTGTGATTTAACTTTTTTTTTATTTGAGCTTTTGTTTTCGAGTAAATCGAGTCCGAAATTGGTATCTTTTAGGTCAACTTTGAGAAAAAAAAGTTTGCTTGGGAATAATAATATCTGCTGATGAATGTCTTTAAAAATGCGTCAAAGCGTAGATCCGGTTCCAAAAGTTTTTTTGGTTTTTTGGGTTCTCTATGTTATGTAGATTCATCAGTTTCCCTTTTGCACTACGAGTTTCTGGACACCATGTATAGGTATGCTTTAGAAGTTTTTTTTACGTACCAGCAAATGAAAGAGTAGACATTTTTCTATTTTTTATATCGCAAAGCAAAACTTTATAAATACTAAGATATATATTTTATTGCTGTAGTTATATGATTTTCTTCTATACCTCTACAAACTTTTTAAATGCTAATTAATTAATGTCCTATTAGAGAGTTTTTGATATTGTAAGTAATAGCTCTTTAATTTTTTGATTCATCTCTATCTCTTTAATCTTTCATCTGTCCTAATAATGACCTGATAATATGCACGGCAAAGCTGTCAAAAACGTTGGTTCAAACAGCAGAAGCGGTAGAGCACAACAGTCTTATCGTAATTAATTTTTGGATTATTATGCCGTGTTACGCTTCCTCAACGCCAACTGGAGATTAGCGTACGTACAATTGACGTTTTTTAAGTAATTTGACTAGTTGTAATGCGCACTGCAGATAAATGTTCACAACTACGGCGTTACACAAATTATCACGTATCTATATCGTTAGATAATTTGAAGTTAACAAAACATCCTGAATAGATTATCTAAAAGTAAAAGTGCCTATTGTACAGATTAGGGTAGAGTGCCCTCGGGGTGAAATCCCAAGATTGCGCTAAAGGAATAAATTGTTATTATCATTATAATCCCTTCATCACACATAACATCTTGATCCCCCCTACAACATAATACTGAAACAACAAGAGTTTGACTTCCAATTTGTCGGGATCTAATCTCCCTAATCTCTGGAATATCCCAAATATGTTGCCATGTCGTAGCGTACAGGGTACAGTAGGCTGGCCCATCAATGTGGGGAGCTTTTTTTCGAGATATCGTTGAATCTTGGAGTTAAGTCTTAAAAGTTACGCATTACTGTGTTAGACCAACGTTACTAGCTAAAACTTAAAATTTTACATTTTATTTTTAATAATGCCAAGACTTGTATATCATGGGACAATTAGGGCGATTTATTCAAAAATTCATGATCAGCAGTTGAGGTACTCGAGTATGAAAAATATATCTAAGGTTTAGAAGTCATTTTTCACGACTTTGATCCCGTGGAATAAAACTTCTGGGTTCGCAGTTTTTGTCGAACTTCACACATGAAAAAAATAATCAAAAGTATTTCTTTTATATATTCAATTATATTATTGAACGCATAAAAGAAATAAAAAATAAAATGGAGAGAAATTGATAATAATAAATAATCTAATGTAAGTAGGTATGTACCTTCTCAAAAAGACGTCAAACTAATGAACCATGCAGTCATTGTGCCTTTTTGATTTTTTTTTTCTTTTTAGCCTCTTAAGCCTCGAAGACACACGGCGAGTTACAAGCTATTATCTACTAAGTTTTAAAAGCAGGTAAATCGGCGAGTGAGATTGTCATGATGACACACAAAACTGTCCACTCGCTCAGAAGCGTAGGAAACTGAGGCCGCTGCTAGCGCCAGTAACAATAATAACGACGCCTGCGTGAACTAATTATTCAGATGTTTTGACAGTCGAAATCAGCTGTTTATCGGAAGTCATGTTGGAAACGTAAATAAACCAATCACGAGCAAGCGGAGCAAGCGTGTAGGCGAGTAAAGTTGACGACCTTTCAACTTTTTTTCGTATATTGTCAACAATCTGCTAGTTGCTGCTAGTTAGCAAGTGACGCGATGACACTGGGCGAGTTTACTAACAGATAGTAGCTTGTAAACTAGCCGTGTGTCATCGAGGCTTTATCGTCATTTTATAATATTTGTTCTTCAGTCCTAAAATATAGCAATAAAAACATAAATATGTTTTTCAAGTCAATACCACCTCTTCTTTTGCCATAAATCTTCTTTTTTTTTACATGAATACCGCACAAGAGTCCCAACTGCACCCGTCAGTTCCAGTGGGACTATGGCATCCCCAATTGGGGTACGTTGTGAGGCTGAAGGTAATGGGGAAGGGAAGGAAATGGGGAAGAGAGAGGTGGGGAAGTTCCTGGCTATTCAGATCTGGTCACCAAATACGGCTAACACCATTTCAAGCAACGTTTCAATTCTGAATGGTGGTCTTACACCAGGGCGATACTGGGAGTATCTTCCACTCTGGAACGTGCAGCAAATATACTATATATTATGTTAAAAAAAGCCTTTGACACAATAGATCATAAAATTCTTCTCACAAAACTTTAAAAAATTGGCATATCTGGCACTCCACTAAATTTACTGATGACGTACTTGACAGAATGAACACAACAAGTACAAATAGGCCAACAAAAAAGTAATCCTCTTCCAATAAACTACGGCGTCCCTCAAGGAAGTGTTTTGGGACCAATCTTATTTCTCATCTACATAAATGAAATTACCAAACTTCCCATCAATGGAAACATAATTAGTTTTGCCGATGATACTGTTATGTTATTCCACGAAAAGGACTGGATAAAGAGGCTGAACATGGACTAGCTGTACTTCAAAATTGGCTTCGGATGAACTCTCTTACGCTCAATGTAATTAAAACTAATTATCTAGCCTTTTCAATAAACTCAAGAGGTCAACCGGGTAAAGAATACACTCAAATTGCACGAGTGTCAAAACAATGAGTCACATTGCTCTTGCCCTATTATAACAAAGGCAAAAAGTATTAAATATCTAGGAGTGGAAATAGACGAAACCTTAGATGGGACATACACATAAATGGAATCACCAAAAAGCTTACGAGACTTGTATATTTCTTCAAAAACCTAAGAAACATACTACCTAGGAAAGATATCAAAAAAGTATTTTATGCTTTATGTCATTCCCGTCTCGAGTACGGAATTATGAGGATCTGCTACAACAAATCATATTAACCACTTAGATATTGCTCAGAAGAGCATTATAAAAACCATACTAAAATTACCCATCAGAACCCCCTCAAAAGATATTTTTAAGTGTTTTGACATTTTAAATTTAAAACAATATACGCCAAGAATATTCTTATACATCATTTTAAAAACAGAAAATCTCCTAATGAAACTCGGATACATGACACAAGAGCCTCAAAAAAGGATATACGAGATGTTCCAAAATTCAAGACAAGTTTTGGCCAAAGAAACCACATATATCTGGCAACCAAACTTTACAACATCCTTCCTCCAAGTTTGAAAAAGATAGAAAAGATAAATAAGTTTAAGGAAAAAATCAAAACATGGGTTAAAGAAATTATTGCAGACATACTAGAGAATGTATTAAAAAAATCATAGAAACTAAATAACGGAAAATAAAAGAAATCTACCAGTCCGCCTCAGCACAGGACCACCTAGTGAGGAGGACTAAGAACAAACAGATGAAATATTTATGTACATTATCATATCTTGTAATTCCCATCAAACCTGTAATTAAATAGTCACTAATAAAAAATGAATAAATTGTGAAATAACACAAATTAATCAAATAAAATTTCTTTGCCACGCCGGGATTCGATCCCGCGACCTTCGGAGTGCTAGTCAAGAGCCTTACCGCTGGACTACGCCGGCCGTCAAAATATATATCTAAGTTGTAACACCAATACATGTAATACAAGTAACATACATGTAACACCAATAATAGAAAATAGTAAACAACATCTATAATATCGTGCAATGTGCAGTGTTTTTAATTCCTGTGCGTGCAGAATAATTCATCCAAAGCTAAAACTTTCTAATATCCGAAGTGACTTGTAAATGTATTTTGATAAAGTGTAACAAGAAATATTTGTACCACGCGCTTGAGGTGATTTTTTTGGTGCCCCAACAGTCGGCTTCCCGAAATTATAATGATTATAAAAATGTATTTTTTATGCATTATTTACCAATTTCAAACTATAAAATCGACTACAAAATACCTTTAATTATAACGATATCAAACGAATCGATTTTTTGTCCTTATCTGCTGGTATATACAGTATATGGATAAGCAGTTTTATCCTTGATGCATTTGAATGAAAATATGTTTTGCGCTTTTGTTATTCGGCGGTACCTACATCTTCTCTGTCCACCTCTTTGGGGACCCCTAGTTAAATTTGTGTAAGTAGGTGTACGTCTAAACCAACTGCATATTGTATACATATATGTCGGGGGGCACGTCGTCGGGAGATCAAGTGTCATGGAATCGATTTTTCATTAAAAAAAAACCGAGGGCTACAAAGTATCCAATTATTATTATCATATCTTTGCTGTTTATTCCTTATATTAATGAAGCGAAATTTCATAAATATAGGAATGAAACCGTAGATTTGTATAAAAAATCTAACGAACGCCAACCGGCCGGATGCCGCTTGCCTTCTATTGGACACGGGTTTTGAGGAAAAATGGCATTACAAAATCCGTGTTGATTTCGAGGCATGGTTGCCTCGTAATGAACACGGATAGGGAAATATGCCGCCCGGTGCCAGTAACGTACCTTCTCCTTTATATTAATAGGATGCAATTCTATATTTTAAATTTTTATGCAAGGATTTTTCGCTAAATCTATCTAATTGTCTCATTTTCAAGCCAACAACGGAGGGCCAAAAATACCTACTATTGAATCTTCAAATAAAATGAGGTAATAATAGATACGTAACTTTTGAAACCCCAAAGAGAAGTTTATCTAATAAATCCCCTTACATGACAGCCCAGCCTGTCGTACAGTGTATTCAAGGTACAACTTCCATCTCGCGTCGGAAGCGACAAGCTCGGCATAGAGAAGGGGCCACGATCTTAATTTTGGAATCTGCATAATTTTTGGGCTGCCAACAAATCTCTTAGGAGTGTTGTTCTAGTTTGTAGTTTGAAGCTAATCCACCCCAAGATAACCGGCTGCTATGAACATGTTCAGGGTAAATGTAAAATATAGACGTCAAAATTTCGAATATAAAATTTTACCTCACGTTATCGTGCTGTCAATATTGTTTTTGAAGTGAAAACTTCTTGAGCACGTTGTGATTCTAAACTCGATGAAACGAAAAATAGCGACCCTATAAAGAGACAAATACATACATCATCGGTCAGTGGTTGAGTGGGCATCGCGTTTGGGTCCCACCCAGGCGTTCCGTGTTCGATTCCTCGGCTGGCTAAGTCCGCAAGCGACATTTTCGGCTTACATTGGTGGTAGTAGGAGATTTTTAAATATTGTCGGGTTATGCGTAACCCTGGAATGTTTGTCATTTAAAAAAAATCTGAATAGGATTTAAACTGCGAGAGATGAGATTGTAGAATCGGTCTCCTATTTGTGCGGTGCTTCGTGGCCTATCGGTCTCCTCTTTGTGCGATGCTTCGTAGCCTCCTCACTCTTGTCTGCTTTAGTTTTCTGAAGGTTTTACTTCTACCGAGTATGAATCGCACACTCTTGTTTTTTTTTGTATTATGGTTAACGCTCGACACCCTTTTTCAACTTTGATGTCGACTGTATAGTTTTTTTACTCCTTTGGGCTCTCAGACTGTTACAATTTAATCAAAAGCCAGGATATCATATTGTGTAACATTTGGGGGCAAAAAAATTGGCTACATTGATTACAATTTGGGTGCGGGTATGGGCACCGCCACCCCGGGAACCGTTTATTGGATAACAAACACCTCTGCAATAGGTAACCCCGTCACTCATATACTTTTCCTTCCCAGAACTTCCTCTACTTCCTTTCCCTAAAGAGACCCTCTACACAGCGTTCCCAAAGGTGACATAGGCTCTGAGGGATGCTCAGGGCGTCCTGTATGGAACTAATCGTTATCAATTAAACAATTTGCAATAATAATGAGGTGAACGGTTTAATTATTATAAGAGAAGAAACTTACTTGAAAATACTTGTAAATAACCCTGCCCTGTAACAGTCTGTAAAGTTCGTTTTGGGTGAAACCGGTCAAGTCGTTTATAAACCAGTGGAAAAAGGTTTGGCATTTTCCTGTTTAGGTTTTTAAACAAAAATATTACAAATAAATGCAGGACGAGCTACTGCCATCCTTCTTTCCTTCTTCATTTAATCCGGGCCTCGTGACTCGCATTATCCAATTCCTTCATAGAAACCCTTCCTTAACCCGCTTCACAAAGTCGCTGAACCGCGCTATTTTTCTTTTGATATATACTCCCTTTACTTTTAACCTAAATACAAAAAAATATTTTCCATGTACTGTGTCCACCGAAGAGATCAACCCTGACTGGTCGTGGAGGTATTTGAGCGGTATATATTAGGTCCTTACATATGAAATTGGCGTTTTGCCGTACTGGCAACTTTGATCTCAAATATCTTCTCTTTGGTTAGGAATTCCAAATTCAAATTTATACATCTATTTACTCATGTATTTGTTTTTTGCTTAATTGTTTTTTTTTCTTTGCGTCACTTAGTTTACAAAATGGAAAACTTGAAATATCGCGTTATTTACGAGTACGAGTTCCACCGTGGCACCAGTGCTGCAGAAACGGTTCGAAGGATTAATGATGTGTATGGCGACGGCGCCGCAAAAGAAAACACAGTGCGTTTTTGGTTCCAACGTTTTCGTTCTGGAAATTTCGACCTGCAGAACAAGCCCCGTGGATGGCCGGAGACCAAAGTTGATAATGAAGAATTGAAGGCTATTGTGGAAGCGGATCCATGGCAAACCACGTCCGAATTAGCTGCAGGCTGCGGTGTTAGTGATAAAACTGTTTTAATTCACTTAAGCAAATTGGGAAGGTGAAAAAGCTTGAAAGGTGGGTACCTCCGAATTGAGTGAAGCAAATCAACAAACGCGCGTTAGAACGCTAGACCACACACTGCACAACAGACGGCGACCAAATTAGAGGAGTTTCAATTGGAATGTCTAAGACATCCACAACAGATTACCATTTTTTTCGAAATTTGGATAACTTCTTGCAAGGGAAAAAATTCAACTCCGTTGGGGCAGTCCAAACCGCCTTCAAAGATTTTATTTATTCCCTTCCGAATGGTTTTTTTAGTAAAGTGATCGATGAACTACCTATGAGATGGCAAAAGTGCATAGATAGCAATGGTACATACTTTGATTAAATAAATATATTATATTACAAACAATCGACTTTATGTTCCTCCCATACAAAACGCCAATTTCATATGTAAGGATCTAATATTTCGTACGCCCAAGGTAAGCTGGTTTTTTACCTTATTTCTGGTGACATTGAGGCAATTTCTCACAAAACGGTGCTGTACGAATTGCCGCAGTATTATCATTAAAAATAATAATTTCGGTGATGCGTCTGTGTAACTCGGGTTCAAGTTTGAAGCAATTTTTTTTATAAATACATCTTCACAAATTGTGCAGTCAATTATAATATCTCTGGATTTTTCACGGGTTTGCGCTAGTTATTAAGGGCCTTTAACCGGCCAGCGGCCGAAAATCCACATTTCATCGAAAGATGTTCTTACGGTCGTACAGGGCTGTTCCAATGAGAAAGATTAATTATTCTCCGTACCAGCTTTTAAAAATTATAACTCAATATCGATTTTATTTCATTCCAAATTTGCTTTAATTTATACCTACATTTAAAAAATGATGAAAGGTGTGAAGATAAAACTATTAAAAATATGTAGGTACTTTTTGTAATTATTTTTTGATCATAAATATTTATCATTTTATATAATGTCTCAGCAAAATTAGAATGTAAAAAAATCTGAAATATATAGTTTGCAAGTGCGGAAATAAATACACAAACGGACCAAGTTTCGTCAAGAAACACATGTACGTTTTTATTTTTTAATGATTTTGTTTAAACTAAAATAAAAATTCTGAAACATACGTTTACCAGATAATGTATTGCATGATTATATTATATTTATCACCATCATTATCATCATCATTATTTTTTTATTTTACATAGTATAAAATGAAGTCGCTCAAAATGTATGTGCGCGTTAATCTTTTAAACTACGCAACGGATTTTCAAACGGTTTTCATCAATAGATAGAGTGATTGAAGAGGAATGTTTATATGTATAATACATGTAAATTATATTAGAGAACAGCCGAGAAATTCAAAGAAAACATATTTTTTTGCGATTTAAAACGGCTGGCGGGCCGTACTATAGTCACTTTTGAAATTCGTTCTACGGAAGAAATTGGAAAATAGATGTCCTAGAGTAAGTAGGTATTTGATTTTCCCTTTTCAAATATCCAGTGTTGCATTGCAAGCATTGTATAATTAGTGGCGATGGCTCTTGTCTATCGGTGTTCGGTGTTCTCCAGCCAGTAAAATAAAACGTGCTTTACAGTGCGACGCTATAAAAAGCAATCATCAGTGCTTAAGTTGAAAAAAATTGTTAGTAGTATAAATAACAATATTACATAGTATAAAATGAAGTCGCTCAAAATGTATGTGCGCATTGATATTTTAAAATAAGCAACGGATTTTCATGCGGTTTTCACCAATAGATAGAGTGATCAAGAGAAAGGTTTATAAGAGAAAAGCCGAGAAATTCAAATATTCAATTCAGGCAGCGGGCAGCGGGCAGCAGGCAAGCGGGTGGTGCGGATTTTATAAAGGTTGGGTATTGGCGTTGTGTTTCGTTAGCCACAGCAACGTGTGGCCGGGTCTGCTAGTTATATTATATTTTACTGCATGATTATATTATAATTTGAAATGGGTGTTGTATAATACAAAATCTTTTTTGAAAATTTAATAAATCTGCATAAAAATTTTTTTTTCTGAAAATTTAAAATAGATAAATCAATTTATATTTTTTGTAAAAAAGAGTCAATACGTCTAAAATCTGATTTAAAAATTACATATCTCTGGTTTTCCGGTTATACCCCCTTTATCAAATATCGAAATAAATTTTTTGAACGTGATATGTTTTTCGCGGCCAAAAGTTTTATAGTTATTTATTTTGGGATGATGAACACGGCACAATATCCCAAACATAAATCACTATAAAGATAAATAATCTATTTTAATCGGCCAAGCATTTGCCTCTCTGAGCCCTAGCAATCAAAACATGTAATCAATATGTAAATTGGCAACCAGCATTTTCATTAAAATCGGTATATATTACACTACTAGACTACTAGGTATTATCTGTTCAATGACTGTCTGTTAATTAATGTCTAATTAAATTATGCTAGACACCATACAGGCTAGGAGTGAAGCCATATATTATTACTGTGATTTTAGCATATTATAATCCTTGGCTATCTCAATCTCACTGATATCTGTATTTAGTATGTACATGTACGGTGATTACGTGTCCTAACGAATGACCCTATCTGATTAAAGCGTCCTGAATTTCAAGGGATATTAAAGTTGGTAGGAAATGTTAATCAAAATAAGGTGCAAATTGTATCCTTTTCCTTTGCAGCAGTTTCGAGGGGTCCCCAGAGTGTTCACGCGTGTTCCAGTTCTGGCTTCACCCTTTGCTATCGGTAGATCATTTAGCCTTTCCGCTGTAAGAAGCCTCCCACGCAGGGTTGGTTCTGGCCTTTTCACTGCTCTTTAATAAAATTCAAGTTTAGCTGGGTTTTTATACGTCAAATTTAGTAAGTTATGGTGTAGATTTTTTATTTTTTGATACAAATTTAAATAATTTTTGATACAATGTTAAAATTAAAAAGTAGTTTTATAAGGTCTGTTATTTTTAGTTCATTTCACCACTCAGTTTTGATTATTTAATTTTACGCAGATAATTTTATGTATTAAATAATAAATTAGAAGATGTCTTATTAATTTTATTATTGTCAATCGTTGTAATAGTTTACATGTCAATCGTTATAATAGTTTGCATTTCAATCGTTGTAATAGTTTACATGTAAATTATTGTAATAGTTTAAATGTCGTTTGTTGTAATAGTTTACGTGTCAATCGTTGTGATGGTTTGCATGTCAATCGTAGTAATAGTTTAACATGTCAATCATTGTAATTGTTTAACATGTCAATCGTTGTAATAGTTTACGTGTCAAGTATTGTAATATTTTACATGTCAATCATTGTAATAGTTAACATGTCAATCGTTGTAAAAGTTTACATGTCAATCGTTTTAATTTTTTTAGTTCTTATACATGAAAATAAAATTGCACTTCTCAGTAGAATTCAACGATACCGGTTATGAAGCAGATTTACTGATGTTAAACATACGTAGTTTGCAATTGAACAGGTAAATATATTTAAATAGCGTGAATTTATGTTGAATGTATAATAAAGTTTGCAGGATGAAGGGGAAAAACAATATTGGTGGAAAAGAACTTCCTTTACTGTTTTATTGTGTCATTTACGTAACGAAATATTTATATACATAATTATTGTGTACGTTGGATGAAACGTACATTGACAGTAATTCTTCTTTATACGTGTTAAACAGTAGCTAATATATCAGAATGTCACTCACACGTCAATAACTCATCGATTATGCATAGTACTATCCATTGATTGCCACTTTAAGTAGCTCACTGCCATCAATTATCAACGAGCATTAGATTATTATTATTAGGAATAGGTATGCCAATTAAGTCGCTATAATTATGATTATATTTTTATTCGATGTACTATACATAATAAATATCTGAGTTTTTATAACTGGAAGTGAGAACATCTGTAGGAACCCAGTATCAATGCAAATTAAAAAAGTACGAAGTTTAATACTAAAAAACAAATCATTCACCATGAATCAATTCATTTTATTCTCGTCTTGTGCAGTATTTTTTCTCTCCCTGATGACAGTGTTGATGTAAAAATATTGAAAAAATGATGTTACCCACACGAGTAATGATGGACTTTATTATAATTTGACATGATATTATGTTATATTACGGTGTAATTAATGAAACACGTTTTTTGAGGTGTCTTTTTTTTTACTTCGTAATGACACTAATGACATTTGTTGTATTGGGATAATTTATTTTACAACGGGCAGCAACATAAAATTAATAACAGTGTATGGTCGTGTGACAATCCAGTGAAATATACCAATGAATGTTTTCCCGATAATAACCAACCATTTAAAACCGGTTCATTCTAAATAGACGCTTTTATAATTACCGTCACATTTCACGGTAACGGTACCGTGACGGCAGAAAAGGGCAATAAACATACGTTCCTTATCGTTATAATGCTGCAGTTCTTATTACACATTAAATAACGGTGAGACAAACGATGAGATACACAAAATAGGTGTGACAGTTTCGTACAAAGAACCACTTTTTCCTATGGAGGAAACAGATATATGTTATTACTGCTCTGCCACGCGACGGGAATTTTTTCTTATCATTTTATTTATAAGTGTGTGGGAGATGTATGATAATGATTCTATGTTTGCTTTGGGGAGGGGTGCAGGCATTCGTTCTCTGTTTGTCTCAGTTTAAGAACAATAGCAAAACTATCAGCGCATTGACTTTTAACGTTTTTGAATTTTTGTAATTCACTCACACTTCAATTCAATCCTTGTGACTATATTCCATACTTTCAAAATTATCGTCACGGCTAGTAGTATTGAAGGGCCTAACGGAGACGTCGCGGTGTTGTATGTGATGAGACATGAGAGATGCACGAAAGTGATAAAGTTTTTTCCTTTGGAGGAAACAGACCTACGTACTTTGTGTATCTCATATTTTGAAAGCGCTGCAGCATTATTATGATAAGAAACGTATGTTTATTGCCTTTCTTTATGCCGTCACGGTACTGTAACCGTGAAACGTTACGGTAATTTTGAAAGGGCTCTGTGAGTTCGATTTACGGCGTGTTTTACCAAGATACGTTTGAAAACGATTTTTTTTTAAATTCGCATATTCCTACCAAGGACCACACGAGTAACTTTATTTCGTTAGGTTCTTGGTGCTCCCCTGCCCCTGCCTTTGAAGGCGTTCACCCTTCCTATGCTAATTCGTTGGGTCCGTGCCAGATTGCTTCGGGGTTCAAGGATGTTCATGGAACTTTAGGAATGCAAATCGCCTTCAGACATTCCTTAACTTTTTTCCCCAAATAAAAGGCTTTCTCCACTTGCAGTGCCAAAGATTCCACGTTCAGTAGGTTCTTTGAAAGAAAATTCTTTCTACGTTTTGGCCTCATGCAGATCTGAGATGTTACACGTATTGATCGACCCCATTTCTAGCTTTTCACGTGTTTTCACCATGAAAAGAATATTGCGATATTGCGATTCGTGAAATCTCTCTTGCATGACGGGTTCAAAGGTCCCATAACCGTCTGTGTGCGAAATGAACGTACGATATTACATTAAAAAAAATATTTACACTCGTCATCTGAAATCTTTTCTCAAAATTTCACTTTTGCTTTTTATTATTTTAACTTTTTCATGTAGTATTTGAAATAAACATTTATATATCTAAATAATCATCATCATCATCACTCTTGGCTCTACAACCCCTGGTGGGTCTTGGCCTCCTCAAGAGTCTTCCTCCACTCATCTCGGTTTTGTGCCAGCTCTCTCCAGTTTAGAAGCTCAAAATTTCTAAATAATATAATTTTAATATCAAACATAAAAAATGTTAACAAAGAAACTTATAAAAACACTAGCTGACCCGACAAACGTTGTTCTGCCATATAAATTATTTATAGTTAATATTTTGGTTATTAAATAAAAAATAACGAATGTATTGTAAGTGTGTGGGGATGGGATCTATGAGAGAAAGAGGAATGGAGCGCTGTAAACGATGACCGCCGATAAAAACCAAAAAAACTCCAACTAAAGTAGGAAAATGAAATAAAAAAAATCAATCTGAATTTCGAAGAGCACTTGAGTGAACGATATTTTCTGTCAGTCTGCCTTTAGCCAACACGAATAAGCTCGATGGTTTGCCCACGCGAGAACATGATGTCGAATGAAATATCAAAATGACAGGACAATGTCTTGCGCATGTGTGGATGAAAGTTAGATAAGGCGGACGTAGCGCCATCTGTCATTTTACAACATAAATAATTTCGTTCTGTTTGAAATACGATAGACGGTTAAATTTGTTCATACAAAAATACTAAAATCGCGATTAGAAATGGGAGGGTGGGGCTAGGAGGATTAAAAATCGGGGTAATAGGTGGATACGCGCCATAAAATATATTTAAATACATTTGGGCATTAGTCTCATTTAAATTAATAATTTATGCTATGGGACCATGGGGGCGCCATCTATGGTGGTTGTATTATATTGAATTTACCTATGTGACATTGAAATTCAGTATATTCATGCATTTTCTTACCTCTGTGGAGCAAGTAATTACTTCCGACGTGAGTGTTGGTGAAAGCCAATAGATGTCAGTACTAATCAAATCATTAACCCATAATTGAATTATTGTTGTGAAGTTTTGGCACGTACATTAATGTGAAAAATTCATATTCATTGTTTGAACTTCCTTCCTGTGATGAACATCTGTTGAGATTGTGCACTACCACCTTGGAAAAATCAATATTTGAAAGAAACTAGTGTCGTTTGTCTGGACATCGTGTGGAGAGCTGCATTCTCTGAGTAAGTATTGTATTGTTTTCACTGAGGATTTTGGAATTGCTGTATAATCTGTTTTGTGTCACATAGGGAATAGTTCATCTTTCATTAATTTACAGTATTCCCTTCGTGTCTGGGCTATTTACACGCCCCTACAATAGGTATTTTTTATGCCAAATGAAAAAAAAATACAAAAAAAAAATTGTTAAAAAATAGATTATTTTTCTGGATAGGGACACCCTAATCACATAGCGGTATGAAATATACTTTAAAACCTTTTCTCATATCTAACAAATATACATAAAAAATTTCATAAAAATTGGTCAAACCGTTTCGGAGGAGTGCGACCACAAACACCGTGACACGAGATTTTTAAATATAAGATTTTGACTCGAAACGTCCATAATTATGAAAGAATTCGATTATTTAAAAAACACGTTCCTTTTAGGGAATTAGTAAGAAAACTGCCACTTCACTTTTTGTTCCAATTAAACAATAAAAAAAATATAAATAATTTTTAAACATCAACGAAAAAATCCCGCCAATTTGTAATCGTGCACTTTGAAAATGTTTGGATTTTATCCATGACATCAAGTATAAAAATTTGAGAAGAACTGAGAAGAATCCTTATTTCTTTTTCTAACAACGAATATCTCCGCATTATGGAAAAAAGATAAAAATACGAGTGATCTACGAGTTATTTCTTACCAAATTATCCATCAAATCCAGATATATTTGTTAAAAAAATAATCGGTTAGGATGCTCATGTTTACTTTAAACACACAATATAATTATGCCATATTTTTTAAGGATTATAATTTTTAAGTTTAAAATGTAAATTAAAGCATCCGCGTACCAATTTTTTGTAAATAATCGGACCTCAAACAAACATTGTTTGTGTACTTAATGGTTGAATGTTTTCATTAAAATACCAACAGCGAAAAATATTTAAAATATTCACTTTTTTGAATCAACAATTTCATGAATATGTTACGGCGGGCACAAAGTATGAAAAAGTGCTCTGTATAAATATCATTATGTACGCAAATTCGAACATGTACGAACATATTGTACTTAGCAGGAGATTGTGTGTAGAAAGATATTTCGAAAGGGGGAACCCGGATGTTTTTTATTGTCCAATAGCGACATTTCCAGCCCGAAGCCCGGATTCCTCCCACTGGGAGGGGGTGGAGTGGGTGGAGTGGGGAGGCTCGTGACGGCGCCAAAGCATTATTTAATATTTGTATTGATATAAAAAAAGAAGCATCGGACAATCCCCTTGCCTTGTAAGACTAAGCGGGTGCTGTCAATATGGCGCACCAACTTTGAGACAAAAGAATGTTGACTTTCTTTTTGTTTGTTATTTACTTCGGGTAAAAGCGGGTTTAATACGTAAAATATTACTTAAATGTGATTTATCACCCTCAAGAAATACGCAGTTAATATCTAAATCAGATTTAATGCTGAATCTATTTCGTATTAGTGTATTTCCTTGAAAAAAACTGTTATAGACCGATTTATTAAATTTATCGGTAATATTTTACAAGAACACAAGAGGCCTCGAGCAAAACAATTTGCGTCGTCTTCGGGAATGTTGTTTGGAGGATTTTTTAAGGAAAGGAAGGAGAGGAATTTCTGAAAAGTATGCGGGGTGGGTAGGAATCTGAGGATCAGTGTGTCCAGAGTGACGAACGTTTCATTTCTCCCACTGCGGTGCAAGGCGATGGGTCTAGGTCGGTGAGGTCAAAATTACTCCCTCAACCAATCTCTCTTGAGTGAGTGTATTAACAAATAAATTAAAACAATTCTAACGTTGGTGATGATCGCTTCTAGAAATGACCGCCATGTTTTTATGAGAAAAGAGAAAACATCCAAAAATATGTGTGGCACTGTAATCGAAAGATTTTCATAGGCCTGGGGGTACTCGTAAATAATATCCTCTAAATCTTATATATATAAAATTATATATTTTTTCTAATTGAAATTACATTTAAGTATATTGGTGCCATTCACGTGTATTTTCGTATAATGTTTAAAATGCTTTATTTTTAAATCTGTGCTTGTAGGGATGGCTTTGTTTTTAATTCAAATCTAGAGTTTTGTTCCGAGAGATTTGGCACACCTAACCTTCAACTTTTCCTATGTAACGAAAGAGAACAAAATAAGTTACAAATTCTCCAAAACAGGGCTATGAGAATAATTCTTCGACGAAACAGATTTTCAAAAATAATTAAAATGTTAAAGGAACTAAATTGGTTGACCGTGAAACAGATGCTGACCTTGAACACGATGGCATTTATCCACAAAATATTGAACAATACGTTACCAAAATACTTCTCAAATAAAATTGTATACAATAAAGACATTCACAGATATAACACAAGGACGTGCAAGGAAATTAGGCTACAAAAAAAGGACAAAGCGAATACGCAGAACAGTCTACTGTACAAGGGAATGAAGTTGTATAACACACTACCAGAAACTTTAAAGTCCACACCAATTGGAAAGTTCAATATGTATTGTAGGAGCTACATAAAACTTGAAAAAATATAGTGAATATGAAATATTTTAATCAATTAGAAATTTGTAAACTTCAATGTACAAATTACTAAAATAAAAATTATTATTATTATTAACACGAGAGGAATGTCACTGTCTAGATAGGATTTTAAGAAACCACCCCATCCTCTTTTCCCAGCCCTTAAAGAAGAATAAAGTCCTGGCAACGCTGCGTAATTAGCTAGTAATATAAAAACTAGCAGTTTTAAACCTGCTCCGCAGGTTTGCTGCTAGGCCCTGCGGGCGGTTCTTGCTTCGGCTTCGCTCGCTTCGTTCCAAACATAGCCAGTTCTTCGGATCTGCTGTGAACTGCGATCCAGTGACTGAGTGACAGCTAGTCGCAGTGTTAAAGTAACCGTGACAGGCAATGCCGCCATATGTAATCTCTCCATATCCGGAAATATACTTAAATTCTATATATCCGTAGTACTTAAGTTTGCGAGCTGCTGACGGAAGTAGCGACATGTTGTATCGAATTCTTGAATTCGAAACCGAATTATAACAGTAGCTTTGTGTGAAATTCCACGTACACAGATGTTATTTGTGGCACGGCGCGTATGGGTGGCGTCTGACATCCACTCGTAGCTGGGTTCTGAAATTCAACCACGCAGACGCAAGCCTATTAATACTGTTTGATAGGTTAGGTTGGGATAAGTTGTGTTATAATTAAGAATATAATTTATCAAATTAATGGTATTCCTTACAGTCATTAATTTGATGGTTTTGAAAAAATAATTGTGTTTTTGGGTTACCCCATAATAACTAACTATTTTCAATAAAGAAAAAAAATTATCCAAGAATACATACATCTGGTTCTAAAATGTACTCCACGTGAGACAGTATTTAATGGAAAGTGGTAATAAATCGCCTCCACTTCGTTCTCAAGTCGACCTCACGTGAGACCAAGAGAAGATTGGCATTAGCTACTATTATTACTCAACTGCGAGATTTACAACAACTAACTGCTGAATTTATTGTTCTACCTCTGAAATGTGTCGGGAGAAAGCTACCGCTCGCTGGAAATGAGCAGGTAAGTCTAGAGTTGCAGCTAAACAAGGTTATAGTTTATAGATGGAAGTGAAAAGGTTAGGTTAGGTCAGCTTCCTAGAATTTATGGGTTATTGCGGTCGTTTTGTTATGAAATATACTGTAAACAGACCCGTAGCATGTTGGGATTTGTGTTGTGGCTTGGCGTTCAGCATTATGAAAGGGTAGTATATTAGACGTGGGCAAAATTGAATGACTGAATTAAATGAATAAATTCAATCTTGTAACACACTCGATCTGATTCTCATTTTCAAAAGGAATTAAATCTTTATTCCTTACCCTTGGCCTTGCATCTTACGATTTTTTAACAGCACCATATTTATTTTTATTTTGATTAATTTATTTTACAGTTAAATATTTCATGTTATATTGAGGTAAGAAAATAATAATGTACTCTATAAATATTGTAGTGTTTCGTAAGAATTAAATAAAATATTATTCTGGATATTTGTTGCGCGGATAGGTACACCTACCACAGGCGAAGCGCGCCGCGAAATTGCCTTTCACGGGTACTGTGTAGTATCCCGCGCAGTAAATCTTATACCTACAAAAAACCCTGTAGTCCCCGTCCCCAATCCAAGTGACAAAACCGCCAAGCGAGTCAGCCAAGATCCAAATAATTCTGAGCTCCGTGTGTCGCGTCTGTTTCACAGTTGTGTCCCGCCAGTCCCGCCAGTCATAGTCACGGAGGAATCGTTCCTCCGTGGTCATAGTCCTGTAACCTGTTCGGTCTGTGCGAACTCAATCCGCAACCCCAATCTCTGTTTCACTTATTCAAGGAATCAAAACATTTATTTCTTATTCATTTATGACGTCGTAGTCCCACGGGTCCCTGGGTACCACGTGTCGAGTCGATCCGACCGGTCCGCGGAATGCAAGTTATTCAAGTCACAGCAAGACAAAAGACACTTATTAGTCAGAAGTTCCCAATTCATTTCTTGATGCCCGCAGAGAATCGGTTCGTCGTTAGTCCCCGCTCGGCCAAGCCGTCATCTTAGGGTGAAACTTCCCACTTCGGACCGCGGAACGTTAATAAAAGGACTAAAAGCGAAAGTTTATTCTATGTCTTTTCTCCCTCACACGTGCGTAAATTGTGATGCAATACTTGTAGAAACAAAATGATGTTTATCTATATTATTGTTTTTTTGTGGTATCTGTCTCTGTCTACTCTAGCCGTAAACAAAAAATCAGTCGCTATCGAACCGTGATACTGATAAATGATAATCGAGCGATTTGTTCCTTTATTTTTGTAACAAATTATACGACGCGTGTCGCCAGGGCTTTTAATTAGTTTTTATTCGGCGCGTCTTTTTAACTTCACCATTGAGGTAGGTGCATTTAAAATATATATATTTGACTGGAGCTTATTCCAGGTGACCGGTCCGGATATACCTACCTATGAAAGCGCGATAATAGTATGTTTTTTATGTGAAATCCGCACAAGTCCCGTCTGGAGCTAATGAAACTATGGCATCCCCAATTGGGATTTTTTGCGAGGCTGAAGGTAGTGGGAAGTTTAGATCACGTGAAATGAAACAATTTTAAGTTTAATAAATAAATAAAAATTAGTAAAACTTTAAGGGTTAACCACGAAAACTGTTTAATTTTAAGATTTAATTGCTTGCCTAATATAAACACATTTTTCTTGTTAAAAATTTGTCTTTTGGGCAAAATAATATCTAAGTACACATTGAAATATTTCATTAACCTCGTCGCGCGTCGTTTTTAGTACCTACGATTTTTCAAAACAACATAATTTACACTAAGAGGAGGGCTTTGCGTAGTGAAAACTTATTTATCACCGTTGTGATTTGAAACTCGATGAAACGAAAAATAACGACACTAAAAAGAGCAAACACATGCACCTAAAGGAGAACTAAGAAGTATGTAGAAGTAGTCTGCGAGAGAATGAGATAGTATTATCGGTCTCCTCTTTTTGCGGTTCATCGTAGCCTTTTCGGCCTCCTCTTTCGCTTCGTAGCCGAGGTTTTTTAAGTAAGCGAGGGTTTTTTTTATTTATTTTATTTTATTTTATTTATTTATTTATTTATTTTTTTTTTTTTTATTTTTATTTTTTTTTTTTTTATTTTTTTATTTTTTTTTTTTTTATTTTTTTTTTTTTATTTTTTTTTTTTTTTATTTTTTTATTTATTTTTTTTTTTTTGGAATTAAAGGAATGAATAAAATGAATCAATTCAAAAGGCCGAGGGAATCACAATGAATCGATTCACCCCTGGGAATGAGTCTGCCCATGTCTATAGTATATTATCTACTACGATTTTAGTAAGTGAATTATTTGATTTGTCTTTAAAATCAAGGAGGGAAATCTTGTCAAACGCATTAACAGAAATATTCACTTTTTTTAATACTCGAATAATGACACTATACTTTATCATCAAACTTTAAAAGACTGCAAAGAATTAAGTGATTTTTTTTACATTAGCTCTAATCACTTTGTGGTTTGACATATTTAATAAACCTCATTTTTTGTAACAAAAAAGTATTTTATTTTTTTAAATATGTCAAACCACAGAGTGATTTCTTTCTAAATCTCGTGGTTTTAAACAAAAACGTATTTTATTTTATTGAAAATAATTTTCCTCGGCAAGTAGGTCATCTTTGGGAACGCTGTGTGATGGATTTTTTTAAAAGTAAAGTAAGGTGATGAAGATCTGGGAAGGAAAAATTTATGAGGATTGAAAAGGAATCTGGATGTCGGCCAGAAGTTGTGTCCAGAAGTGACGGATGTTTGAATACATCCCTCCCATCGCGGTGCAACTAACCATCACGCCATTTCTCCGCAGGGGTAGGCAGAGAGGACGGACCGTAAAACCACTCGGTTTTGGTGTTCACTCTTTGCCTCATTCACATTTATACTTCGTCTCGCACATACTCTTCCATTATTCTGACTCTTGACATGGCCCGTCTCGAGTATCTGTTTCACTTAATCGTGCCATGTCTTCCTCGGGCGTCCCCGACTTCTTCTACCATTCTTGTTTGCATCATACAGGTTGTTAAGGGACGTACTTGACTTACTTTAACCAGTGATTCCTGACATCCTTTGGAGTAAAAAATGTAAATGAAATTTTGGTCTCCGGTGATCTTTTTTGACGACTTTTTTCTTTCAAATTTTTTTTCTTCAAAATGAAACAAAAAAAAAATTCTTCCGCATGTCGTCACTGGTCACTCAGCCGGGTGTCCGACGAATCTCGTACCCCGCCTCCAACTGTTCAACAACTACCATTTTTTTATATTTTTGTAGAAAAAAAAAAAATCAAAAATGTCACCGGAGACCAAAATTTCATTTACATTTTTTACTCCAAATAATATCAGGAATCACTGGTTAAAGTAAGTCAAGTACGTCCCTTAACACCCTGTATATTCTTCTTACACTACTTTCTGCGCAAAGTGAAGGTGATGGGTCGAAAGAGTTTTGCTGGAGGGGAGTAAAAAGTTCTCCCTCAACCGGTCTTAAAATAAATAACCCCTGCTTGAGATGAAAGAATGAGTACTGAAAAATATATATAATTAAAGTATTGGGTGCAAAAATTTGGCCAATTAAGTAAACAATATGTAGAGAGCCAATTATTTTAGGTCTGACTCATGAAAACCTCTTCTCCGTGAAACCCTTCAAAGATGTTATCAATGTAGTTTCGTAAGTATACTTTAAGATGAATGAACAATTCCAAAATCGTTTCAAGGTCAAACCCGAAGTTAAATTTTATACGCCACTTTGTAAAATCTACGTCATGGTCAGCCTTATTAAGTCCCGACTAATCCTTTAACAGCTGACCCTGTTCCGTCTAGTGACTCTGATCTCCCCATTACATCAAACTTATCCTTGCGTTAAACTATACAACCTCCGAGGCGGGTTATCTGAAGGGGACACTCGCGATGACGCAACGATCCTATCAGGCATTAAGTCCTTGGAAGTCCTTATTCCGTAGTTCTGAGAGCCTTCTGCCGAGGGTTGCTCAATAAATCTACTATTCTGAATCGTAGGCATAAATGTATTATTGACTTGAGCCATATAACACTCGTCTTAAACCAGTGATACTGAAGATGCGAGACAAGGAGTAGTGATTTGAAACGGTAGAGCAAAATTGTTCTTCTTCTTCGGTAATCTGAAATAATAAACCTAACTAAGGTTATAAATGCGAAAGGTGTGTTGCTTTATTTGTTTGTCCTTCTGTCATGTCGCAACGGAGAAACCGATCGACTTTTTTTGTATAGAGATAGTGGGTGGACTGGGAAGTGTCATAGGTTACCTTTCATCCCGGAAAAACATTTCATTCTCGTGAGAAAATTCTTTGTCCAATAATTTCTCCCTAATTCTCGAGCGAAGCCGCGGGTTTTTGTTATTTTTTAACTTTTTTTTATTTTTTATTACTATTTTTTATTAAATTGAATATAATTACATCTAATACAATATAAGCTATGGGTAGTCCCACAAAGCCGTAACAGATCAGCTTGTCTGTAGGTTCTACCATTAAAATTATTACATAGCACACATTAGCTTAAGTTACTATATTAATACCTAATACAAGATTTCATTTATTAACCACTTTTTTGTCAGTTTAGGGCAGGGTTCCTCATTATTTTTAAAGTTCATGTTTTGCTTCAATTTGTTATAAATCAATGGTACCATATTATATTCGAGCGTTCTGCTACCATACTTATTTGACATTCGTGGTATTTTAGGCCTTTGTTTTCGGTAAATCTTGTTGTGTGGCTATGCACCAATAACTTTTTATACGCGCTTTCTCCCGAATTATCCATAATTATAATGTAACAGAGAAGCCCTTTAATTGGAAGTAGGCCCTCAGACCCATACAGTAATTGTAAGTTGTTTCTTTGTTTGTAAATGCTAGGTTTAACAATTTTTTTTAATTGTAGCTGTTTGTAAATTTTGAATATATTTAATATTAATTATGCTCGAGTGTCCCCAAGTTCGAATTCCATATCTAAGTATGGATTCAACCATAGAATGATATATAAGTTTGAGAGTGCATCGAGGCAACACAAATTTTAATTTATAAAAATTACTC
Organism: Limnephilus marmoratus; assembly: GCA_917880885.1. Classification (NCBI taxonomy): domain Eukaryota; kingdom Metazoa; phylum Arthropoda; class Insecta; order Trichoptera; family Limnephilidae; genus Limnephilus; species Limnephilus marmoratus. The sequence continues at coordinate 21,542,627 of OU862912.1, read as the reverse complement.
GCCAAACATCGGAGCTGGTTACAAATTTTGATCACTTGTTTATCCCATTTAAAGTTATTGTCTACTTAGAAAGCTAGTAATAAATAATATGTTCTTTTCAAAGTAAGAGTCAAAGTGAATCTAATGGTATTTGATATTTAAATATTGCATTTACCAATTTATAGGCAAACTAAGGGTGGGTTGTATCATAGAAATTAAAATGCAACATTGTCATCCTAATTTTCATTCAGCGCCATTTTGTTTTTTTGAATGTTGAATGGAACCGATTCTAAGTCCGTTTTCGCTTTTGAACAAATTCTGATTTGTAGAAGAGGACAACTACCATGTTGTTAAGTTTGTCAGATTATTATTACAATTTGACAAAAAAGCTGAAACACGCCTAGAATCGGTAATTGACTGGGACCTTGTATTGAAAAATAGGCGTTGAATGGCTATTTGATGACAATGTTATATTTGAATGTCTGTAAATCAATTGACCCTAACACACTTACTTGAAAAATGTCTAATTTACAATAACTACTACGAACATTACAAGTGTCGCATTCCTGTTTGTGTTTCATGATGTAAAGAGTAATGCTTGTTTAACCTTCACCTAGTCATATATTTTTTACAACTCATTTCCGAGAGTAATTTAACTTGTACTAAAACAAAGTCACACTTCAGATCCTTGCGGTACTCCCGGGAAAGCTTTTAACCCAGATACCATCAATGTAAAATAACGTAACTTCACACTCGTTGGATCTAGTTTATTGACCATGTTGTCCGTACTTTTAAATGTAAGGGCTTACATTAACTTCTTGCTTTTAACCTCATTTTATTTACATTGTCAATAAGTGCTGTTACATGATTATACCAATAAGTCTAAGTAGAATTATTTCATGAATATTTTTATTTCATTAGTTTTAGTTCCGAGTCAATAATGTCACAAATTACAAACTTTTGCAGATGATTGTTAATCATTGGAATTAAAGAATATTACTTTACATTATTATTGAACATTATTAGTATAAAACCACCAATGGATATAAAAAAACTTTGTTACCTTCCATTTAGAATAATATTTTAGGCGCAAGTAGGTTTGCTTTGCACTACAAATGATAAACACGCCGTAATTGCGTCCGACAGAATTGGCAGATCTAAAAGTGCAACTGTCGGCCTAATGGCGTGAGAATTTATTTTGGTTACTGATTTGAGTGCACTATTTCAAAATAATTTAACACCAGAGTGAAAATGATTCCCATAGTGACCGTTCGTTCACCTGTTATTCAAGCCAGTCAGCGCATTAATATTTTCTGACAAATAATTGATTTACAAAAATATTAAACCAACATCTAAAGTCATGGTGTTTGAAAGAGAGAGTACGAAAACAGTATGCAATATAGTTGTGAATGATGAATACTTGGAGCAGGTGTATGAGTTTGTTTATTTGGGAAGTATGTTTACGAGAGATGGGAAGGCTGATAGAGATATTGAAAGAAGGGTGAATGCAGGTAACTCTATTAATGGAGGACTGAACGCCGTTGGCAGCAACAAAAAACTGTCCAAAGACGCAAAACTAGCCGTCCATAATGGAGTACAGGTACCTACCCTGATGTATGGCAGTGAGGCATGGAACTGGCAGAGGAAGGATGAAAGTAGACTGAACGCTGTAGAAATGAGATCCCTGAGGCGTATGTGTGGTAAAACCATGTATGATCGTGTGAGAAATGTGGAAATCCGCAAAGAATGCAAGGCTGATGTAAGTGTCATGAGTAAGATCAAGAAAGGAACGCTCCGATGGTTTGGGCATGTAGAGCGAATGAACGAGGAAAGGAGTGTAAGGAGAATATATGACGCAAATGTGAATGGTAGAGGAAGTCGAGGACGCCCAAGAAAGACATGGCACGACCAAGTGAATCAGATACTTGAGTCGGGCCATGTCAAGAGTCATAATAATAGAAGAGAATGTATGAGACGTTGTATGAATGTAAACGAGGCAAGGAATGTGTGCCAAGACCGGGATGTTTGGCGGTCCGTCCTCTCTGCCTACCCCTGCGGGGAAACGGCGTGATGGTTAGTTAGTTAGTTAGTTAGTTAGTTAAACCAACATGCTATTTTATCATGTCTGGAGTACCTATCTGTAGTTATCTTACTAATATTATAAACGCGAAAGTTTGTCTGAATGTATGTGTGTTTGTTACTCTTTCGTGCAAAAATTACCGAATGTTTTAATAAAACTTTACAATAATATAGCTCATACGAGTATATCAGAATAACATATAGGCTATAATTTATAAAGCTAGCTAGCAGGGGTCCGAGGGAGGGTAACGGGACGCACGGGAAAGGTGATTCAGGGAGAAACAATGTATTTCTATTAATATGGCATTGCAACGTATGTCAGGAACCAGCTAGTATTATAATATATAGAGTATCTGGATGAATGAAATGGTTTGTATGTTTTTATAAAAGAAGGCGGCGAAGAAGAAAGCAAAACCCTACAAATCCAGTCATGCAGCTGATGAAACAAACCTAAAATTCTTGTGTAACTTTTGCAGTATCTGCATTGAAAAATGATATTTGTAATAATCAACTTCCTTTGTGCAATCATTACATATTTTCGTTATTTGCTTTTGGAGTGTTATGCCGTGTTGCGCTACCTCCTTCTTTAGCCAACGTTTCGGACATCGGTGCAGTGTCCATCATCAGGACAGATCCGGTAGATGCATAACATCCCAAAAACAATTAACGAAAATGTTTTTGGCCGTGAAAACGTATCAATCATTATCATCATTACATTACATAGTATAAAATGAAGTCGCTCAAAATGTATGTGCGCGTTAATCTTTTAAACTACGCAACGGATTTTCATGCGGTTTTCACCAATAGATAGAGTGATTGAAGAGGAATGTTTATATGTGTAATACATGTAAATTATATTAGAGAAAAGCCGAGAAATTCAAAGAAAACATATTTTTGTGCGATGTAAAACGGCTGGCGGGCCGTACTATAGTCTCTTTTGAAATTCGTTCTACGGAAGAAATTGAAAAATAGATGTCCCAGAGTAAGTAGGTATTTGATTTTCCCTTTTCAAATATCCAGTGTTGCATTGCAAGCATTGTATAATTGTGGCGATCTCTCGAATTGCATTACATAGTATAAAATGAATTCGCTCAAAAAGTATGTGCGCATAGATCTTTTAAACTACGAAACAGATTTTCCTGCGGTTTTCACCAATAGATAGAGTGATTCAATGGGAATTCAATGTATATACATGTTTATTATAGTAGAGAAAAGCCGAGAAATTCAAATATTCAATTCAGGCAGCGGGCAGCGGGCAGCTGGCAAGCGAGTGGTGTGGATTTTATAAAGGTTGGGTAATGGCGTTGTGTTTCTTTAGCCACAGCAACATGTGACCGGGTCTGCTAGTTTAATGATATTTTACCCTGAGTGCCCTAGATTGGCCTAGGTAACATAATACAACCAATTCAGTTATTCATCGAATTTCTTTAAAAAGTATCTCTCATTATATTCTACGCACACAAAAATCTAGAAAATCTTAATAAAATTGATCATAAATATATCACAAGAAGTCACACCAGAAAGGATCTCGTGGTCTCAGGGAGCAATACCGCAAAGTTTCAAAAGACATATACATATCTGGGACCGAAATTTTATTATAAAATCCCCCCAAAATTAAATATTAAAACATGCAAAATGTCCTGCATCGGTTCAATAATAAATAACTAAATGGTTGATTGGCTTGGGTAGGGTGGAGTCTGAAAAACTACTAAATAATGTCACTTAAAATTTTACATGGTTACCTACTAATGACACATTTAGAAAAACTTAGTATATATTTAATTAAAAAAAAAACAATTACAACATATTTTTAAATAATACATTTTTGGCATTTTCACCAGCATTTGGTTCCTTAGAACGGGCAATCTCCTTAGCTAGGAACTAATATCGACTTACAAGACATAATAACACTACAACGTTAATAACTAACAATATAACGTTATTATTTATTATGTTATTTTTGCTGTATAAATGTATCCAATGTAATGTAATAAATAAAATAAATAAATAAAAATCAAAAACATAATCAACCAAGCAACATAAACTGGTTATAAAGATAAATAAATATTATTGACCTACTAAACATACATATATGCGATTGATAACATAAACATAAAATACTATTAGACTTACTGAAGTTTACGTTTAAAAAGTATTATTTATTTTATTGCTTCTTAACAATTTATATACATTTTTTTAGCATATAATTATTAACCCCACTAGGGTTCGCCTGTATCATAATGTATATATATAATTAATTTTTTTCAAAAGCAATGGTACCAAAAGTACATGTATAGCAGAACAAAGAACAATATAATAGTCGTATGTATCGTCAATTATTCAAAACTTATAAAAAAACTTGACAAGATACGATAAGAGATCATGCAAAAAATATATATCCGTATGGATAAATCCTTTTTTAGGAGCAGCTTCTTGTCTATTAGCTATTGTTGTTTCCATTTCTGAATAAATGAGATTAAGTTTTATCATCAATCCAATCTGATTTTAAAAACGGATCAAACGAAATTCCAACGTCTTTTGAAGTATCTGAACATGATTCACAGATTGTCTGGAAGCTGTGAACATGAGGAAGTCATCACCGATTGGTTGGCACAAGTGTGTGTTGGCCGTTTGGAGGAGTTACCACTTTGGATGTGGCTGGTTAGTGGGCCATTTGTTCTGCTGATAGAGTTGAGCATTGCACTGGGCACTGACTAACACGTCATTTGCAACCGACAGGGTGCACCGTGGCGCCGGAATTAACACATTGAATGGATGGATATGCTCGTAATGTTGGGTGTATACGGGTTAACCAGTTTTGTACATCATCTGTCAAATGTGAAAATATTTTGCTTTTCAATATTTTTTTCCAATCAACCGCTCAGGCTAATTTGTTCGTTTTTCGAAACAACAAAAATAGGTCTCATAGAAATCATTGTGTCTCCCTTTCTATCGTGGTTAGAAATATGATCTAAACTTTGTTAAAAAGAAGAAGAAAATCACCACGCTTTATCCAAATCTAAAATAATTAAAATAAACATCTTTATAAAACCATAATTTCCGACCAAAATTAAAAAAAAAATTATATATTAAGTATTTTTTAATGCATTATTTTTACATGAAACGACAAAAAAGTGAGTTGACGATAACATTTATAATAAAAATACTTTTGCCTCATGAAATATGTGTGTGTTTTTTTGTTAGTATTTTAGTTAGAACAAACGTATTAAGTTGAGTCATTTTTAATACTTTTCTATACGTATTTGCGTTAAAAAAAATTATATTTTAAAAATTATATGTTTATTTCGAGTTATAAAATTTTAAAGCGTATTTCATAACCTTTCATAAAACAGTTTTTGGTTTTCGGATATGTGCAAATATATTTTATTTATTATTAAAGCGTAAATATTTTGACCTTCTGACAAAATATGCCCGAGGCCTGAGGGGTTAAAGCAAACATTTTTATAATCAAATTGTTTGATTTTATTTGAGTGAGGTCTAGTTTTATATACAATACTTTATTCAGTAGGTATTTTATTAAGTACATTTATGTTTAAGTGTTTTTAAAATTTTATTATGTTCATCATTTCTTTTTTTTTACGAATTAGTAATCTAAGCTTTAAGCTAAATATTTCATACGCTCTTTAATTATTTCGTAATTGGTTAGATATATACATGAACAATGGTACTATGGCAACCTCTACTAGGAGCTTTGAAAAATGTAAAAGATTTTTTTTAGACATTTAAATATTACGTGTTCTTCAATCAGAAATGTGGAAATGAATAGTTTTTAAGCGATAGAAAACTTCGTTAGCACCTTTATGATTTGACACTCGATGAAACGAAAAATAGCGTCACTAAAAAGAGAACATACATTTATAGGATTTAGCCTGCGAGAGAATGAGAGTATAATCGGTCTCTTTGTGCGGTGCTTCGTAGCCTCCCCACTCTTATTTTCTTTATTTTTCTGAAGGTTTCATTTCTACCGCGTGTGAAATACGCAATCTGTTTTTTTTTTGTAATTTAATATCTTCGTTGTGTGTTTTGAAAATGCGAAAGTCTTACTAAAATATATTCTTCTCTCTCTATTATCATTACCATCTCTATTATCGTAAACTCTACCAAGTAACGTTTTTCGAAACAGAACAGAACAGGGCCCATAATATATAATAATAATAAAATGACAAAGCCTAAATTATTCTGGCACCAAATAGGTTAACGACACACTACAACTGACGACACACTCACTACCACTGGAGCCAGACACATAAATACGTTCCCAAGTGGACCGCGAAAGCTTCGCCGGTGAAGCTTCCCTCGGACATAAACTAACGGCCAGTTCGTAATGCAGAATGAATTTATGCGGAATATGGAGTTAGTTTATCGGGCGTTTGCTGTTGCTCTTATCCGCTACAATTTCAATTCAATTTGGATTAAATCTGTGTTCATATGAGCCGCTCCAGTGGATTAGAGTAGAATGTGTTATGTAGCTTTTGCAATTTTATTACGACTTCGATCTGTTTTTGTTTTTACCCACTTCTATCTGTAAATTTTGGTTTTGCAACATCAATAAGTTCTAAAACTACCGGCTGCGCCAGTTTTTTTTGTGATTATTTGGCTGAAATAAAACTCCGGTTACACAACAAGCACGGTGCCATTTTATTAGACTGAAATACTCTTTGTAATGTTGACGAGTACATGGACTGCCAGGAGGCGATTGACAATCTCTTGTAATGTTAAAATCCCTCTCTGACCTCGAGACGCGCTGTGCTGTACCAATCACACTGGTCTGCAAATTGACATTTAATTTTTTTTAAATGGTAATGGGTGTATTATATGTATTTCGGTATGCTGAATTCGAGTATGCCATCCATTTTGACCCATCACGTAAGGATTTTCCGCAAAGTGGAAATTAAAATATAGGCAAAACCCGCCTTACCCTACTTCTGTAGGGAATGTTCAAAAGAAAAAAATCATAAAATTATACAAATTTAATTAATTTTAAGTCATAAAATAATTTATTTACATTGCATACTTACAATTATAAATCTTTTTAAAATCTGCTTTTTTTTAGTTTCGAAGCTTCTATTTGTGCTTTTTTTGTGGGAAGTTATATTAAAATCTTTGAGGTCCACTGGAGTCGCCTACTTGAAACTCGTCACTAGAAATTTCTTCTGATTCACTTTCTGATGATGGCAAATCGTCTAGGCTTTGGGGTGCTTGTGGTGTAGGAATGCCAGGTCCGTGAGGGACTGGGCGGAGGGCCGAATCCAATTTTTATTTTTTTTTTATTTTTGGTACTATACCCTTGCACATTGCACGAACAAAAGTATCAGTCGTCGCGTGGTTTCGAGGCTCTCTACAGATCATAGGAACACCAAAACGAAAAGATTTAACTTTATTTTTTGACCACATTCTAAGTCCTTCAACACACCTTGTACAAACGCCATGCGGGGCCCAAGATTTGTCCTGGTCCCCTATCTTCACACCAAGTACGCAAAATACACCTTTTTTTTTAACAAAATCGGTAATATTTCTTTGTTGTTTTCACTAAAAATTCACCACAAATATAGCTAAAACTCTCAGAAGAATTTAGACAACCTCTTGAAGTCATTTTTGAAACCCACGTTACAAAAGTTGGAATAGAAATAAATAAATGAAAGGGCATGGAAGGGAGTGGGCACCTTGGGAATTCCGGCATTCTCTCATCATACTTACGATTGAAAATCCTGATATATATGATTCAAAGCTGACTAATTTTATCTTCACGAGTTACGAAATGTTTTGTTTCAGTCTACAAATCATAACGTTTTCTTATAATAAGTTGGAAAAACCTTACGTGATAGAATTTTTTTTGATAATTTTCCCGAATTCAGCAATCAAAAATTTCCAAAAAATTCACAAGACTATTCCCACACACGCTCCGGTAGACCTCTCTGGTGAACCGTAGTGTTTATGGCTTACTTTAGGGGGCATACATTAATTACGTGAGCAGTTTTCTTTCCAATCTGGACTCCCCCCCCCCCTTCCTTGGTGAGACTAAGTGAGATTTGGTGCGACCTCTCCTCCCCCTCACGTCAGATCAGTGACGTAGTTAGGGGGGGGGGGGGTGTTCCGGGACCGTGGAAAAAGTGCACAGGCTTTCAACGTGGGCGGAGTCCCAAAGAATCCCATCCCGCCCCATTCTATCCCATTATGCCCCCCCCCCCCCCGTTGAGGTAAATATAATCGTGACAATAGCTGTTGAAAATTTGGGACACTTTGAGAGAAGTGAAACAATTTATTATATGTAAAAAAATGTAAAAAAACAATAGGACAGTTAAATCATAAATATCTCGGAGTTAATTTTTTTAATTCACTACCTGAAAAAATCAGAAACATGAACAGAAACATAAAAAAATTTAAAACTCTGCTAAAAAATTACACTGAAAATTTGAACTGAATAAAAAATAATAAATTGAACCAATATTATAACACCCCCCATACACACAAGCCCTGCTTATTTATGGGGGTACATCATATACATATATTATGTAATTAATTATTGTAAAAAATATATTATAATGTATGTATCCTTTTGTAAATAAAAAAAAATAAAAAAATATGTTTTATTATCTCTATAACAATACACGAGTATATTCAAGTTGAAGTGAGATTTTTATTGACCCCCACCCCATTTTAAGCTCACGTAATTAATGTATGCTCCATTACCAACTACTTAGTTACTCAATGATAGAAACTAATGTCTCAAATATCACAGTGATTTCAATGGGTCGGACTAATTAGTTAGGTGACGTTTTGACACGATTAAATGAATGAGCTTGAGTCACGAAGAAATGTTAAAATTTTTAAACAAATGAAATACAATTGCAGAATTATTAATGAACTAAAATGAATTAATGAATTACAAGTGTAGAATTATTAATGAATTAAAATACAATATTTTTCTAGGTAGGTATCTACTTTATCGCTTTTCTGAATTATTCTTCACACAAACAGTTCCAATTTTAAGTATGCCACTTAAATTCAAAACAAATATTAGTTACCTACGTGAAAGTTTTCACGCAGGAATATCTAACATTCTCCTACTTATGCATTGACTCCATAATATGTGTATAAATTTATATGTATGTACGTAAATGTGTGTACAAATACACGTACATGTGAATGTATGTATTTACTAATATTTGATTTTGATCCTCCTTGTAACCTATAACCTTACGAAAAGTCAAAATTAATGTAATAATTATCTATAATGTGGTATATTCTGTTGGCGAACAAATAAATAAAATAAAATAAATAACATTTCACGCACAGACAACCGAAAATTGTATTTTTGATAATATGAAGAAATGCATAAATGTGGCCGACAGTTTTCTTCACATCCTTTCTTGAGCAGACGTTTCGTTAATTTTATATATAGTGCATTCCTGCTAAGCGTGTTTTATTTGTGATATAAGAAATTATAATCTTACGCTAGTTGGATCTGCTTAATAGATTAGAGCAGCGTTTCCCAATTTTTTTTCGCCCCGGAACCCTTATCGATCATACTTTTCTAGGCGGAACCCTATTTTATAAGAAAAAGATAAACTCGTAGTTTGAATACTTTCATGTTTACCTTGAAAAGAAAGATCTAAAGTTTTGTGTAAAACTTACATTAATATGAAGAGTGATAACTTTTTAATTTTTTTGTTAAAATAGCATTGAAATCAGGCTTTGTGTCAGACAGCTGAATACGAAGATCTGGAGCTGCATCCAGTCTGTTTCTGTATTTGTTTTTTGTGTAAGCGTAAGCCGAAAAACCAGTTTCACACCGGTAAGTGGTCACAAACGGTAACAAAACTGTGATAGTCTTCTCGACGACTTCTGGATATTCGTTTTTAAGTCCAATCCAAAACTCATCCAGATTATTTTTTTCTGAATTAAAATTTTGTTGTAAGGAAGAAGAACATTTGATATCTATCAAAGTCTCGTACTCTGTTGCTGTAAGAGTCGACGGATTCCTGTGAACTAGGAATGGATTCTGTACCCAGTCAATGTCCTGCAGGTTTTTTTCAGAAAAATACTCTTCCAGAGATTTGTTGAGGGCCATCAAATGTTCGTAAATGCATTTTTCAATATCTGAGGTTACTTGCAACTCTTTTTTTTCCAGAAACTCGTTTAAAGGGGAAAAAATTGGTACTGTTTCTGTTCAACACATTCTATCCAGAAGACAAGTTTCTTTCTAAGGAAGAGATTTTGTCGTTTACTGTAAAAGTATTTGTGTTTCTTCCTTGCAATGATCCTTGCAACAATCCTGACGGAACGCGGAACCCTTGTGATGCTTCTACGGAACCCCAGGGTTCCGCGGAACACCTTTTGGGAAACGCTGGATTAGAGAGATGATGGCAAGTGACTGGAGGTCCGACTTGGCGATTCATAACTTAGTTTTGATTTACGAGAACATTAAGTTAAGCGCATCGAATCAATTTAATGATTCGAAAGAGTGAATATTATCACGAATATTCCGCCTCGCCGCGATGAAACACAACTATAAATTGAAATAAAAGGGAATCTCGCCATGTTCACTTTACTGCCGTATTCCAGGGGTTCCTGATCAACCCCGTTCACCCCTTTTCCCGTTTTACCCCGCCGCCCTTAACATGTTTATGGCATCCAAGAGGCCACATAAAATAATTCATCACTCCTGGTCGTGTTCTCGTACATACTTGATAGTAAGTACTCATAATATAGTCGAGTCGTAAAGAAAGTGGATTATAACCATCGTTATTCCTTACCCTGCTGAATTAAAGTTTATTTAAATATCAGACAAATCTTCCCGTGCTCTGTAGAGTAAATATGACAAAAGTTGCCTGTTTTAAGAAAGTAGATAGAAGAAGTCGGAGAGCTCTCAGGAAGATAAGGTTAAGTCATAGATATAAAGGATCAAATAGATCAAATCCTTAAGTCAAAATGTCAGTTTTACCATGACCTTCCTAGCAAACGATTAAAAATATTTTAAATATCTCGGTTTTACGATCTTAACGATTCTCATGTTTATGGGCGAGTTCTACACCAAAATTAATTGATTTTAGAGTGAAATTTTTTTCCCAAACAGACAATTTCTCTTGGGATTCCATTATATCTTTCAACGTAGATAAACAGTAATCGGGTTGAATAAATTGGCACATCAGATTCAATACTTTTTATTTGAAATCCTTTTTAAAATTAAAAACGTTTGGATGATTTGTACAGCGCTGTTTTTCTGAAAAATCACATTACTAACTACAGACTAGACAAACTATTAAAACAAAATTATAGCCAACAGATTGCTTCCACCGGTTCATCGCTCAATAATACAAAACTATTTGTACAATGCATTTGACCATTTCCTTATTGAAGATTATTTAATTATTTTATTTTTATTTTATTTTATTTTAAATACATAAACGGCTATACTGCCTTTTATAAATAAACATATAATAGAATACAAAAGTAAGAAAAATAATATCATTACATAATAGTAGTTTTAAACTTAAAAATAACATACAATTATTTTATGTATCACAACAAAAAATAACAAAAAAGAACAATGAGAAATATCATCATTTCATTTCAACATGTCCATATTGCGTATATAAAGTTACATTATGGAAAAATATTTTTTGAGTGCATGTTTATATTGCGCTAATTTTAAGAAATAAATGTCGCCGATGTTAGCATATTCATTTCCCAAAATGTGTAATCGACTGATTGGTGAGTAATAATGTGATAATGTATGTGTGTTATTATAGTAGAACGGTAGAGTCAGTCTATTGTTAGAATATATTATGGCAGAAATTATAATTATTAAATTATAACTATAATTATTTATATTATTTTATATTATGGCAGTTTGTCGTATATTTATAACGCACTCTTCGTAAATTGAATGCAATCGTATTAACGACAAAAAGGAATAGATCTAATCTAATCTAATTCCTAACACTTGTTCAAACAGAGTTCTTTTGTCTTTGTAAAAGTTTTCTTATCCAACTCGTAGTCGTATCTTGTTCAAAGTCGTGACACGCTCGCAAACTACATTCTTTAGGATCTTCCCGACTCATTTCTTTTCTTTTTATTAATTCAACTTATCACAGATGGTTCTGTTGCAGCAGTACATACATTAGGTCACACGCCACACGTGGGTCTGTTCCTTAGCTTCTCGTCTTCTCGATCTTCCCATGGCCCATCCCCGTGGCCCGTGGCTACATTACGAGGATCAGATATTCAAGCTACGTGGCTCGCTGCCAGAATCAATAAGTCTGACTACTGTCGAGACAAAAGAACATTAATGAACTTGACAACTTTTTTATTACGAAGCCTCCATTGCTTTCTTTCACTGTTCTTTATCCGAATCTAGTCTTATAATAATTAGTGATGCGCATAATTGAGAAATCCATTTAGAATTTATGTAAATTAAATATTCGAAACATTGATTCTATAAGATGTACAATATAGTAAGTTGTTCTTAAATATACAAATTCAAGTATCTAAACGGTGTTTCAGAAATCACTGTTTTCGACGAAACATTGTTTCTAAACCCCACAGGCCTCGACCATGTATTGTCAAAGGTTCAAATCCAAATAAATGGAATATTTGTAAATGTATCCGAAAACTGAACACTGTTTTTGAAAGGTGATGAAATACTCTTTCAAATTTAATAATTCCAATAATATATGGTAGAGAAATATTCTCGGGTCTAATTGGGGAGCTAGTTTATGTACTTATGTTATATATTTAGAACTGCTTATGGATAATATGTATAGCTACAAAAATGAAAATAAAATACTTTCAAAAATACTGTAAGATATTACAAAATATTGTACAATAAGAAAAACACATAAATTTTAGAAATAGAATATCAACAAAATATTGGTAACAGAATATGTATGAGAATCATCGACAAAAATAAGACAATCTGTTGCTATCTGTAAAAATACAATGCGAGTTTTTTTTAAATTTAAGAAGTTTTCCTCACTTTTTATTGCATTGGGTAATTCGTTATATAGCATCGGGTAATTCGTTATATATTGTGGGTGTTGATTACGGAGCCGTGTTTCCGTGATTACGTTTGACCGTGACCTTGTCGAAACAGATAAAGAAAACCATCGTGAGCTCGCGAGTTTGGTGGTTAATGTGATGAACCAGCGAAATTTAGACAAACTAAGAGGAAGAAAACAGGCTAAGTCGGCACTACTTGATTTTCCCCATTCTCTCCGCTTTGCGCGTATCTCTTTAAGAGCGTTTAACCAGCCAGCGGCCGAAAATCCACATTTCGTCGAAAGTTGTTCTTACGATCGTGCAGGGCGGTTACAATGAGAAAGATTAATTATTCTCCGTACCAGCTTTTTAAAATTATAACACAATATCGATTTTATTTCATTCCAAATTTACTTTAATTTATACCTACATCCAAAATGCTGAAAGGCGTGATGATAAAACTATTAAAATAATGTACTTTTTGTAATTATTTTTTAATTATAAGTATTTATCATTTTTCAATAATGTCTAAGTTAAATAAGAATGTTAAAAAAATCTAAAATGTATTAGTTTATAAGTGCGCAAATAAATACACAAACGGGCCAATTTTCGTCAAGAAACACATGTGCGTATATATTTTTTAATGATTTTATTTAAACAAAAATTAAAATTCTAAAACATGCGATACTTAAATAATGCATTGATTTATTTTACTGCATGATTACATGATTTGAAATGGGTGTGGTAAAATACAAAACCTTTTTTGAAAATTTAACAAATCTGCCAACGATCTATGGAATAACCTTATTATACTAAAAATTAAAAAAAATTCTCAAAATGTATTACATACGAATGCTAGATAAAAGAACAATCTTTCGAAATCCATTTATAATTTTTGGTGGAAAAGAGTCAATACGTCTAACATCTGATTTAAAAATGACATATTTCCGGTTTTCTCTGGTGATGCCCCCTTAAGGCTCCAACAAGTGGTGTATTACAAAGTGTATTTTTTCATTTAATAAACTTAATTATTTTCATTTACTTAAAGCGATGCCAAAGAGAATTTCCAATTATTATTGAAGAAGTCTACGAAATTCTCTGAACACGTTGTTAAAAGATTTTCGGTTGTAAGTTGTTAAGTTGTCCACCCCACACTTACGAAATTTACGATAGTAAAAAGTTCTATGAATCCAGAAAATAAAATCCGAAGCCCCTTTCCAATATTTTGCAAAACTATACCGCAGAGTTATTTCGGCTTGTTCAATACAGCCATAACGTGTAGAGGTTTATGAATGCCGCAACGAATTTTAGAATGTAAAAGGTAAAATTGAACTTTTTTCATTTCGTCGGCCGCACCTGCTGCCCATTTTTTAAACTATCTTTTAAAATATTTGATGGAATTTTCAACAGGTGTTAACGGTTGATTCTGAAATTTTTGTATTTGTTTATGTGCCTGGGCATTCGATTAAAAATATGAGAGCTTTAATAAAAAAGCGTGTTTAACCCGTTCCGCGTTTCGCGATGATGTTTATCAAGTACATAGGGTACAAATTTAGAATTTTGTAATTTGAATAAAAATAAATAGTTTACATTTAGTAATTACGAGTATGTAAATCATTTTACCTGATACATAAATGAACTGTAGAGGAACACCTAAAATATGAACACTGTGTTTTTTTGACAGCCTCCATGGTCGAGGAGCAACGCTCATGAGTCGCAATCTGAAGGTCGCGGGATCGAATCACGGCGTGCGCAAATAAAATTTATTTGATAATTTGTGTTATTTCACATTAATTCATTAAAAATAATATATAGCACATTTGCGGCATGCTCCACGTTGCGGCAAATGGAATATACTCTCAGGATCACCATTCAGAATTGAAACGTGGCTTGAAATGGCTTTGGCTGAATTTGGTGACCAGATCTGAATAGCCTAGTGCTTCCCCTTACCCTCATCTACCCCATCTCCTTCCCTTCCCCACTAACTTCAGCCTCACAACATACCCCAATTGGAGATGCCATAGTCTCACTGGCTCCAGACGAGAGCAGCTGGGTTCTCGTGAGGTATTCATATAAAAAATTTAAAAAAGTTTACAGAGATATTGAAATAATTATAGACGTGTGAAATCATTTCACAGCACAGGCAAGGAAGGGTTAAAAGATATTTAAATATCTCAATTTTTGCAAGGTTTATTCGGTCTTAAAAAAAGAATATGACAATTATACAATAAATGCGTTGAACAATTCTGTGAATAACTGTACCCCTTTTAAGCTTTCATTAATGGTGGCAATCTCCCCAAATTTATTAGGATAGTAATTGTCCTTGAAGTATTTTTTTATGCTTATGGATACGTACTCGATTAAGCTAGCACAAATAATGATAATACTAAAAACCTAGAACCTAGTTTTTTAAAACTAGTAGTTCTATGACCTCGTGTCAAAAATAAGAATGATTCTAATTTCCACTTATTGGATAAATCAAAACCAAAATTTCGTCTGAAATCATAAAATTTGTAAGTGGGTACCTAACCAGTTAAATACTAGGTACCTACTTGCTTAATTATATTATCTATCTGTATTAATGAAAATGAATCGCCGAAATGTATGTTGGATAATTCTTTATTTTTGTTGTGTTCGTTATGGTCTGGTGAGTTCTGGAATTAGGAAATTTGTATAATATTTGTGCAATATTTGCAATAGGTGGTACGCGAGCTGTTTGAAAACTAAATGTACCGGGAATTCATTTATGGAACGCGGGAGGGATGTGATCCAGGGAGGGGTAAGGGGAACCTGTGAGGGGGGAGGGGAACTCGGGAGGGGGGTTTGCGGGACGGGGTCAGGGGTGGGGTGGAGTGGAGTGGGGAGAGGGAAGGTGGAGGAGGCGGAGTGGAAACGCGAGAGGGGAAGAGGACGCGGGAGAGGAATGGGGGGGGGGGGGAATGGGAACGGGACGAATGGGAAAGGACACAGGGAGAAACAATTTCTTTATTAAATGGCATAGCAACGCATGCCAGGTACCAGCTAGTAAGAGATAAATTTGATGTAATGTTTTTTTTTACAATAGAAAACACATATAAATTTGTTGTAGACCACTTTATTTTATACACACTCTACCGGTTTCGGAAGCACCCTTCCTTCGTCAGGAGAATATTATAACTTGTCAGGAGAATATTATAACTGTAAGTTATAGCGAGCCACAAAGTTAATGCTTTTTACAAAAATGTTTTTTTTTTACATTAGCTTCACATAGGGAAAATAAGTCCTCTCAGATGTCGTCTTTGGGGAAGCATCTGTGGAGAGTCTTTTTGTGGAAATGAAGGGGTGAACCTGGGTTTTGAAGATATCCGCGTTGTAGGAGGGAGGAAACCGGTAAATCGTTCCACTGCCGAACTGTTAAATTCGAGAACGGTTGTGGAAACAGCTCGTTCTCAGATGACAAAAGTCAATAGTGGTTGGACGTGTTTCCCAACTGTACACCGGTACTGAAGGAATCAATGACTCGGTCAATCAAGCTAGTTCCTCGGAGTATCTTTCATTGAAATACCGGTAGGATAAGGACAACATGTCTCAGTTGTCTGCAATACCTAAAAATAATAATTGGATAATTTGTAGAGCGCCGTTTTTGTGAAAAATCACCTGAAGGGCGCTTTACAATTTATTATGAATTCTTAAGATCTATCTTATTTTATTATTTACAAATAGATACAGAAACATACATACCTGGCAGGTCATTTCCGATAGACACACTTTATTAGAAAGTTTATGCCTGGAGAAGATACGTGTAGACACCACCATTGGAATTATTTTAAGTAAGCATAAAAGCCGAGCTTTTCTGGCTGACTAACAAAGAATCCGAGATTGCGACATTACCAACGCCAACAATTATAACTTTTAAGTAACTGTCATTGGCATAAAAATATTCTCTCGTATGTTTTTACTGCTATTTGAGTATTTATTTATTTAATTTACGCCCAGAGGGCTTTTACATAAATAAAGACAGTACAATTTTAACACGAGAAAGAAAAATATAATATTAATAAAAGTTACGATAGAAAACAAAAATATATACATGAGATAAAAATAAAAGCTACCAAAATTTAAAAGTACAGTGAGAAATAAAAACAAAAATGTTGCGATAAAAAAATTAAAAAATTCCTGAAATACAAAAACATTGTGTATCGTTTTGCATAATTATGAAGATGTTATAAAAACCGCAACAGTTTTAGATTGATCGATAATCATTTATTATGCGATCTAAATTCTTCATCTTCATCTTTACTTCCTGGGGCCATATTATATCCGACCAATTTGTTCTCCGTCTTTAAACCTCGCCGTTCTTTCTTAGTTCCTCCTATTACGCAAGTCCGTTTGTTTGATTTCAGTGTAGATGCACCCGGGGCTAGGAGATATATCGTTGTCACGATTAACATTCTAGAACAAGTTCGAAGCAATTAACATTTCAACACGAACCTCATTTCGTTCGGCGCTATGCTTAATATCTCTTCCTTTACTTCAATTTGTGGTAAAAGAATTCACAATAATTTAAGATGCCCTCCCTTCCATATTGCGCCTTACAATTTATTGTTCTCATGCCCTGTTTTTAAAATGGCAAACTCTGACCGCCCCGCTGTTATCTCTGTGAATTTATTTGAATAGATTAATTCGCCTTTGTTTGAGGTAATTTTATGCTAAAATTTAACAGTATTTTTCGAGGGTAGCCCTACAAGCCTACTTTATAAAAATACGAACAATATGTCATTAAGGGTACGCCGTAAGTCTTAAGATTCATGGTTAGTTATATTTCCGGCCACGTTATCAAAATTTACGTGACTTACAAATTAATGTTTTTGTTCCTTAAATTTGCTTATCTAATTCTTCTATAATATTGTGTAAATTTATTAAAATTTTTCAATTGTTTCTGTTTATTTTTCATACCCGCGATGACATTTCTCTTAGAATATGTAATACATCATTTAGCGTAAGAATAATTGCAAAGCACTTTTATTGTTATTTTACTATAGTAGTATTTAAGGCGCCGATTAAGTGATATTTAAAAAAGATCTTATAAAAACTTTCATTCTAATTTTAGTTACTAGCACAGATCCGTAAAAAACGCGCAGATCTGTGAAAAATCACGGGATAGTCTGAAAGGCGCTTTTGCGTACTAATATCTCGTCGCCACGTGTTCTACTTTTATCACGCGAGTAGCAGGGAGCGGAGACGGATTCGGTACTTTCCGGTCGTTTAAGGTTGGAGCGTTGGGAGCGTTGAAGGTCAAATTGAATTGATTAAAACTAATTGGAGGTAAAATCGTGGAACCTTTTTTTTCATAGGTATATTGAATTCACAACTGAATTCCCAACAAATCAGTTCCAATTTTGAAAATGGCAATTAAATATAATTTTCTGTGAAAAATGTTACATTATAGGTACGTAATTTATCGCATGTTTGAATTTTTTTTCTTAAAGAAAGACAAGCATTCCCGGGTTACGAATAACCCAACAATGTTTGAAAATCTCGTACTACCACCACAGAAAGACGAAAACGTTGCTTGTGTTCTGATGGAGGACTTATCCAGCCGAAGAATCGAACACGCGACGCCCAGGTGGGACCCAAGTGCTATGTGTGCTAGAGTGCTGATATTACAAAAAATGGAATTATTGATGTTGTTGTAGCCGAAAACAAAAAATTTTTTTTTTTGAAAATTAGTTTTTTGTATGAAAATTTTCAGGAAGTTTCAGTTTGGCCGTGTGCCGCACGGATTTCCTGAAAAATCTTCATACAAAAACCGATTTTGAAAAAAAAAAATTTTTTTTTCGCCTACGACAACATCCGTAATGCATTTTTTTTAGTAGTAACACCCTAGCACACCCAAAAGTCACGAGCCGCTACTGCACTCAACCACTGATCAAACACTTCTCCAAACACTTCCAATTTTGAAAATGAAACTCAAAATCAAAGCAAAAGTTCTTGAGTTCATTGAACTGGAGGTACAGAAAGACTCAAAACCGAAATTAGTATTAATAATTGTTCTTTGGTATATTTGGTATATCGATTAACACTCGTTTAAATTAATATACTTAGGTACCTATAATTATTGCTTGGTAACTTGAAGTGTTTCGATGTTTGTAGCAAAATGTCCCTTTTATTTATAAGCGGTATTTTCGCCTTCACTTTTACAGCCATATAAGTTTACAAACCTACAGTTAAATTACCGTGTAATCAGTATTGCTTACACTTTTTACCCCGCTACTGCAAAAGCTGAACAAATGATAACCCCTATAACAGATCGATTATCAAGGTCTGGAATCAAATCATGTTGTAGCAGTAAATAGTAGTCAACGCTTTGGGCACTGAATGACCCAACGTGACGTAAGAGTGTTTGATAAAAGCTACAGCGTTTGTATTGAATTACTCTGCGACTATCGGCCTTCCAATATATATCTTTTTACCAGCCGGAACATACATTCAGAACGTGACTTTTCCACATTAGTTTGTGAGAGGTCTTTTATTTTGGTCGACGTTCGTAGTTCCTACTAACCCTACTACGTACGACTACGTGTTCGTGGATCTTCCTGGGTCCTAGGGATGGAAGCCACTTGAGAGAGCTTATTTATATTTACGATATTAGTTGGTGAAAAAATAGGCCATAAAAAAACTTTGTGTCTTAAATTAATGTAATCTTTTGATTTTTCTTTCGTCGAATTTATCTATCAACGAAACATTTTTTTGTATTGGACTTAATACTATTGTATTTTCGTAAGCTCTTAACACTGACGACTGCGTCAATAAAACAATAATAATCCCAATTAGGATTGTTTTCCTTTTACGTAACGACTAATTTCAATTCTTAGTAGGTGTTAGGGATTATTCGTATTCCTACCGACACCTGTGAAGTCACAAGTTTAGTGCGGTGATACGAAATTTCAAACAGAGGACAACCGTCTTCCGAGAATTTCTAACAGTGGGTACCTAATAGTACCTTTAGGGGAAAAAAGTTAGTGGAACATCGAGTTTCCCACTTTGCTGATCTTGCATCACGAGCGCAATCTTGCAACAGGGCTGAAACGTACATTATTGTTAGGTTAGGTTAGGTTAGGTTTCGAGAACAGCGGCAAGGACACTGCAGCTGTAGTATGGAACGCCCGCTTCACGTATCTAATATGTAATTACTCAACGTAAGTTCGGGTCAGATAACGCCCCGCCATGTATGTTTTGTCTCGTTAGCTTGCTGAACAAAACGGCTTGTCTTTGTTAATGCTTGTAGGCATAAATATTAGCTCCTGGTTTTCCGTTTTATACAAAGCATCCTGTAGGTACTTAAGGCGAAGCGCTAAATCACTATTTTAGATTAATCTTTACTACGAATCGGTTTACATTATAAATTCAAAAAATATGGATACATTGAAGCCTTGCCTACCGTTTTCATTTGGGTAAAATTAAAATAAAATTGTTAATTACTTTATAAAAAATATAAGCGTTAACTACTAAAAAATGAATTTTTCATCTGATATGTATGAAAGCATTTAAGAAACAACTTAAAAAAATACAGTTTTATGGTAAAATTATCTACAGTTTCAGGACAGATTGGTTAAATTTTTTTTCTTTCTTATAAGGGGTCGTCCACTAATCACGTGAGGCTCGAAAGGAGGAGGGGAGAGGGGGTGGGGGGAGGGGGGGGGGTTCGGAAAAAATGACTAAATATCACCAGGGGGGGGGGGGGTATAATGAGATATCACGTGTATTTATTTTTCGTGATAATATTCTGAAAATTTAAAAATACTTTGTACTTTGTAATACACGTGATCTGGGGAGGGGGGAGGGGGTTAGTCTAAAACCTCACCACATATCACCACGGGGGGGGGGGGGGGGGTGGTTAAAAAGTTGCTAAAATGCATCACGTGATTAATGGACGACCCCTAAAGTTATTCACAAAATAAATACACACAACCTTTGCGCTTGTAATCGTGACAATTAGAGAACGTTTGCCAAGCGATTTTATGCCTATTACCTCGTATATTCGTCGCGAAATAAAGCACAAAAAGAATGCACATATCTTTGGCTTGTTATTTAAGTATGTTCTTACTCGTAAAGATTCTAAATCTAAAATAATATCTAGTGGAAGATCTCAGCATCGTTCTTATGAGAGCCCATTAATAATGGGCGTTTTACATGATTTTTTTTTAGTCCAGTTCCATATGGGTCGTCTTTTCGTTTGGATTAGAGATGGAAAAAGGACATATTCCATTTTGGTTATCTATTGGCAAGATCTCCTAAAGATGGCAGATATTCTTTGTTGACATATCGCGTTTCGTTGTACGTTTCTTATGTATATTATATCTGGAAATGTTGTATATTTATTTCGTTTAATATTAAAACATATTCAAAAAATGACTATAACATATCACCGAAGAAGAAGATAACACTAATAATCTAAACGAAAATATGAAAGAGAACAAGACTAAGACAAATAAAAATCGACCAATATGCGTTCATATTTTGGTTTAGATTATTAGTGTTATCTTTTTCTTCAATGATAAATTACAGTGATGGGAATAATCTTAAAAAGTTATAAAAAGAGAGTTGTTCAAATAAAAATTGACTATAACATGTGTTTATAACTGATTGTGAACTTGTAATTCTAATAGTCGCGCCTATTTTTGATTTTTTAACGGTAACGGCAAAGGCGGATGACAGGTGCTTTGCTTTCATGTGATCTATGATTCTGTTCAAGGCGTTGCTATTTTTTGACGATTTAATCACCGTCCCAAAATATTATTTCTTCTCTAATAAGCATGAAAATAATTATCGTACAAAACTTTTCACATGGATCCTGATACAGTTTCCGCGTGGGATCGGTATGAAAAAAAAACCTTTTGTGTGAAGAAACAAAATGTTTCTTGAATTGGCTTTGGCGATGTTTAGTAAACGGATCTCAATGGTCAGATATTTCTTAACGTTCATTTTTGGCTTCTCTACCTCTCCTTCACTTCTTTCAGCCTCTCTACAAACCTCACACACATATTTTTTTATTATTTTTGTTGTTGTTAATGTCAATACAGCATAAGAGTTTCAACTGCTCCCGTATGGAGCCAGTGAGACTACAGCATCCCCAATTGGGGTACGATGTGAAGCTGAAGGTAGTGGGGAGGCGAAGGAGATGAATAGGAAGGTGGAAAAGAACCTGGCTATTCAGATCTGTTCAATATAGACCAATGTGGACGATTGGTATTGGGTTGGTTCATGTGTTGAGCGTTTTAGCGAAAATTTTGATGAAACCATGTCTGAATTGGAAAATTTGGTGTTCCCTTTTTTTGTACCTTTTTGGAATCGTCAATTATCGAAAAAACAAAGAAAAACGGTTAAGTATAATGACTTTGAAGTGGAATGATTCGCTCGGCCATTTGTTCAACTTCTCTTGTTTTAATCCCAATGACAGTCTATTCTACAAATTACAGAGCGAACAGCGGCTGCGAAGTAATCTCCCGTGACAAGGGCTTTTAAGGTGAATTGTGGATCTAATTAATGAGATTAACTCACAGTGGAGGGACCGCAGTTCGCAGCGACCACTGCGCGGACCGCCACGTCACTAATTACGGCGATTGTGACGTCAGAGTTGTAGATTTTCACGTCGGAAATGGCGTTAATGGCGGCGATAAGGGTCCGCGCCGGTGAATTGGCGTGAAAATAATCGTAACCACTGCCCATCTACCCCACATATCCCGCATGGTAAATCCGGGAAACCCCGTGTAACACTTCGAGCGTTCAGGCAACGTGGGAAAATTAATTTTTCATCAGGCACTCCGTGAAATATTGCTAGGAAATTAATTCTGACGGTAGGGACTAGAATTTATGAGGATTATTAATAAATGTTTGTAAGCTTTAATTACAAGATTGCTTTATGTTCAGCGCGGGAGCTTTTCAGAATTGAGAGAGGTGTTACAGCGAGGTGTTAAAATGCTTTCGACGAAAACACACCCCGGGGTCCCATACTCGTGTTTTTAAAGATGAATGTAAGTGTTCGCAGTTGAGCAGGTTAGAATCATATACCTGAAATGTAATTCGCATTACCGCCCAAAATCGATTTCAGAATACTACACAATTTTGACTGTTCGGTAAAAGATTCTTCCGTTGATTACGTACGATAAACTAAACGTACCTATCACTTAGAAAGAGGGGTCATCGCGCTTCAAATGGGGTAGTACTGATTTTTTGGTATATTGTACATAACAGAGGCCTAATAAAAATAAAATTTTCGATCTCGGCCGACCTCCGGATCTTTGTCAAAAATCCAAAAAACCGCGAATTTTTTACTTTTCTTCATTTGTTTTTTTTCTGTTTTTCCCCTGAATGTCTAATTTTTCAGCAAATAATATTCAATGCTTTTATAAAATAGACAATTTGTTATAATTTTGAATAAAAAAACGTGAACTTTGTGGTGTTGGAGACATAGCTGTTTAAATTTAACCAATTTTTTCAAATTGTGTCGATTTTAACAGTTTTCTTATAAAATTCAATAAATCCAAACCCGGCCTCAAAAGAGTCCCCCCTCCAAAAATATTCTTCTTTCGTATGGTGGAGGGTCGGAGAGGGATTTAGGTCTGCGAGCCAGTCTAGGGCCTCAGGCGTTGCCCTGTCAACCTCATCAATCCCCCCGGGGAATGAATGGAGCGGGCATTCATTGACCACATGTTCGGTGGTCTGCACCGCACCGCATTTACACATCGCCGACTCTTTAAGGCCCCATCTATGCATCATGTGAGCACAACGGCTATGGGAGCACCTTACCCTATTGATGGCAGTCCAGAGTTTGTGAGGCAATGAGAACCCAGGCTGTCTCAGTGGGGTCTTGAACGAGATAGGCGTTTTTGATGTTGGCTGATTGCCACTCAAGCTTCCACCTATCTACTGGGGGGAGAGGTGTTCGAAGGAGTCTTTCTCCTTCCGTCCAGAAGGGTTTTCGAGACTTTAAGCGGCATGCCGGGTGAGAAACGACATCATCGAAAAATATTGAATACCATTGATTGCAATTAGTAAAATAAAAAAAATAAAACAAGATTACTGTATTGCAAATTTTATATTATTTAATTGTATTAAAAAATGATTTCTGTCAATAACCGTAACAAAACAAAATATCATTAGGCCTTTGTCAGGTACAACATAACAAAAAATCAGAACTACCCCATTTGATGCAAGGTGAGAGATGTTTAAATTTATTGGACTAGTGAATTTTAGAGTACATTTAGATAGGTGAGAAATAAGCATCTTCTCGTCGTATTAAACGCAGAAGCGAGCGAGGTGAATTGAATTATTCTTCTTGAAAAATGGATCGAATGATACGTGACAAATATCCATTTGCAGTTTACTTTGTCTCCCCCCCCCTAACAGACGGAGACACGGGAAAATACATAAAATCTATTTATTTGTAACGTGAAGTTTGAAATAGGATTCTGTAGCAAGATGTTATTTTAATTTAAAAACTTCTTCACACGTTCTGCGCCGAAACAATTCGAGTTTTCTGATTATTTCAAACATACGAAAAACATAACATTAAAAAAGAAAAGCAAACAAGCTAATCATATCAATATTATAATAGTTCGGTACCTATGTCTAGATTACGATTCTTTTTTATTATCGTCGTATTTACAATGAATATATAACTGGACTTAACGTCCGCTCTAAGGGGCCATCCATAAATTACGTCACACGAATTTCGTCACTTTTTGATCCCCCCCCCCGTCCCTGTCACACATCATCACATTTGTGTGACCCCCTCCCCCCTAGTCTGACGTCACATATTTTCCAATTTTATATCTAAAAATAATCAAAATAGTAGTTTTACATGTGACGTCACAGAGCTGAGGACCCCCCACCCCCCTTGTCACACAATGTCACACTTCTCTACTCCCCTCCCCCCCCCCCTTAAGGTATGACGTAATTTATGGATGGCCCCTAAAGGATACTCTGTGTTAATCTCTGGCGAGTCACCGCCTAGTGACGTGCTCACTGTCAATCGGATATCTTCGTAACCGTTTTGGGGTCCTAAGACTCGAAAGGGCGATAAAACTGTCTCTCTCATATACCACTACTGACTTCTGTCAAGACACTTTAAAACTACATATAAAACTATTAATTGTATTCTCATCATCTATGGATAACTAAAACAAACAGTTGATTCTGACAGCTCCTAATTTAAAAATAAAGTTAATGATATTTAAACAAATTTACGTGTAATCATATTTGAAACTCATAAACCAGTGATACAGTGTAATTGGTAGTGCGAAATAATTTGTGTGGGAGAGTGTATTAACTTTATATCTTGATTCAAAATTTTTCACAAAACAACAAATCATAGTCAAAAAGTCACAGACAATTTATTTTTCAAATTTGTGAAAAAGTCAAGTTTTGTCTACGCAATAAAGTCTCGACAATAAACAAAACATTGTTGACAGAATTAATTTTTGTAAGGGGCATTTCTGAACAAAGATTTTAGTGATGTCTAGCACTCGAAGCAAAAACCAAATTTCTGATGAAAAAATAAGCATGGACAAAATTATCGAATATATAGATAAAAAATTTGAAACTTTGAAGAGGGACATTTTTATCAAAATTGAATCTCAGACCACAGAAACAACAAAAAGCATTGAATTTATAAGTGCTCAATATGATGAAATTCTAAAAAAAATTGATGTTACAAATAATTTAAACCAAGTTATACAAACTGATTTTGAAAATATTAAAAAAGATATGAATGAAAAAAATAATATAATAAAAAAACTTGAAATTAGACTGGCTGATATTGAAACCATGTCAAAATGTAATTCTTTAGAAATAGCTGGGATTCCCCAAAAAATAAGAGAACAACCAATTGAAATCATAAGGAAGGTTGCTGCAGCAGCTGGGATAACTATAAAACATACAGATATTACTGAAGTCATCCGAGTCCCAGACAGGAGAAATGGAGCTCCACCCAAACTTCTTGTCACCTTTTCTGAGAAAAGACAAAGAGATTCACTCCTTGAGAAAAAGAAAGAAATAAACTATGAAGAAATTAAGGATCTGTCGACCTCTCAAATCTTCATCGGGGAAGAACTAAGCCCGTATCATAAAGAAATACTATGGAAAACAAAACAATTAGCCATAGAAAAAAAATACCAATATGTGTGGTACAAAAATGGTAAAGTTATGATACGTAAAAAACATGAAGATAAAATAATCTACATTAAGCACCTTGATGATATGGTGAAAATAATTTAGTAAGTAATATAAAAACATAATTAATTTAGATGGCAAAAATGGATAACACAATAACAACAAACTTACCTAACTTATCATCGATAAGAAATAATTTTAACATAATGCATCAAAACATAAGAAGTATTAATAAAAACTTTGACGAACTACAAATATTGATAAAAAGTTTAAATCTAAACTGGGATATAATTATTCTTACTGAATGTTGGTTAACTGAAAAGTACTATCCCCTACAAATCGATAAATATGTCCCTTACTCTACAATTATGAATTATACAAAAAATGATGGTGTCATAGTATATATTAAAGAAGATATTTATTTATTTATTTATTAACGCCCTTTTTCGGGGCTTTTACATTACATATGAATAATAAGAAAATACAAAGCATTCAATGTACATAACTGAACTGTTTCAGTAACAATATTTTATATTTGTTTAAACATAAATTGAAGATGTCCACTGACTTGGTATAATTGTTTCCCTCCATTAGTATTCTGGGCAAAGAAGAATACATATGGTAGTTAGTTCCAGAATTTCTACACTGAAATAAATCTTGACTTCTAGTATTACGTTGTGGAATCCGGAAGCTTATCAATTCTAGCAATACCGGACTATCAACTAAATCATTTAGAATTTTATATAGAAATACCAAGTCAGAGAAAATTCTTCTGTCGGACAATTTGAGCATATTCAAATCATTTAAAATAGTGTTGTAGTTCAACATATTAGCTGGAATACCCATTTTAAAATTTAGAAAACGTAAGAATTTGTTTTGAATTCTTTCAATAGCTTGAACATGTATACTATAATGTGGATTCCAGACGGGAGAATTGTACTCAAGTTGACTTCTAACATAGGCAAAATATAACAGTTTAATACACTTTATATTGTTAAAATTTCTAGTAAGCCTAGTTATAAATCCCAACATTTTTAAGCCCTTATTAGAGATTTCTGTTATGTGGTTAACAAATGAAAGATTTGATTGAAAAGTGATGCCTAAGTCTTTAATTTGTGTTAATGTCTGAAGGGCATTGTTATCAATGTTGTAATTGTAAATCACTGGATTTTTTATTCGAAAAAATCTAACTATTTGACATTTTGAGATATTTAGGTAAAGTCTATTTTCATTACACCAAATTAATAATTTATTGATATTATCTTGAAGAATGTTGCAATGGTGAATATTTTGAATAATTCTAAAAATTTTGAGGTCATCAGCAAAAAGTAAAATGATTACATCATAAAATATTTTTGTAAGATCATTTATAAACAAGATAAATAAGATTGGACCAAGGTGTGAACCCTGTGGAACTCCACTTGTTGCATAAATTATTTCCGACAGAGAGGATTTTATTCTAACAATTTGTTGTCTTCCAGTAAGATAGCTTTCAAACCAGGCTAATATATTGCCACGTATACCAAGTTTTTCTAATTTCCAAATGAGAATTTTATGAGAAACTGTGTCAAAGGCTTTACTAAAATCAGTATAAATAGAGTCTACTTGTTTTTTTTCTTTGAAAGCATTGGTTATAAAATTTTCATAAATAATTAAGTTGGACAAAGTACTTCTACCTGGCATAAATCCAAACTGGTGAGGTGATATTATAGGTTTTATTTGTGATAAAAGTTTGTCAAGTATAAGACTTTCAAAGAGTTTCGGTATGGTGGATTGAATGCATATTGGTCTGTAATTACAAACATCACTTTTATCACCTTTTTTGAAAATTGGAGTTAAATAACTAATTTTCCACCTATCGGGAAAAATTCCACTGGATAAAGATAGGTTAAAAATATTGAAATATTGAAGCTGATGTCAGAGAGATCGGTATTAATAATGCGAACTGTCTAAGGATATCAATCGGCAATGATACAACAATACTCGCAATTTACAGATCTCCATCTACAAAAAATCTGGAGCCATTTCTAAACTCCTTATCCTGTGAACTGAGTTTACTAAAAAACACTAAAGATGTATTTATTATCGGTGATATAAATATTGATATCCTTGAAAATGGCCACCCAAAAAAATATGATTACATGCAGACACTTGCATACCATGGATTTGAAAGCCTAATTGAGGAACCTACACGTGTATTTAATGATAGCAAAACTTGCATTGATCATATCTTTAGTAAAACTAATAAAAAAACTCAAGCCATTATTTATACTACCACACTGACAGACCATTACACAATAATTCTATCTATAACAAAAAATAACTCTTATGTAAACCAAAATACGAAATCACTCCTAACGAAGTCTGAAACAAATTGGGAAAACGTCAAAAGAGAGTTAACAATGAATGACTGGACCGCCCTTCTGGAAAAAGATGACACTGATACTGCTTGGAGTTATTTTGTAGAAATTATACAGCACAGTATTCTATCTAACACCAAAACCACAGATAAAAAGGTATCTCATAAAAATATTCACATTAAACCATGGATCAGTCAAAATATTATAAACTCAATCAGAAAAAGAGATGAACTACACAGAAAAGTGAAAATCAACCCTTATGATGTCCATACACTTCGATTCTACAAAAGATATCGTAATACATGTAAAAATGTAATTCGTTATGCTAAAGAAACATTCTATAAAAACAAAATTGATGAATGCAATAATGATTCCCGTAAACTCTGGCAGATCATAAATGAAATTACAAATACTAAAGCATCGCATAAAGACAAAAACATTAAAGAATTAAACATTGATGAGATTCCCACATCTTTTACGAAACACCCAGACAAACTTCTTGACTTTATAAACAACTACTTTTGCAATATAGGCTCTAACCTTGCAAATAAAATTAAACAAAATTCTACTACTGTCGAAAACACAATGAGAAATGATGATGTAAATCATGAAAACAGCCTCAATATAGTCAAGATAACAAGTGACGAAATAAGAAATATTATAACCTCCTTAGACATAAATACCTCATCGGGAAATGAATTGATATCAAGCAAATCAATTAAATACCTACAAGATGAGTTAATTCAACCACTGACATACCTTGTAAATCTATCAATATCTAAAGGTGTTTTTCCCGCTTGTCTTAAAATTGCTACGATCATACCATTATATAAAAATGGTCCCAAAAATGATATTTCAAATTATCGACCAATTAGTATTTTAACTCCTCTATCGAAAATATTGGAAAAAGTAATAAAAAAACAAGTTCTTACATTTTTGGATACCAATAAAATATTATCACCTACGCAGTATGGTTTTAGGAAAAACCTGGGTACTGGTGATGCTATAGCTAATGTAACTAATACAATTATTAGAAAGCTGGATGAAGGCAAAAAATGCTTAGCAGTTTTCATTGATCTTCAAAAAGCTTTCGATACAATTGATCATAAAATACTGTACTTAAAACTAAAAAAAAATGGAATAACTGAAACAACTCTAAACCTACTTAGAAGTTATTTAACTGGAAGAGAACAAATTGTACAAATTGGTAAAAGAAAGAGCAAATCTCTTCCAATTAAATTCGGGGTCCCTCAGGGAAGCGTATTAGGACCTATACTATTTCTGATATATATAAATGACCTTATGAATCTTCCCATAAATGGAAACATAATGAGCTTTGCAGATGACACTGTTATTATATTCCACGAACAAGATTGGACAAGAACTTACAAGGAGGCGGAACATGGCCTGGCTGTACTTCAAAACTGGCTAAAAGTAAACTCCCTTACATTAAATGTAAATAAAACTAAATACCTCACTTTCTCCAAAAACAAAAGAGGACAACCAATGAATGTGCATACCCTCAAATTACATGAATGTCAAAATACTTTTCCACAATGTTCCTGCCCGTCTATATCCCAAACAAAAAGTATTAAATATCTTGGGATTGAAATTGATGAAAAACTACAGTGGAATTCACACATTGATCTTACCTCAAAAAAGCTAACAAAACTCATCTACTTCTTCAAAAAATTAAGAAACATCTTGTCAATGAGGGATCTAAAGAGAGTATATTATGCTTTATGCCACTCTCGATTGGAATATGGAGTAATAGGATGGGGCTCAGCAGCATCTAATCACTTAAAACAACTTAAGATAACTCAGAATTGCATCATAAAGACCATTCTAAAGGTCCCCATAAGGACGTCAACAACAGAAATTTTTAAACAGTTTGATGTTCCAAGCATACAGAAAATCTATGCCAAAAACATTCTAGTACATCACCACAAAAACGACCCAGAGAAAGAAACCTCACATGCTCATAAAACCAGAGCCAAACAAACGGACACACTTAATATACCAAAGTGTAACTCTTCATTTTGGTCAAAGAAGTTCTGAATTTTTAGCAGTAAAGTTATATAACAAACTCCCACTTAGTATCAAACAAATTAAAACAAAAAACAGCTACATTAAGGACATTAAATGTTGGCTGAAGGAACTACCGGAAAATGACCTTACTAGTATACTTAAAACATCATAGAAGTTTCTGGAAAACCTTATCCAAACAAGTTAAACCATAGAAGTCGCTGAAAAACTTATCCAAAGCATAGTCCCCCTCAGCACAGGATCTCCTAGTGAGGAGGACTTCGAATATATTTTCTATTTTATATATACAACCAACATGTTTCATATAAAAATGTAAAAAATATTATATAGTTACTAAATAAAAAAAAAAATAAAAAAAACTTATTAATTGTATTAAAAAACTGCCAATTCTAAAAACTAATCTAAATACGCTACAATTATTTTATTTAAATATTAAAAATAGACTATTATAATTAAGCATCGATCTGTATTGGTTGATGAAACTAATTTATCATCTTTTTGCGATGCCTCTGTGATTCTGGAGTGTATAAGTCCGTTCTTTTCAGATTGGCGTGGTAGGAATTAATGGAGATTACCAATTAAAAATGTCACGGCAAACCTCTGTAATATATGCGGTCTCGCTCCGGGGATGCTGTGATGAATGGTATATCCAATAATTCAGTGGCACCCGACACTCGAAGCCCATCACGAACACATCTGAACACGAGTATTCTTATTCATTCTCTCGTTTCTTCTTTCCCGTCCATTAATCTTATACCAATGAACCCGAGAAGGTGTGGGCGGTGATGTCCAGCGTTGACCTTTGAATTTCGAACCCAAGATTCTTTAGTTTCGTTTCGAAACTCAATTGTTTTATTTTATTTTGCTGTTCGCGTTGAACGATCGTATTGGTCCGTGTTTGTTGGTTGGGCAAATTTGATATTGCTTACAGTTTATGGTGCAAGTGATTTGATTTATTTTGAATGAGGGCCTTAAAGAGAAGATGGTATTCGAAAGGGCTAATGGAGTATTAAATACTCGAGTTACATTGTAGGCTGAGGTTAAGTCATTTGTTCGGCTGCCCTTATTGGCAGTACTTCAACATTCAGGTAAATTCTTCGATTATTTTGAAGGTTTTTCCTTTGTAGCTTTCATTGGACATTTATGTATTGCTTGAAACATTTACGAGAGATGGGAAGGCTGATAGAGATATTGAAAGAAGGGTGAATGCAGGTAACTCTATTAATGGAGGACTGAACGCCGTTGGTACCAACAAAAAACTGTCCAAAGACGCGAAATTAGCCGTCCATAATGGAGTACTGGTACCTACCCTGATGTATGGCAGTGAGGCATGGAACTGGCAGAGGAAGTATGAAAGTAGACTGAACGCTGGAGAAATGAGATCCCTGAGGCGTATGTGTGGTAAAACCATGTATGATCGTGTGAGAAATGTGGAAATCCGCAAAGAATGCAAGGCTGATGTAAGCGTGATGAGTAAGATCAAGAAAGGAACGCTCCGATGGTTTGGGCATGTAGAGCGAATGAACGAGGAAAGGAGTGTAAGGAGAATATATGTCGCAAATGTGAATGGTAGAAGAAGTCGAGGACGCCCAAGAAAGACATGGCACGACCAAGTGAATCAGATACTTGAGTCGGGCCATGTCAAGAGTCAGAATAATAGAATAATAATAATAATATTTGGCTGATTTATAAAGCGCCGTTTTCGTGAAAAATCACCTCAAGGGCGCTGTACATATAAGCATATAATCAAATAAACTTAATACGATAGGCTTACAACTAAGATTCAAAATTATAATTAGGGACTTACATCTAAGATTTAAATGTTGCTAGTGACTTACGACTAAGACTTATAACTACTGACATAAAACTAGTGACATACATGTATATTTACAACAGTGAATTAAAATTAGAGATTTACAATTAAAATTAAAGAAGAGAATGTATGAGACGATGTATGAATGTAAACGAGGCCTTACCGCTAGACCACGCTGGCCGTCAACACGTTCTTTTTGCCATATCTTGTCCTCGTCTCCAATGAAATGAGGCGTGAATGAAGGACAGTGTTAGTCCAATATATTTTATTCTTTATATCAGACTCTGAGAAGTCTATTTTGTTTCTCGTAGGTATATTATTAAACAAGCTTTCTAAGAATATAGTATTATTTCAGTTGAAATTCTATATGATAATGCTTACTCGTATAACGCGATGGCTATGTTTTCCAATGTGTTGTTTCGTATTCATATTTACTCTGCATAAAAGCAAAGAGGTGAGCCAATATTGAATTTTCGTTATAAATGCAGCCAGGCAGGCGGTGTCGGCTCTGAGGCAATTTCCGTTGTGTTGTTTGAGGGAAAAGGCGATAAAATCGGCCACTTTACCGCCTTTCTTACGGCTCATGTAACAATAAGTCTCCCGATAATGTGGATACGTCTATACCTACACATGGAAGTAAGAAGCATACTACATTTTCCTCTATATATACTACGAATTACATGTACGGTTTGCTTTTTAACAGATGTCCTCAACCTTCCGCTTAAAACCTTTTTCTAGACAATTATCCCCGTTGACACATGAGCAATTATTAAAGTTATTAAGCTTTGACCTAGTATATTGTATAGGATATAATGTATAAATGAAAACCTAAGAATTCCTTTCTTTTTCTTACTATATTTGTTGCGTACGTTGGCATTGTTTTTGGATGTCCTCACTCGGTCATACATTACATTAAAACTGAATATAGTCTTTCGTCATTCTTCTGCCAATTCTATTGGTTCATGTTTAATAGTTCCTATTAAGTCCAGTTTTAACTCGATTGATTTACATTTCGTCTGCCTGTTAATTGGTTCTTATTTTCCGTCTCCGTTTCAATATGGTGGCCGTTGTAATAGTTAATAATTTTTTTAATTGTGAAATCGTGGGGTTTTTTTAACTTTCTTACTCGCATTTTTTAAATATTACGGTACCTATCTGCATGAAGAAATTTAAAAAAGATTGTCATTGAGACAGTGCTATTTCTTTGGACAAATTGTGTAATTCCTTATTTGAAAAAGTGTGTATTTATGTACCTACTAACAAATCTTATAAATAAGAGAAAAAAATGGTTTTGATTTATTAAATATGCTTACCTAATAAAGAAAAATGCTCTTTTGGACGTCTCCTGTTCTAATGCGAGGTCTATCTACTGTCCACAGAACTACTTGTATTTATATAATGACTTTTTATCATGCAATGAAATGCGTCGCTGTCAGATTTTTCTATTTTGGTGTTGATTTGGATCATAAATATTTTGCTCCAAGCTGGTTGGTGATTTCTGGTTTATGGCTGCTATCTACTCTGCTCTTTACTGGTCATTGTTGAGCCAAGAAAGCCACCCTTTGTTACGTGAGCGGTCACTTTACTATTACATGGGATATCGGAACGACCGGCGAAGGGTTTTGCTTTTCAATAAGGAAGTTCTTATAAAGAAAACAATGGATTTGGGGTCAGAAATTGCTTAGCAGATTTCCGAGGAGTTTTTGTTATTTCGGGATGGTGAACTCATTTTAGGATTATATCGATAATGGCCTAGTGATGTGAACGGATATCTAATTGCATTTATAATATTACTCGTAATAATGCAAGAATATTTGACAGCGTGATGGTTAGTTAGATAGTTATCCTGGCTATTTTGCATTGCGCCATTTTTGTGAAATATCGACAAAAGTGAGTTTTAATAAATGTATAAAATAAATTTCGTCAATATAGTAAGCTAGGCTTCAATTTGGGAAGCGGGAATGGGTACTGCAGCCCCGGAAACCATTTATTTGATAACCTACACCTCTGCCATAGGACATCCCAAGTGGTGCTCTACGTTTGGTGATTTAGTAAGGTTGCCCCGGTTCATGGTTTGTCTATAGGTTTGTCTAGGTCTTGGCTTGGTCTTAGATGACCCGGACACACTGAACCCCAGAATCCTACCCACCCCACTTACATTTTCCTTCCCATAACTTCCTCTCTGTCAAAGGGAAAGCTCTAAAAACATCCTCCACACAGCATCCCCAAAGACGCCAAAGTCAAAATTATTTTCCTCAGGGCCTTCTGTGTGGAACTAATGTAAAAAAGTTACGTACTCACAAGTCACCTACAGTACAAAGCATAATTAAACATAAATATTTATTTAATAATAAAAATAATTAAGAATTGTATATATGTATATACGAGTATAATTTGTTTGTCGGTGTATGTGTGGTGTGAAAAATTCATCCGTGTTCCTGCATAATGCTTAAAATTGTCCAAGTTAAACTTTAATTTTCAAAAACTCAGACTGATAAAGTAGGTACCTAGGTATGTTTGAAATGTGTAGGTAGGTATGTCTTTTGTTTACATTTTTAAATCCAAATCATTAATGTTATTCATCCTTTACTAAGCTCGGGTTGTTTCAAAGAATTTGAACAAATCATCCAATTTCAACCATTTAAAGAGGATTTTGGTTTTTATTTATCAACTAAGAGAAACTTAGAAACATACTTTTTTGGACGCAAGATCTACTCTTCAAAGAACTACTAGTATACATCGAAGAAATAAAAATAATACAAAACATTTTAAAGTAACAGACGCTGGCACTTCTGAAGAAGTGCAAACATTTTTTTTCAAACGGAACTGAACATTTCAATAATCTGCAGTTCTTTCTGCATCTATTTTCTCTCTTCTGCGAAGTACGAGTACAATGTTAAAGTAGTTCGTGCTATCGGAATCCCGGCACACTCAAACCTATTTACATCGGACTTTATAAGTTCTTCTTTTATAGGGAAACAGAAATAAAGTTCGGCTACAACGAAATCCATTTGGTTGTTCGAGGTGCATCCGAATAGGCGTCTGAGCGAATAAATTGAACTCAACAATTTCGCAAGAAAAATGGGTAATCGCACACAATCCACGAATTATTATTTATTATTCAAATAAGTTTCTTTATAGAAGTCTTTGGGTTTTAATTTGAAAGGTTTAATTTACATTTTCCAATTGTTACGTTAAATTCGTTTTTTTTTATAAACGGCGGAGGTCTTCGTAAGAAATTGCAGAGTTATGGAAAATAATACCCCCGTCTTTCAATCGTAGTTTTTTGCAAAGTATGCAACGATCGCAAAATAAAACATCATTTTGGAATCAGGCGGGATTCAATTTTGGAGGCGGCATTGGGCAACGCCGCCCGGGGAACCATTTATTGGATAACCAACACCCCTGCCATAGGTCACCCCAGGTAGTTCGCTACATTTGATGATTTAGCAGGGATGTCCGCCTTTGTGGGGTGACGTTTGTCTAGGCGGCGAATGCGTTTGCCCACCGGGTGGTGATCGGATCCTGGGAGATTGGTTGAGGGAGACTTAACCTAGACCTTTCCATCCGAACTATCTTGGACCATCATCTTGCACCGCAGTGGGAAGGGTGGATTCATATGTCCGCCACTCTTGGACACATTGACCCCCAGATTCCTACCCACCTGTCATACCTTTTTCTTTTCCAGAACTTTCTCTCCTTTCGATCCTCCTCACAGCATCCCCAAAGATGACACAGGCCGTGCGGGATGTTTTTGCCACCTGTGTGGAGCTTATGTAAAAAGGCTATCAAATATATTATATTATTAATGTACTTATGCGGCAGTCTCCCTGAAATAATTCACCGAAACTAAGTAAAAGATTTAAAAAAAAATAGTAAAAGAAAATTTACGCAATTTATTTAAGGTTGTTTATAACTCGATGCGATGAAAATTTTTAATATTTTGATCCTCGCGGGCTGAAAAAATCACCTCGCGTTATATCCCTAAAAAGCTTTTTACATAATTACTTTCATGATTTCGCAACGCCCTGTTTGGTGAAATTTTATACAATTGCGGTTAGTGCGGTTCTGTGAGTACATCGTGCAGACACCTACTAACTTCTGATATAAACGGAAGCCCTAGGAAAGGCAAGAAAGTACTTAAATGATAAATGCGGATTCAGCTCTTTAAAGGCCGAGGGTGTTAGCACCCGGAGTACTTATATAATTAGTAGATTTATTGTTGACTTTTGCAAGCTCTACAAAAAATAAACCACGCTTTAAAATATCCACCAACCTTTGCCGTTATCATAATGTGAACTAACAATACCAAAAAGTTTATGAAATATGTCTCTTATCGCGTGCGAAATGATGTAAACTATGTCCCCGTAAACCTTAAATCTCTTGATCAACGCCGAGATATCAGAGACCTATTAATGCTCTATAAGATTATTCATAACTTCATTGATAGCCCGTACTTACTACAAAATATTCATTTCAGATGTCCATTAAGAATTACTCGATCTCCAGACACCTTTTATATCCCTAAGAGCAAGACAAATTATCTTGAAGAAGCTGTAGCACATTTAACAGATTATGCCCAAATATCGATGTGTTTAATACAAACCTTGATAAATTCACAGCATGCATATTAAATAACACTATTGATGCCACATGTTTAACTAATAACTTAATATTTCATTGATTTCTGTATTTCTCTTTTTTTTATTTTTAGTATCACCACATTTTCTCTCCAACTTTTTGCAGTTGGAATTCAAATAAAATCACTTCCTGAAATATATTATTTATATCAATCAAAATTTAAATGTAAACCCTTGAAAAACCTCAGTTATTTACTTTTTGTAGATATAAGTCAGAAGATACACTTTATCAGAATTATTTATATCAGGTATAGGTATTGTGTATTTTTGCATTACGGTTCTAAATTATTTGTCGTTATTTTATTGGTCTATGACGTACTTATTTTTATCACTGTCATTTATGAATTTTGTACAGACTGTTTATAACGCTAATAAATAAAATAAAAAATTAAATAAAATGAAGTCGTAGACTACTTGCTACGATACGGCCCAAGCTAGCGAAGCTAGTCGGGAGAATAATAAAATATGGAATGTAATTTTGCCCTTTTTTGTTTTTGGTTTTAAATTTATGTACCCCAATATGGTAAAAACAAAAAGAAAAAAAATATGTCAAAGGTTACATTGTAATTATCAAGTAATTCAG
This sequence comes from Limnephilus marmoratus, assembly GCA_917880885.1. Classification (NCBI taxonomy): domain Eukaryota; kingdom Metazoa; phylum Arthropoda; class Insecta; order Trichoptera; family Limnephilidae; genus Limnephilus; species Limnephilus marmoratus. The sequence goes on along the minus strand of OU862912.1, from coordinate 21,504,974 downwards.
TAATCAGTTTACATAATAATTATATAATATAATTACTTGGCTAATTTACATAGAGCCGTTTTTGTAAGAAATCACCTCAATGGCGCTGTACAAGTAAATATGTAATAAAATTGGCACTTATAACTAAGATTTATAATTATAACTAGTGACCTATATCTAAAGCCTCGATGACACACGGCGAGTTACAAGCTACTATCTACTATGTTTTAAAAGCGGGTAAATCGGCGAGTGAGATTGTCATGATGACACACAAAACTGTCCACTCGCTCAGAAGCGTAGGAAACTGAGGCAGCTGCTAGCGCCAGTAACAAGAATAACGACTCCTGCGTGAACCAATTCTTCAGATATTTGACAGTCGAAATCAGCTGTTTATCGGAAGCCATGTTCGAAACATAAATAAACCAATCACGAGCAAGCGGAGCATGCGTGTAGGCGAGTAAAATTGACGACCTTTCAACTTTTTTTCGTAGATTGTCAACAATCTGCTAGTCGCTGCTAGTTAGCAAGTGACACGATGACACTGAGCGAGTTTACTAACAGATAGTGAATTTCCCAGATAGTAGCTTGTAAACTAGCCGTGTGTCATCGAGGCTTTAGACTTATAGCTTGTGACTTATGATTAAGGAACATAGATAATAAGTTCCAGATATACAAAAAAAGTTAATAATTAGTAAACGTATCTTAACAGGTTATTAAATTGGCTGTTTGTTATATTTTAGAGTTTTTATTTTATATTTTTATTACTTGCAAAAAACATTGTACGGAGTAGGGTTTCAGGTTTAAGTTGTCGGGGAGAAAAGGTTATCTGAAAAAGTTTCCTAAATACTATTACAAAGTAACCTGACAGGATTTAATTGAAAATGTTTGTATTATTGGTGTTGTTTATTATCTAAACGTGCAATCGTAGAATATAAATCACCATCGTAATGAAAATGTTTGAAACCAACTTGAAAACTTCTAACGGAAGATATCTTAAATGAAATAACGAACATTAAATACAGAAAATTCTCCCTGAAAGCTCAAATTTCCCCCATTACTTGGGCTTATTTCCCCTGCCGAGAATATCCTTTCCTTCGTCGGAGAGGAAACCCCAAGCAATAATTTCTTTACTTGTATCGGGTAAGGTCGGACTAATTAAGTGTTGTAATTTCCGATGTCTGCTGGAACTTAATTTAGTATTTCTCTCTTAGACCCGGAACGTCCGCCATCGCCACTCGCACCAATGTCACATTCACCTTAATTCACTACGCCTTTAATTGCCTTACGTTAATTGCTGGGTACTTTTTATTCGACTGAATTGGGGTTGATTACTTCATGGAATAATTCAATGGTATTAAGTTAATAAACACTAATATTCAACACAATTTTAACAATATTGTAAGTGCCATTAGTTAGTATATAACTTCATCAATTTGTTGATTGTTTGTTTGTGAATAAGTTAATTATGTACGTAGTTTTTAAAATCGATTTTAATGTATTTTTCTTTTCTTTTCAGGTATGTAACTGCTGGTATTTCAAGTAATAATCAAGGAGCTTTGAATGGGTAGGTAATAAAGAAACTTATAAAGTTCAGTTCACAGTTATGGTAAGTCATTTTGAAACAAATCATTTTAACATAATTTTAATCGTTAAAAATACCTTTGTTTTATTAACCACATTGACAAAAATATTGGACACATGTATTAATTAGTACATTGGCAATCATGCGACAATCTTCCGAAACAGCAAATTTAATTTAAATTTACGCTTAGGTGCCGAATCAAATACATAATCTTGAAAACATAACAAGAGAGGCTCTAATCTGGAGAGATCTGGAAGCCAGGTCTGGACTCCTCCAGAGTTCCCTGAATTTGCCACCTATTCTTTTCACCAAACTAACAATGGACGTTTTCTGCTTTGTCCGTGTCTTATTGATCATTTCAATTCTCACTGAAAGACGAATCTCAACTTTGAAGTGTTCACCACGATATTTTCAATACATAAAATAAAGGACGTCTTTGAGCAGGATGCTAAATAATACTCTAATTGATTGAAGAGAGAACCTTTCTACGGAATTTAATTCTTTATTCATTATAATATAACTTATGACACAAACCGTGCCTGCGAGAAATTCACTGATATTTACTGTCGCTTTATTTACTCGGTTGAACAATGCCACTTGTTCAATGTTTCAACTGCTCTGTTCAACTGCTGCTACTCCTCGGAATAACCACTTTGTTATGTGTGACAGTCTGTCTGGTTGTTGTAACATTTTCATAAGTATTGACACTTTCTTGTAACGTTTTGAAGACGTTATGCAAACAAGCAGATCCGGTATTCTGTCAAGTAATTATTGTTTTTACTGTCACCTGACATCTGACACCATGGGAAATGACGATGAAACGAAATTGACAACCTCTACAACACCGGTAAGTTTTTGGCTCTGGGCCGAGAGGTCGCGGGTTCATTTTCAGTCGTAAATAAATATTCAAATATAAATATTATGTTGTGGTGGGTAGTTACATTCACATAAATAAAAGTGTTATTTATGAACCTCGATTCAGAGTGAAAGGCATTCCCTGGTGAGAGCCATCCTCCAGAATCGAAACACTACTTAACAATTGTTATGACAACAAGTTCTGAATAGCCATTTATTTGCTTTGTCTTCTCTTTCACACCTCCTTCCCTTCTCACTCTTACCTAATAACAATAACTGTTAATAATAATTACAATTAATTGTTATATTTTTTTACCTTACGAGGAAAATAATACCCGAGGAAAAAATATTTTACCTCAGGGCCTACGACGTATTTGGTGATGCAGTGTGAAAGGTTTTTTTAAGGAAACGAAGGAGATGAAGATCTGGGAAGGAAAAGGTATGAGGGGTGGGTAGGAATCTGGGGGCCGATGTGTCCACGAGTGACGGACGTTTGAATTCATCCCTCAAGCCCACTCAACCAATCCCGCTTTCCGCCACACTGAAGATGGGCAGACGCATCCGCCGCCAAGACCTAGACAATCCTCACCCCACGAACCCGGGCACCGCTGCTAGGTCTCCAAACATATTGGGGGACCTATTAAGAGCGTTTAACCAGCCAGCGGACGAAAATCCACATTTCGTCGAAAGTTGTTCTTACGATCGTGCAGGGCAGTTACAATGAGAAAGATTAATTATTCTCCGTACCAGCTTTTTTAAATTATAACTCAATATCGAATTTATTTCAATTCAAATTAGCTTTAATTTATACCTTCATCCAAAAATACTGAAAGGCGTGATGATAAAACTATTAAAATAATGTACTTTTTGTAATTATTTTTTTATTAAAAGTATTTATCATTTTTCAATAATGTCTAAATTTAATAAGAATGTTAAAAAAATCTGAAATATATTAGTTTGTAAGTGCGCAAATAAATACGCAAATGGACCAATTTTCGTCAAGAAACATATGTACGTACATATTTTTTAATGATTTTATTGAAACTAAAATTAAAATTCTAAAACATGCGTTTGCTAGATAATGTATTGATTTATTTTACTGCATGATTATATTATTTGAAATGGGTGTGGTATAATACAAAATCTTTTTTGAAAATTTAACAAATCTGCCAACGACCTATGGAATAACCTTATTATACTAAAAATTTTAAAAAATTCTCAAAATTTATTACATGCGAATGCTAGATAAAAGAACAATCTTTCGAAATCCATTTATAATTTTTTGTGGAAAAGAGTCAGTACGTCTAAAATCTGACATATTTCTGGTGTTCTCTGGTAATGCCCTCGTAATGGTTGCCGGAGCGGCGATATGCTCCTCACAAGATTCCGCAAACAGGGGATGCTGTAGTTCTACTATCTCCGGTCAGTAAATAAAAGCAAAAAGGCAAACAATTAAAATATATAATTTATTACTGCTATTACATTATGTACAAAGCTTTTAACTTAGTTTCATAACAATTTGTCAGTAAACATAATTTTTAATGATGACTTCCAGTTCTTGAAGACGGGTGTAGTTTAAGTTTTGCAGTTGCCACTTTTGAGTTAGTGAATTGATATCGCAAGTTTTCATAGATATCTCATTTGTTTGTGCATCGTAGTCAAGACACTTTTTACTGGTAGATTGATAAATCCAACTTTGGTCCTGGAAGCATACGGTAGAATATTGACACTTCGGCATATACGAGTAAACAATATATCAGATTTCAAACCTTAGTTAATTAGTATTTGCAAAGACCGGATAAGGTAAACAAAATAGAGTAGGAAGAGAATCTGAGTAAACAAATGGGAGATTTTACACTAAAGGCCGATTTACACAGTGGCAGCAAGTACGAGCGCGTAGCACAAAGTGCAAAACACCTTAGGACCGTATGTTTCAACAGAAAGCTTTATTGTGAACTACTCGTAAGTTTAAATTTTAAAGGATGTTAAATAGGACCATGCGTGGTATTTTTTAGATTTGAATACATAGCGTGTTGTTTTTTCTTTCCAATGCCGTTTAGATCATATTTCTTACCACGATAGTAAGGGAGATATCTTTCTATGAGGCCTATATGAGTTGTTCCGAAAAGCGAACAAATTAGCCTGAGGGGTTAAATGTGACCGAAGGAGATAGGATCTAATAAGCTCAGTGGTACAACAGAGCCCCGGAAAGGCTTAGAAGGCTGGGTTCAATTCCTAGATGCAACCGTATCTTTTTCTAATTTTTCTGTTTCAAATTTTCGATTGAGAGTCGCTATTATTGTCTTCAATGATTAAATATTACACTTTGAGGTTTTACTCATTAACTTATTCCAAAACTAAATAAAAATATTAGTTTTATTTTTTTTTATTTTTTTTTTGTGAGCAGGTAAAATTTCAAATTATATATTTATTTAAATGAAGACAATATTAGCGAAACTCAATGTAAAATCTGGAGACAGAAAAATCAGAAAAAGATATTGTCACATTTGGGACTCGAACCCAGGACCGTTTGCTTACATGGCAAGTGCTCTACCAACTGAGCTAAGGTGTCTATATTCAATTCGGTCACTTTTAACTGTATCATGCTTCGACTAAGAACTACCAACATTATCTATGATTATTATGATTGCAAGATTCAGCTCGAACTAAATGCTATCTAGATAGTGTCTGGATAAATTTTTATCCATTTTATTTTTAAAAAAGTAATGCGTCATTAATTATTTCAACCAACTAGTAGGTCTTTTGGTCAGAGTAGGTGCTAGTTCAAAACTGGAATACCTCAGAGCTAACGCGGTACGAAGATCTTGACTAAACCAGCCAACTAACCATCCAGCCATTTCACTCAGGGTTAGGCAGATAAGATGGGATGCCGCACAACTCCTTAAGGACATCTTTGTTCACAATAATATATCACATCAGTGAAAGATTCATAACCAAGAGTTACCTTTTTTCTTTTATTGTGATCATCATTTGAATTAGATATACTCACAGGAGAGTAGGTCCAGCATTGATTGCCCCCCACTTGGTGGCAACTATATAAACCTAGTGGGAACTTGTCGTCTCCATCTAATGCATCCAAACATTTGTCGGTTCGATCTGGGCTGCAAAATTATAATAAATTCCACAAATACTGTCATCCATTGATTGGTGTGAGAAGGTAATAAAATAGTTTTCGTCGGTTTGTAATTTGGTTTTAAAATTAAAACTTTAGCATTGGTTGTTTTATGGAATATTGAAGCGAATTAAAATATCCAAAAAAATTGATGCATTCTGGAAAGATGACCCAAGAAGATAAAGGTACTGTTATCCCCAAAACCAAGCAATCAAAGACATAGTTGTGATCAGTAGACCTCGCCGGATACTATTTTAGATTTTCAAGACGAAAAGTATTAAAGTGATTTATTTTTAAGGTATTGTGCCATGTTGCGCTACCTCCTTCTCTAGGGCAGACGTGTGGCTAAAGAAGGAAGTAGGGCAACACGCCATAAAACTACAAAAATAAATCACAATAAAAGTAAACCTCTTTTTCAAAACGTATTTTTTCCAATTTTATTTTATTTACATAATAATATTTGGATGATTTGTACAGCGCCGTTTTTGTGAAAAATCACTTCAAGGGCGCTCGATACTAGCGATATCTTGCGGAGATGGAGTGATCTAACTTAAATACGGTTTTCGTGGGCCATATATAATCACAATCACTTTTCTTTTCAAATATAAAATGTAAAATAGAAAATTTTGACTTTCGACACTTTTCTACGGGATGTGCGATATAAATTTTATGGAACTTTTTTATTTCAAATCAGGAATTACACAATTTTTTTTTAAAAAACGTGACTCCATGTTAAAGTCCAAATAAAGACGACGATTTCACATATGTAAAAGTCATCTTTACTGATCCTTTAACACGGCCACCATCTTGAAACAGAACGTACAAAACGAATTTACAGACAGGCGAAATGACCTATTTGTCAAATAAAACAGATATTTGCTACGATTCCGAATGCATCTTTTTTCTTTAAATGGGTAAGTGCTGTTCCTGCTTCAATAAATACTTATTAAAGTATTGTAATAAATTACGACATAAGGTATTGGGTGCTACAAAATTGATTGTAAAGTACCATTTTCTAACTCAAATGGTGTCTTAATGTCCCATATCTTATCATATATTGCATCTCTCACGAAGATAAAGGATACCCAACATTGAAATTTATCAGAGAATATTCTCGTCCTTTTATATAGTTTTGCTCATATTTTACCTTATTTCTCCCCGCCATGAGAGTTTGATATTTTGTTGTCGATCTCCACGACGTTCGTTTTCAGGTACCTCAGAATAGCAGGTAGCCATTACCAACTTGGCGTTTTCTTCGTAAGCATTGCATGTTATACACAGTTTCATATTTGCCAAACTTCGAATCTACAAGGAATAAAGAAAAAAATTGTTTATATAACCTAATGAACAATAACAATTTCGGCGACCGGACAACTCAGAATGAAATCAACCCAGAACCTCCTTTGAAAAGTCATTAAAAGTAATGAATCAAATATATTCAAAATTGGTTTAATAGGTTACAGGTTAGGGTTATTGGCTATTTTAAAATTATTTTTTTCTTAGCTTTTAAGTTGACCTGATTCTGAGTTGGCATGGAACCAACCATTTCCGCTCTCTAAGCAATTAATGGTGATATCTGCTATGTGGTACCGTAAAATGGAGTGAATTTCATCAATTTTCAACTTTGAAACGAAATAACTATTTTATAAAAACATTTGTGTCGGAAAAATTATGTCATTTGTATTGCACATGTAACTACATATCTACTTGTGATTGGGAAGCAAGAAAAAACATGGTGATCAAAATCATTCTTCGGAATGAGTCAGGTTTGGTATACCATTTTTTATAAGCTTTTTACAATGATACGCCAATCCTCAAAAAAATTGTAAAAAATGCGATTTCTAATATTCTAGTAGTTATACTCTACATGGTGTAACAGCACTTACTTACCCGAAGAATTTTAACAAGCGATATATTTGTAGCAAAAAAGTGTATGTCATTTTGCTGAGAGATGATTTTTTTTTTATTAAATCTGTTTGGATTTAGACCCAGGACTCAAACCAATTATGGATATGGATTTGAGTTACCATCAAAGGTTGGATTGCGATCCAAGAGTTGTCTGATTTGTTCGTTAGATGTCGATAGAATCATTTTATTTTTATTTTTTGTCCCTTTCTCACCCAACAAACAAGGGAAATATAGATGTACGAAATCATTATAAAAAGGCTTGCATCAGTAAAATTAACTCACTTCTTTATGAAAACTTGCACTAAGAATTTTAAATACTACTGAACCCTTGTCCGTTGGGTGGGGAAAGTTATTGTCGTCAGTTATAAGTTATAAATATCAAATCATAACAATAAAAAATCAAGAACTTAAGTTAAAACAAAAAAGTGCTTCATTTATAAAAAACCAGTCTGCCCAAAAGAAATCTCCTGAGTGAAGACCTTCAATTTTTACAAAATCAGCTGAATAACATAAATGTTTTTTACTCAAAATATTCTCAGGAATCAATGCATAAAATCCTGAGGGGTACGTACTATTGCATCCCATATATATTGATGGACACTTGAATACTTATATTATTATACTCGTCGCGGAATTTATAAAATGTATTAAAATTTATATAAAAAATACAAGTCTGCAGTTCACACACGTCAGAAGTGAACTTCAGAAAACTAAAGTAGACAAGAGTGGGGAGGCTATGAGGCATCGCATAAAGAGGGGACCGATTATTCTATCTCATTCCCTTGCAGGCTAAATCCTACAGATGAATGTGTTGTCTCTTTTTTGTATCGCTTTTTTGTTTCATCGAGTTTCAAATCACAACGGTGCTAAAGAAGTTTTCACTTCAAAAACAGCTTCGAAAAACGACAATACGTTGTTGTTCAAATATGTTTGAAAATAATTAGAAACGTGGCAGAAACCAATAAAATTGATACTTATTTTCGATGCTTGTAATTTCCGAGCTGGAACGAGAATAATATCAAATATCAAAGTTGCCCCACGATTCAAAGTCGCCCCATATTAGAATACTTCACATATTATGTGTTATTACAATTGATGTATTTGTAGCTCACCTCTCCGCTGGCGACCCCCTGTGGCTCCACGAATGGATACTTCAGCGGCAGGTCAAAAGCAATCTCCTCCATAAACCACTTGAAGGGCTTGCACTGAAGGGTTTCCCGCAGCAGTTTCTGCTTCGTGAGGTCTCCAGGATCCACATCCTTGCAGTTGGGATTCCTATCGTAGTAATACTTCGCGTAGTCGTCCATCCATACCTCTGCAACTCGCCTGAAGTTCTAGAACCAAACCATTTTTCGGTACAAACTAGTAGATCTATTAATAATAAATATACATGGTATTTATTCATCTTTATTTAATACATTAGGGGGCATACGTTAATTACGTGAGCAGTTTTTCTTCCAATCTAGCCCCCCCTTCCCCCTTGGTGAAATAAATTTGGGCCACTTCGTATATTCTTTTCAAGTAATGTGAGGTTTTGCTGAACCCCCCCCCCCTTTTCAGCTAACCTAATTAATGTATACTTACCTTACTTCTTTTTTTAATACATTTAAGTTGGCGGTGGCTTAAACATGAACTAACGCTATATCTTCATATTTTTAACTGGCAACCTCAACTACTTTCGTTATGCCACCTACGACAGCGTCCTCCTTTTCCCAATTTATACATACACATTATGTCTTATATATAAAAATCTCGTGTCACGGTGTCTGTGGTCGCACTCTTCCGAAACGGCTTGACCAATTTTTATGACATTTTTATGTATAGAATAGGTATGAGAATAGGTTTTAAAGTATATTTCATACCGCTAGGTGATTAGGGTGTCCCTATCCAGAAAAAATGTCTATTTTTTTGGCAAAATTTTCCTTTAAGTATTTTTTTTTATTTGGCATCAAAAATACTTATAACCCTAAATTTTTACCGTCCCACCTTCACCCTCCCATTTTTTAATCGCGATTTTAGTATTTTTTGTATGAACAAATGTAACCGTCTTTCGTATTTCAAACAGAACGAAATTATTTATGTTGTTGAATGACAGATGACAGATGGCGCTACGTCCGCCTCATCGAACTTTCATCCACACATGCGCAAGAGAAGCGTCGCGTCATTTTGATATTTCATTCGGCATCATGTTCTCGCTTGAGCAAACCATCGATCTTATATTTGTGTTGGCTAAAGACCGACTGACAAACAATATCGTACACTCAATTACTCCTCTAAATTTATAATGATTTTCTTTATTTCATTTTCCTACTTTAGTTGGTGTTTTTTTTTGTTTTCATCGGCGGTCATCGTCTACAGCGCTCCATTCCTCTTTTTGTCATAGATCCCATCCCCGCAGTGGCGGCGTAGGGTAGATTGGCACCCGGGGCGGTTTTGTATTGAACACCCTACATAAAATAAAACACCAAATACTAAACATGCTTACGAGACTTCATTTTACTAAAATATTCGATCACAATATCAAGATTGTTTTCCTTGTCTCTTTCAATTGATAACTTAGAAAAATTGATTATTCGCGCTTGGCTCATTGTGGACCTTAAATAAGATTTTATTAAGACAGAAAAAGATATTGGCACCTCTGGGACTCGAACGCAGGACCTTCCGTTTACATTGAAACAGCTCTACCAACTGAGCTAAGGTGTCTATATCCAATTCGGTCACATTTAACTATATCATACTTCGACTAAGAACTACCAACTTTATCTTCATTTTATTAAAGCACATATTATTGGCTGCTACCTTTATATATGATTGATTGCATGATTCAAACCCGAACTAAATGCTATCTACAAGGGCGGATACAGGATTTTTTTCTGGGGGGGCACAACGGGCTAACGGGTAAAAAAATCAACTATTACTGTTAGGATTTTTTTCTGGTGGGGGGGGGGCCAAGGGGTGGACGCGCAAAAAATGTACAATTACTGTTAGGATTTTTTTCTAGGCGGGCACAAGGGGCGGAAAGGCAAACGGTAATCAACGATTACTGTTAGAAATAAACTTAAGTATCATATTTCAAGTTCAAGTACGTAGGTTTAGGAAGGTTTATGAAAGTGTCAAGACAATCGAAAAATTAAATGCTTAAAAAAGACAGTTTTAGCTTCTAAGTATGTACCGTGATGGAATCTCCACAGTACACAAAAATACCGTCAAATGCCCCCGTGACCCCACCCCCCCCCCCTCCCCTAAATCCGCCCTTGGCTATCTAGATAGTGTCTGCATAAATTATTAATTAGCTCAGTAAGTAGAGCTGTTGCCATGTAAACAGAAGGTCCTGGGTTCAAGTCCCAGAGGTGCCGATAACCTTTTCTGATGTTTCTGTCTCCAGAATTTCGATTGAGTTTCGCTAATTTCTTCTTTCAACGCCTGCTTTGCCAGTGTTGGGATCATACATCTCTTCGAGTGTTGATACAAGCTTCTCAAAATGATTCTTCAGTTTTAGAAAGGGAATTAGAAATTATATTCGAAAAAAAAATATAGTTGCGACGCATTTCAAAGTATGATAATGTAAGTAGCTAGATAATGTAAGTTATAGTACATTTATAGTGTTATTTATTGAAATGTGTTTACAGCGGGAGATTTTTTTGCCCATTCTTTGTCTGTGTGAGTGGGTTGTCGTTGTCACCCCTCGGGGCTTGGCACCCGGGGCGGACCGCCCCCTCCGCCCCCCCCTTACGCCGCCACTGCATCCCCGCACACTTACATACATTCGTTATTTTTTATTTCAACCAAAATATTCACTAGAAATAATTTATATGGCAGAACAACGTTTGTCGGGTCAGCTAGTATTATATGGGTGATGTAACTTCTGTACCTGTCTCACTAGGAAATCCTGTCTTTAGAGCAGGCGCACTTTACAACCCAATATTACAACAAAATAAAAAGACAAGGGGTTTAAAAAAATCGTTGTCTTGTATGATCATCCAACATTTAATATTCAATTAAATGAAGACAATATTAGCGAAACTCAATCGAAAATGTAGAGACAGAAAAATTTGAAAAAGATACTGGCACCTTTGGGACTCGAACCCAGGACCCTTTGCTTACATAGCAAGTGTTCTACCAACTGAGCTAAGGTGTCTATATCAAATTCGGTCAGTTTTAACTGAATCATACTTCGACTAAGAACTACCAACATTATCTTCATTTTCTTAACGCACATATTATTAACTGCTATCTTTATATATATTTTTTTTTTTATTATAGCGACTATATAAAAAATTTTACATACAAAATATAATGGTGAAATTAAGAGTAAAATATTGTATTTCTTAGTCCTCCTCACTAGGGGATCCTGTGCCGAGGCGGACTAAAGTTATTTAAATATAGTTCATTTGTCTTCTATGTCGTTTTTAGCGTCTTCGCTAGGGTTTTCTCATTGACCTCTTTAAGCCATATTTTTATTCTTGATTTGTATTCAATTGGATTTTTTATTAGTTTTATGTCTTGGGGAAGTATGTTATGAAGTTTTGTTGCAAAATATGTATAGTTTCTTTGTCCAAATGTGGTTTTATAACTTGGAATATTTTTTATATCATTTTTATTCGATCTAGTGTTATGCATACACGGTCTAGTAGAGGATTCATTATTTTTGAATAGCTTCGATAATATATTTTTGGCATATATTTTCTGTACATTTGGTACGTCAAAGTTATTGAAAATTTCAATTGAAGGCGTTCTAATTGGTACTTTCAATATGGTCTTTATGATTCCTTTTTGAATCGTATTCAGGTTGTGTAGGTACGTATGTGTAGCAGATCCCCATCCTATGATTCCATATTCAATTCGTATGATTGCAATATATATGATTGCAGGATTCAACCCGTACTAAATGCTATTTAAATAGTGTCTGGATAAATTTTTATCCATTTTATTTTTAATATGCGACATCTATTGACTTTTCTGCAGGTCTAGGGTGAATATTTATTTTTAATTTTTAACGTTATGTATTTGTAAGTGCATTTCAACTTCCTTTTAAAACCAGCTTTTAGATTTCGGATGCTCACAAAATATTCCATTTATTTGGATATTATTGCAAAGTCAGGTAATATTTTGTTCTTCCGACAAAATAGGCCTGAGGGGTTATATGATTGGTTTTCTTTGAATCGATAAGCCGGATTAATTTGAATCGTTTAAAACAACGAATATCACTATCATAAACTAAGTGCACGATTCACCTGAAACGAGTTTCTCTCGTTAGCAGTATTTAAGATGGCTCAAGGCACAGGTAAACCACATAACACATAAGATAAAACTTATATGGGATGCTTAATGAACAGTTCTCAAGAGGTTAGTTAATTGCGACATTTGTCATGCAGTTCAATAAAAACTCATTTAGTAAAGTATCGCAGGAAATACACAAAATATATATAAAAAGTTACAGTCCGGATCATAACAAAAGGTAGGTACTCAATTTAACCTAAACTTAACAAACCAATATGAAAATAACGCAAAACCATTTGCTTTACATAAAACTTAAAATTTAACTCTGATATTTTACTTAATTTAACTCTGATGACTGGTCAGTGGTTGAGTTGGCATAGCGCTTGGATCCCATCCGGGCGTCGCGTATTCAATTCAAGGGCGGATCCAGCTTTGGTGCCAGGGGGGGTCACATAGCGCCAGGGGGGGGGGGGGGGGGTCACGTAGGCGTGGTCAAGTCACAAGAAGTTATAATTTAATTTTGATAATAATAGATACAAGTAAAAAGTAGGCCCACCTAGGTCCTGGACCCAGCCCAGGGGGGGGTCATGACCCCATGACCCCCCCCCTGGATCCGCCCTTGATTCAATTCCTCGGCTGGCTAAGTATTCCATCACAACACAAGCAACATTTTTCGGCTTTCTGTGGTGGTAGTAGGAGATTTTCAAACATTGTTGGGTTATTCGTAACCCGGGAATGTTTGTCTTTCTTTAAAAAAAAAAAATAATGAAACAACCCTAACCAGAACTACGCAGAATCGCGCGTGACAAAGTTATCAAATGGCCATTAAAGGCTATTTTGTTTTTTGACAGTTAAAAGGTTCCCGTTAAATGCCGATTTTAAGTCCGTTTTTTTTTTACATGAGCTCCACACAGAAGGCCCAGAGGAAAATAATTTCCCTCAGGGCCTATGTCATCTTTGGGGATGCTGTGTGGAGGGTTTTTTTAAAGGAAAGGAAGGAGAGGAGAGTTCTGAGAAGGAAAAGGGTTTAAGGGGTGGGTAGGAATCTGGGGTTCAGTGTGTCTTGGTCATCCGCCTCCAAGACCTAGACAAACGTCACCCCATGAACCCGGGCACCCCTGCTAAATCACCAAACGTAGCGAACCACTTGGGATGACCTGTGGCAGAGGTGTTGGTTACTCAATAAAGGTTCCCGGTGCGGCGGTACCCATTCCCGCCTCAAAAATTGTAAAGCCTCCCGTTTCAGCTTTTCAATAAATTGTGATCAGAAGAAGAGGACAACTATCATGCTATTAAGCTTGTCAGCTTATAACAATTTAATACAAAGCCGAAACGCACCTAGAATCGGCTTTTAACGGGAACTTTTCGAATGTCATAAAATCAAAATTGCGCTGAATGGTCATTTTATGTCAATGTTACATTTGATTTTCTGCGAAAGAACTGGTCCTTAGTCCTTAGTATGTAAATTTTAAAACTATTACCTCTATCCAATGACATTGAAAAAATGCAAGACATCCGCGCCGGTAAAGTGTGTCTCCTGGACCTACTTCAGTGAAACCCTTAGTTTCAGTAACGTAATTTTAGCATCTGTCAAACATTTGAACATTTTAATAAACAATCATCTCTACATATTATAAAGTAAATTCGCCCGCGCCGTCTGTCTGTCTGTATGTCTGTCTGTCTGTCTGTCTGTTCGCGATAAACTCGAAAACTACTAAACGGATTTTCATGCGGTTTTCACCAATGGATAGAGTGTTTCGTGAGGAAGGTTTAGGTATGTAATTTGTCAAGGATTTGTGTAAATTGGTTGAAAAATAACGACAATTGTTAGAAGTGTCGGAAAAAAGTCCAGCCGCCTGGTAGCTTTCATCGAAAAAGCTGCCTAATCCTTTGGGATATAACAAAACAATTAATGGTCGGATATTCCGCTTTTATAGATCTACAAAAAAGTTCGCGAAGGCATATATCTATCTATCTTTTACGGATAGCTTACTATACACATTATATCTTCTATCTTATTATTCTTATCAATTGCTGTTTGTTTGTCTCGCTAAAACTCGAGAGCGGCTGGGCCGATTTAGGTGATTTTGGTTTTGAAATATTTGTCGTAGTCCAGGGAAGGTTTAACGGTGAGGTAATATGAAAAAATTGTGAGGAAGATAGTAAAAACCAAAATTTCATTTTCTCATATAAACAGTTCTACTGTTCTACCTACTTTCAGAAGCACAACGTAATCTAGAATTGGAATGCAAAAAAAAAAGAATTCCGATTGTCATATTTCAGTCGCTGTCAAACGTTACCTGTCATTCTGTTACCATTTAAAATCTTCTATCATCAGTTTGTCAGTGCGTGAGAACTTTATTTACTGTTTTAATATGCCAAGGAAAAGACGAGCTGACATAGATCGTCGAAGTCAATCAAATGGGCGACGAGCTACGAGTACCTCACGTGCAAACCGCACTGATGATCTCTTCGCGATGAACTCGAAAGACGGCGGTGGTTACAAAGGTTGGATTTTTACAAAGTGTTTTATTAGCCACAGCAACGCGTGGCCGGGTCAGCTAGTTAATTCATAAAATAATACCTACTTTAATCTTTTTCTGATATTATGAGTAGTTCCAATTTTAAATTTAAAGTTCATTGAACTTGAATAATGTTTTGTATTACGCATGAATACAAAACATTACTTACCAACATATCTTGCTCCAACCACCGAAATTAGTACGTGTGTTGAATTAGCCTCGCTTAACCCACTGTGAACTGAGTAGAAACAAGTAAAAAGGAGTCAATGGTTTCACCTCGCAAAGAAAGGATTTGTTCCTCGGGTTAGGGAAGGGAGAGAAGTGCCGGAAGATGTGCCCCACCCGGGAGCACGGGGCGTCCACCATCTGCCCTCCGCACTGCCAGATCTTGAAGCTCAGCTCGTACTGCTCTCCTCCCCAGATGTCCAGACCTTCATCGTAGCCTCCGAGCTCCCAGAAAAACCGCGAGGAGATGGCGAACAACCCGCCGGCCATTACGGGACTTCTAAAATATTCATAAAAATATTACCTCAAAATATTACCTCAAAACCCCCATTAATATCACCAATAGAGACGACGCGACGGGGCTAAGCTAAAAACTAAACACTGGAAACCACACCAATTTAACTAATTATTTCATTGAAATACCGGCCAAGAGGATTGCTTGCGCAACACGGTATCATTTCTGCATACGTAAACGTACACTTCACTACAATCACTTCATTTGCCCTGATGTGACACTGCCGAAAAGTTGGCCAAAGATGGTGGAAGCGCACCACGACATAATAATTCCAACAAAATCACGAAAAACCTTGATTATTTCTCCACAGTTTCAGAGAAGAAAATAGGTTACAAATTCTCAAAAATAAAGCAACGAGAATAATATTAAGGCGGAATAGATTTGATAAAATTAACTAAAATGTTAAATAATATAATTAAACAGTGAAATAAATGCTGAAATTGAACGCAATGATACGAATAGATACAATCATAATATAATTAATCTGTTATGTTGTACCAAAATACTTTTCAAACAGAAATACATGTAACATTGTACCCGAAGGATTTTAACCAGCGATTCTGAGCTTAGTACAAAAAGAAGATGTTATTTTGCTTTCCGATGATAGTATTTTCTTTAAAAATTTCTTCAATCACACGTCGCCACTGATCACACTCCTACACGTCGCCACGTGATACGCGAATTTTTTCGTGTGTTACCGTGCTGGTGGAACGAGACGGAGTGTTTATCACGTGACCCGCTAAGCTATACCCGACTACTCATTGCGACGTGTGATGGAAAAATATTTTTTTATTGTTTTTAAGAGGGCATTACCAGAGAAAGCCGGAAATACGTCATTTTCAAAAAAGTTTTTAGACGTATTGACTCTTTTCCACAAAAAATTATAAATGGATTTCGAAAGATTGTTCTTTTATCTAGCATAGTTATGTAATAAATTTTTAGAATTTTTTTAAATTTTTAGTATAATAAGGTTATTCCATAGGTCGTTGGCAGATTTGTTAAATTTTCAAAAAAGTTTTTGTATTATACCACACCCATTTCAAATAATATAATCATGCAGTAAAATAAATCAATATATTATCTAGCAAAGTTATGTATTAGAATTTTAATTTTAGTTTCAATAAAATCATTAAAAAATATGTACGTACATGTGTTTCTTGACGAAAATTGGTCCATTTGTGTATTTATTTGCGCACTTACAAACTAATATATTTCAGATTTTTTTAACATTCTTATTAAATTTAGACATTATTGAAAAATGATAAATACTTATTATCAAAAAATAATTACAAAAAGTACATTATTTTAATAGTTTTATCATCACGCCTTTCAGCATTTTTGGATGAAGGTATAAATTAAAGCTAATTTGGATTAAAATACATTCGATATTGAGTTATAATTTTAAAAAGCTGGTACGGAGAATAATCAATCTTTCTCATTGTAACCGCCCTGCACGATCGTAAGAACAACTTTCGACGAAATGTGGTTTTTCGGCCGCTGGCTGGTTAAACGCTCTTAATTGAAACAAATTATCTTTGGACTGAAAAATGACATCTAAATTTTTACTCCAAATATGTTCAGGAATCGCTGGTTAAAATCCCTTAGGTACGTGCTGTTTAAGCTCGTGTAAAACGATGACATTCAAATTCACAGACAACAAAAGGACGTGCAATGAAATCAGACTTCAAAAAAGAACAAAGCCAATACGGAAAACAGTTTATTCTATGAAGAAAATAAAAGTTATAGTTTTGAACACTGTTTGATGTTAATACCTATTAATAAAATTAAAGTGGAAGAAAATATACAGAAAAATAATAGATAAAACAGTAAATTAGTTAAATTACGTAGTTTTAAATCAGTAGATATTAGTTTAAAGTGGTATTACGTAAAGTAAGTTACATGGGTACAAATAGGGAAAATGAACATTACTAATGTAACGTACGTACTAGTTATGGATTAACAGATGTGTAGTATTTACTTGAATGGTTCTGTCGGTTTTAGTTTGTCTTCTGGCAACAAAGGAAGCCGTTTGTATAGGAGGTCCCAGTTAAAGGATCCCCTCGCTCCGTCGTCCTGGGCTTTGTACCGCAACGTGTCCCATTCTATAACGTCGATGAAAGGACAGACGCAGGTCTTGTAGTCTTCTGCTATTGGCTCTGAAAGGACGAACCATCTCTCCGTTACTTATTTGCTAACTTCTTCTTATTTACTAGATACCATAATATCTTCGGCTATCCTTATAGGTACTACTGCACCATCCACCATTAAATGTTGCTTTTACTTTCCAAAATACACTCATTAAAGAATATATTACATATTAATATTAAAATATTTTTCAGGATTAAATAACATGTGTTCACAATTTTATTATGTCCTCTGCGTGCGAACTCTTTAAATTTATTTAAATTGACAATATACAGTGTTAATTTCAAGCGACTTCACAGGTAAGTATGGTCCTGTATTCATTAATTTTTTGGCAGCATCGTGTTCATTGGTCAAAACATTGTACATAATATATTTTCGTATCGGTTTTCAATGAACCGGTATGCAATTTTTAGCCATAAGTTGTTTATAATTGTTTGTCTAGCTTGTAGTTTTTCTAGATTTTAGAAATGTATTATAAGTTTGTACAGCGCACTTGAGGTGATTTTTCATAAAAACGGCGTTATATAAATCATCCAAATATTATTATTATACGTTATATCAATCGTTTGCTAATTTCGTTCACTTGACCAATGTTACAAATAAAACGTTGTCAAACTTGCACGGCTAGCATTTCGCTATGAAGTTTTGATACGGTGACAGCTGACGATAGTGAGGCATCAAATTCACACAGGAAGGTGAATGTCCAATGTCCACTGTATGCAGGAGGAATGTAAATCACCCGCGAGGCGCTTGAGTACAAATGAAGAGACACGTAAATAATGAGCCGCCGAAAATCACGTAAATATACTAAGATGAATCGATGCCGACTATAACGGTCACGTAATCAAGTCATTGCCAATGAGCAACGATATTTTTCAAATTGAGTCGATTTTTGTTGATACCCGTTGTTATTGCTAAAATGTTATTAACAGAGTGACTATTTTAAATATTGAAGTTTACTTAGCGACTGCACTGACTTAATTTGGCGGTACTCGGCGGCCAAGGCCTGTACTCTAGTCGGCCTTGAGGTGAAGAATATAACGTTTTGATTGTTTGATGGTTTGGACACGTATGAAGATGGAGGTTTCATAAGAATATATTAAGCTGAGAATCAGGGTCGTTCCAGAAAGATACACGATATAGTGAATCAAATACTTGGGTCGGGTCTAAAACTCCGTATTAAGAGTGAGTTAGAAGAGGGCTCTAGACTGCCCTTACCGCTGTGTCGAAAAACAATCACGTTAGAGAGGCACGTGGCAGTGTAAATCATGGAAACTAGAATAGAGACTGCAGCATGGGGAGGGGAGGTCTTCACCCAGAAGGAATATTGGCTGATGTTTGATGAGAAGATGTTTGACGTTCTATCGTATCTGCTATCCCTGCGTTAAGAGCTCGTTCACATTGAGAATATAAATATAAAAGATCGTAGCACGCCACATATCGCTCTCCATACAATCCCTTCAGACCGTTCACACCTGAGCGCTTTATGCGCACATCAACCATAGACAATGCACATCTTACGCCGTGACCGCTCCTGAGGCGATATGCCAACAGTTAAGCGCCCCCCACTCCGACGAAAACAGGAGAGGGGGTCATTTTAATTACGGAGCTGCCAAGACCGGTGGGTGACAGATATCAAGTTCATAGATTCAGTACAAAAAATGCGCACTCCGTGGCCGCTCGCTAATTCAACTGACCCCCTCTCCTACCATAGGAAGAAATATTTTATCTGCGCCGTGTGAACGGCACGAAACATAAGCGCTCGCGGTTCAACAGATACCTGCTCGCGGTTATATTAGATGTCTGAACGTAACTTAAGGTGTAATTGCTTGATTAATTAGTTAATTAATTGTTAATTAATTCGCTAACTAATTGAAATAACGCTATCAAACAACTAGTAATTGGAAATTGAGTTGTGATCCAAAAGGTTATAAATTATTCTCGGAAATTTTCGTAATCGACTGAATTGCCGTTTTGATTTACCTAATAGTGGTGGCAGCCAATTAACGTTCGCCTCACAGTGGGAATCAAGAAATATCAGGACTTGTCCAGTGGCAATCTTTGCTCCTTCTAACCTGGCTCTAATCAGTCCCATCCTTTCTGGGAGATGGAGCACTCTGACTTGTGGCGGTAGATTATTCCTAACATAATCGTCCAGGGGTCCTCTTAAAAATTCTAAAAAGGGTAATTCATACAGTTGTCATTTTTTTTCTTTCGAAAAAAGTAGAACATATTAGGTTTGCAAGGAAATCTTATAGATAGCATAATATTTACCTCACGTTCACGTTTCATTTTTAATTTGTACTTAAGTTGCTTTCCATAACAAATTTTATACGCTTTGATAAATTTTACTAAGAAGTTAAGAATAATTAATGACGTTGTTATAAGTTAGGTTGCTTTTCATTATTTAGACTCCTCTGGGTGTCTAACGTAATTTCGCCAATAATAATATTATGACCAACGCTAATTTACTCGTAATTAGAAAAATTTGTGTTAGCGGTAAGTCTTACTCGTAGAGTACTCAATTTCATTTCACTAACATTTTTGCGATTTGAAAATGTGATCGTAATCGATAGAAATATTTTACATGCGTTAATTAAATACCTTGGCCTTTGCTATAATCGAGCATTTTTTTGAAGTACATATTTTTATAGAAAATTTAAATAACATGACTATAAAAAATGCTTTGAAGTGCAAAATTTTCCGTTTAGGAAATCCTTTTTGGGTATGGTTTTATTGCATAATGTGGCAAATTCAGTCCTGTAGATAATTATCGAAAAACAATTTCATATTTGTACCTGAACTTCACAATATAAAATAAAATGTGCATTTTGGAGATTTTTTGCAGCAGGAATTTTAACTTAATCTCCATCTGCGTAAGGAGTGCGTGATTTCGCCCAATGCGATGAATCGCCTTAAGTTAAATGCTGTTTAATGCACTTGTGGAAATCTTAAAACATATTCAATATAAAAATATCGTCAGTTTCTGTCATACCTTTTGAGCTAAAGTCATCCACCATTATGATCTCCAATATGAGTTGTTCTGGAGATCTATTCAGTATACTGTACACCGTTCTTAGCAGAGTGGTCCAATGTTCGTTGTAGAAAGGTATCACCACACTGACGTAGGGCAGCTCATGGCTATACAGCTTATTTTTGCAGTCGGGGTGACGGATATCAGGCACTGCCCTGTCGAGAGCTATCAGGTCACTCAGGGCTCCATTAAAACCATTGACTGCGTAAATTTCTTTTCCTTTTTCTTCCAAATGAGTAGGAAGTATTTCAGCTTTTCCTTGTTCACCAAAACCTTAAAGTATTATAATTTTACACGTTTATTATCATTTATTCAAAATCATACGAGAAAAACTATGTGCTGCTACTCAGTTTTGAATTCCTGAACCTTTTGTCACTGGGAAGTATTTCCTCCACTTTGTAATGTATTGAAGTGTAATATGAACTTCATAATTTGTTACCTACTTGTGATTTTTAGGAGCAAGTACTGTTATAGTTTATTTAGTACGAGCGCAAAACCCGAGGTATTGTAATTGTAGAATTTGTGAAAGTTGAAAGTATTTACAAAATATATATTTGCCTTTCAAAAACAAAAATTGTCAATTTTAGACGATCAGAAACTTTCGAATGAAAACCGTCAACCAGCTTGAAAAATTGTCAAGATTTTAAACAAAAGGTATTCACATTTCAAAGGGAGCACAGTTGATTAAAATAAAATAATTTTGTGGGTACCTAACCTACCTTATCGCATATCTGAGTTGTTGCCACAGAGATTGTGGAAAAATTCAGACAATTAGACCAAACCAATTTTAAAATGCAATTTTCAAAGCAAATTCGAGTTCATTCAACCGGAGTTATATATAGACAGAATCACAATCGAAAAGAGTATTTTTATATGGCTTTATAGTGTTGAAGTCACAGATAAGATAAATTGAAGTCCAATAAATGAATGGGTAAAATATTAAGCCCTTCTGCAATGGTGTTTAAAAATATATTTGAATTATAAACTGAAATGTTTGGCATTATCTCTTTTTCATAATATCAACTCGTCTCATATTATTAATAATGTACCTACCTTCTCGTGCAGTGTCCTTTTTAATTATTTCATAATCATGCCAATCCATTTTCCTGTCCGATTTTCCATCTGGGTACTAAAATGATAACCATTTATTGCAAGAACAATAGTCCGAAATATTACAAAGAAACTTATTTCATCTTCATTAATCCATACACAAAACACAGTACATACCATGTTGACTCATATACACCAAGTTAACTCATACACACATTTAATGAAATGAAAACAATATTAGCCAAACTCAATCGAAAATATGGAAACAGAAAAATCAGAAAAGGATATTGACTCCACTGGGACTTGTTTTCATTTAATTTAATATTATAATTTGAGATTCTACTAATAAAGTTAAAAATTAAAAATAAATATTCATCCTAGACTTGCAGAGATGTCGCGTATTAAAAACAAAATGGATACAAATTTATCCAGACACTATCTAGATAGCATTTAGTTCCAAGTTGAATCTTGCAATCATATATAAAGTTAACAGCCAATAATATGTGCGTTAAGTAAATAAAGATATTGGTAGTTCTTAGTCGAATTATGATACAGTTAAAAGTGACCGAATTGGATATAGGTTCCGCAGCTCAGTTGGTAGAGCACTTGCCATATAAGCAAAGGGTACTTGGTTCGAGTCCCAGTAGAGTCAATATCTTTTTCTGATTTTTCTGTCTCCAGATTTTCGATTGAGTTTCGCTAATATTGTCTTCATTTAATTAAATATTATAATTTGAGATTTTACTTATAAAGTTATTTTAATGCACACTAAGTTAACTCATATACAGCTAGTGTACTCATACACACTAAGTTAACTCATATACACCAAGCAAACTCAGATACACCGAGTTAACTCATACACACCAAGTTATCTCATATACACCAAGTTAGTTAACACTAATTAAGTTAACTCATAACACTATGTTTACTCAAACACACCAAGTTCATTCAGCACACTAAGTTAACTCATACACACCAAGTTTACTCATACACACCAAGTTAGTGGTATACTTACAGTTCTACGAAACATTTCAAATTGTGAATAGGATAATTTCCGCAATGGGTGATATGTCCGCATTAGTTTAAATGAAACCAGTGTCAGAAAAGCAGTAAATAGTGCTAGAACTGCAAATTTGACTAAATGAAGTGAATTCCTCTTCATTTTTCGTGCTGGACCTGCTTACAAATAATAGACTTTTTTAATGTATTATCCAGTAAAATACTTTTAATTATCATCTGTTATCATAAATCATATTATTAGCTATTGCATAACATACATTGTATACGATAAATATAATGAAGTGAATTCCTCTTCATTTTTCGTGCTCGACCTGTTTACCAATAATAGACTTTTTTATTGCATTATCAAGTAAAATACTTTTAATTATCATCTGTTATCAAAAATAATGTTATTAGCTATTGCATAACATACATTGTTTACAAAATTTCAATTTTTTCGAGATAGACACAAAACTATCCTGTCTGCAAATTTTACAATACCATGAAACATGGCTATTATTTCTTTTTATTAATTTTTATCGAAACTTTATTTATTCGATAAAAAAATATATAGGTACATAATAAGGACGCTTTGACTGTCCCACAAGGTGGTTTTCCGTTTTAGGACAGTCAAATCACCTGCTTTAGTTCATATTAGGTTAATTGCTGATATTTATAGAACTTAATACTAAATGAATTACTATTATTTAAAGTCCCATTTACATACTTGTCAGATTCACAGTCAAGTACTAAATTCTAAAATTAATAAAGCAACTAAATAAATTCTAAAATCAATAAAGCAACTAAATTAGTAGTAAAAAAAACTTCTAAGAATTCCAAGTAAAAAATTAAAATGACTATGTATTAATTACATTAACTATAAAATAAATACTTTTAATAGGTATTTCCTTGCTTCTTAATCTGTAAACATAACAAAAAATGATTATAATTGGAAATTTACTGGTTTATATTATATTCACTATTAAATGCAAAATGAATTTATATAATGTATAACGGTACGTTTCCTAAGTAAACTTAAATAATAAATGTGTTATTCTATTACATACGAAATACAGTCGACTCCACTGGGTAAAGTTCGGTTTATGGGCGAAATTCCTAAAAAATAAAACTAGTTATCTTTATACTAACTTTGGGCCGGGGAATCCGAATCTGAAAGAATTAGGTTAGGGCAAGCAAATATAAATTTTCGATACACAAACAATCTGCAATAAATTAAAGACACATCTTTTTATGGGCGATACTCCGAAAGAAGAAATTTAATTATCTTTATACTAACTTTGGGCTGGGAAATCCGAATCTGAAAGAATTAGGTTACACTCGGCAATATTAACTGAGTTAAACGACTGTAAAATTTTGAATTTACATACAATATAACAGGCCATTTTTTTCTGAGAATAAAGATCATAGAAAAAACTAAAGATAACATATTACCACATAAAATTAAGTGTTGCCATTAAGCAATAATATCAATAACGTAAAAAAACATGTGTATAATTTCAGTAATTATTTTTTATAAACTTTATTCACTTTTGGGATGAAATTTTATTCAAAACTGGGATGTTTGTTGCCTTGACGCGAGTAGGCGCTACGAAGGGGGCACTTTCTTTTCTATCACAAACCATGTTACACAAACCTAGCGTAGCCGCTAAACTACTTGAAAACTGGGATGTTTTCTTGCCTTGACGCGAGTAGGCGCTACGAAGGGGGCACTTTCTTTTCTATCACAAACCATGTTACACAAACCTAGCGTAGCCGCTAAACTACTTGAAAACTGGGATGTTTTCTTGCCTTGACGCGAGTAGGCGCTACGAAGGGGGCACTTTCTTTTCTATCACAAACCATGTTACACAAACCTAGCGTAGCCGATAAACTACTTGATTGGTGGTTATTGTGCCTATGCTTACTGAAAATTCATATGTATGTTGATTGTTTAGTTGGAATTTATATACTGCAGCGTCGACAAGCAATTATTTGTTAATAATGCCTAAAGGAACCAAAAATAAAAAGGGGCAGAAGTACACCAATAAGTACAAGTAACGCGATGCTACCCAATATATATTTGTTTTTTTTTTGTGTTTTCAACAACATTACAGTATATCATTTATCAATTATTATTGAAATATCCCTAAAAAAATTTTAGGCTTTTTTTTTCAAGTAGTTGGCGGGTTTTTTGGGGTTTTTGGTTTGGTTTTAGGGATAAATATTTTGAGAGTTGGTAACACTGCCGGCACATTTTCCATAAAATATCTTTGGTTTTTTCTATGGCATTGTTGAGAGTATCAAAAACGTCAAAATTACCTGTAAACTGGGTATGAATTGAATTTTTTTAAGTCGTGTTATTCAGTTTATATTTGCTTGCCCCAACCTAATTCTTTCAGATTCGGATTCCCCGGCCCAAAGTTAGTATAAAGATAACTAGTTTTATTTTTTAGGAATTTCGCCCATAAACCGAATTTTTTCCACTCCACTTTATTGGTACTGTGGAAGTTTGTAAATATTATAAAAATAACACAATTTATTCTACAGAGTCTTTATAATCGTTACGAATTTTTATTATAATGTAGGATGTGATCTGACCTTCTTTTTCACCAAACCTCAAACTAGTAAAAAAAAAACAAAAGAGAACCTGTAAATATTACAATATTTGAATTACCTTTAGCAGCAGCCGACCAGTGGGTAGGGGGCTGAGTACCTACCTGCGTAGAGCCCACAGTACAATCGGTTATTTGGGACAAAACAAAGGGAACAGAAACCAAATAAAGAAACTAATACTAAATGAAAACCAAAAATATTGCGAATATTGAAGACGTTAACTAATACTAATTTACTTCGGTTATCTGGGATACTATTCCGTTTAATTGGGACAAATTCCATGCGAAACGTGTCTCAGCCTCCGAATTTTAGTTAGGAACAGCGGGCAAACCGAATGAGGTTGGAGAGTGGATTCCAAAATTTGCGGGATTGGATTACAATTTATTAATACAGTGAAATAGAATAAAATTTACGGGATTGGGTTACAATTAATAAAATGAAATAGAAGAGCGTGAAAAATCCAGTTTTGAAGGAGGAAAATGAAGATGGACCTCCAAATAATATTTATTTATACAGGTGTCCAAAGGGGTAAAGTGCATTAACTTCGGGAGGTGATTCTACATGATAGTCCAAGTAAAAAAGATAAATAACTCTTTTCGAAATTCCAACTTTTATGGGTAGTTTTGAGGTAAAAAGATAAAATTAGTCCGGCGTGTGCGGCCAGATTTATTATTTTCCGCAGTTACGATACGGGCCAATCACAATCGCAAGTAAGATCGTACCTCACACTAAGGACTTTTAGTAGGTACGTCTTTTTGTATAGAAAAAAAAAGTTGGAATTTCGGAAAAGTTGTTAATCTTTTTTACTCCTACCATCATGTAGAGTCACCTCCCGAAGTTAATGCACTTTACCCTGTAGTAATAATGATTATTAACGTACACAACCAATAAAAATAATGGAAGTTTCCATTCACGTTCCTGCTTAAAAATATGTTTTTTCACAATCCCGTAAAATAAAAAAAAATCTTTTTTTTTGTGTTTACAAACACATTGGAGCGTACTCGAATGAATGTTGTAATATGTATACGTATAAAAAAACCTAATTTAATAATTTTACCTCCCTTAAACTTCGCTTATTTGGGACAAAATGTTTGTGTACCGATATGTCCCGATTAAGCGGAATCGACTGTGTATAGAATAGGCATATAATTTTTATTAACTTACTTTTTCAGAATTTCAACGAAAACATTAGATCTTAGCACGTAATCGATAACTGGGAATTATTAATTAATTACACTTAAAAATAGTTAGTAATATTATTTTAGCATTAAACATAATATTGCATGCTTTGTAAATCACATGTTTTCGCAATGATTGAATTTATTTATGTGCCTAGGCTTAGCAACTGCAACTGCAACTGCCCAACTTTGCCTCAAATTGTGATAAGAATCAGCGAACACTGAATAGATTTTACACACTAGAAATGCCTTCCACGTAGATTTAAATAGCAATCGATCTCGCCACACACCACGCATGGTTCTAGCCCATTTGAACGCACTCTGTTTCGAAAAGAAAATTTCGTGACGATGATGAAACACAGTTCTGTATTTGAAATTTACTCCCGGTCTTTCTGACTTTTGGATCAGGAAACACGCCTATACCGCATTTCTTGAGTTCTTTATAAGTCAGCGAACATTATCGTAACTTTTTTATCATTGGCCCTGAGCAAATAAACTAGGTAACTTTTATGGGCCAATCACGAACTCACGACACGTTTTATGGTGAATTGTGTCAACTTATGTACACCTGTTTCTATGACCTTGTGTTCACCTCAGAATCCGACATATAACTGGATGAACACGTGCCAAAAGACAGACGAGGCAGATGGTGATATTGACCTACCAATTGATAAATAATATCTGCCGGTTATGATACTATTACAATTACCCAATTGATAATCCAGAAATAAAATGAAGGAAGTAGACAAAGCTTATCAATTCTTATGGATTTTAAACCTTCGTGACTGGTGCGAGTGCTATTCCGCTGAGTTATTCCAGCCTCTGATAGGTAGTATCACCAGAAGAAGTGATATTGTATATGTAATCTGTGAGGTATTCATAGTACCTAGTAAATTGCCTACTTTCTTATAGGAATTGGGAGGCATCTATGGGTACCGCCGCTCCAGGAACGATTTATTGGAAAACCAACACCCCTGCCATAAGTTGCCTTAAGTGGTTCGCTACGTTTGATGACTTAACATAAGTGCCCAGAAAAGGGTTTTTACTGGGTGGGACTGTGTTTCTTGGCGTCGCCGATACTGTTAACCAATACTACTGCACACCTTAAAAAATCAACTAAATGAACGAATTCTTTCCGTATTCAAACTATGTTGTTAACCAATATCACTGCACACCTTCAAAAAAATCAACTAAATGAACGAATTCTTTCCGTATTCAAACTATGTTGTTAACCAATATCACAGCACACCTTCAAAAAAATCAACTAAATGAACGAATTCTTTCCGTATTCAAACTATATTGTTAACCAATACTACTGCACACCTTTAAAAAAATCAACTAAATTGAACGAATTTTTTTCCGTATTCAAACTATATTAATAATTAATACTACTGCACACCTTCAAAAAATTAACTAAATGAACGAATTCTTTCCGTATTCGAATTATGTCCATTAGGTAGTAGCCCGCCGACAGTCGAGCGGCCATAATATCTCTTGTATTTCAATATCTTTGGTGCTCAGGTTCGTGGGGGGTGGGATGTCTAGGTTTTTGAGGTTTATCTAGGCGGTGAATGCGTTTGTCTACCTACTGGTTGAGGGAGACTTTTTAACCTCTCCTGCCGTATTCTCTCGACTTGCACCGCAGCGGGAGGAATGGATTCTTACGTTCGTCACTCCTGAACACATTAACCCCCAGGTTCCTACCCTCGTACCTTTTTCATTCTCAGAACTTCATATCATTCATTTCCCTAAAATACCCATCACACAGTCCCCAAAAATGACACAGGCCCTGAGTGATATTTTTCCTCAGGGCCTCCTATGTAGGAGATAATGTAAAAAAATAACAGCTATGAAATTGAGCTGTTTGGTAGATATTCTTCCAATAAGATACGAAGGAAAACACCCTATTTCCATCTCGGCAGGGGTTGGACCCTTCATAAATATATCTTACGTCTATGTTACGTTGGAAGAAAGTCGAAGAGAATGTCTTGAATGTGGAGCTAGAAGAATGAGGGTCTTGTAAGGATTACCCTGACCTCATAAATATTAAAGCGTTATAAATAATATATCACACTCAAAAGAAAATTCATGGAAAATAGTTCACGATAAAGGTTTAACAAAACTGTATCTTGTTCTTCAGAATCAGAATAGATAGTATTTGGTGCAATAGCATAGTGACAAATTCCTGGACACCGAAATGTTTAGCATTGACCAGTAGGAAGTTGCTAGTAGGTAGGAAGTTGATTGTAAATGTGCGCTAGTTTGCGGGTTCATTCGGTTCCATTTATTTATTTTTATTTCATAATATTTTATATGTTACAGATTTTTGTTTTTTTCTTGGCTACCACACTAGTAGTCATACATTTAATTTATATATCTAGGAATTAAAAAATACCATTCTATTGAAACAGATAGTAAACACACTAAATAAAAATAAAGAAATCCATAAAAGTTAGTGAAAATGAAGAAAAAGAATCGTATTTTAAGGAATAAAAATGAAAATTTTGAAATACAGAAAAATTTAGTGTTAAGAACTCATGTATTCTGTACAAGTACATATATAAATTAAAACATAAAAGAAATTACGTAAAAAATCAAACGAAAAAAAAATTATAATATTAGAAAAATAGAAATAAGAATGCAACTAATCAATAAATTTAATGAATGAATGAATCCATGACAACTCAGAATCAACTCAACTCAACACCTCTTTAAAAGCTTATGAAAAAAAAGATAAATAGCATAACCTAACCTAACGCAATCTTATTAACCAATTTTTTCAATTTTTATTCCTATTTTTTCAAATGTTATTTGGAAAACGAGTCATAAGGTAGGTACAAACTCTGTTCTGGTAGCTTGGTAGCTATCCTGATTATCTCCAAGTACCAAACTTTGTACATCCAGATATGATGGGCGCAGATTATATCTTTTTTAAATCTTGTCATGTATTTTGTATGTAAACGTCTTGTATTAGGTCTGTATATTTTTGAGCCCTTACCTTTTATTGTATTTTCTTCCTTTTGTTTTTTATGCATTTCTATAGTTCATCATAGAGGATAGTTTATTTTAACTTTTTGACACCAACAGTACATAAATCAAATGAGTGGTTATAATAACTCATAAAATCTTATAAGACATGCTTCAGTGAAATATTTGTAAAGTGATTCTTCATATGTTGTGTCTGTACGTTGCTTCTGTGAAATGCTGCATATTGGGTTGGGTTGGGTTTAACTTTTCAAAAGTACCAATTGGCGATCCCTTAATGAGTTTTGATAACTCATGGGAATGAAACTTCGTTGTATGTTTTATTTAAATAAATTTTTTTTTCATCACTTTAAATGACTTTTCAAATGAGGTGTTGAGTTGAGTGGATTCTGAGTTGTCCGTTCACCGTTCAATCCTCCATTTCATCGTTGCACAAGCAACATTTTCCGCTTGTAATGATGAAAATGGAAGGAATTATTAGGCTAGTCCTGCCTAGCGATTTCGTATTTTTTGTGAGATCGTTATTGGATAACGGACGTTATCTTCTGTAAGATTTGTGTGATGTTTATATCACATATTGTAGTTTAGATCGATTTAAACATGAATTCCTGCAAGTACGCATGATTAATATGACTAATATGGACTCTGATCTAATATGCATTTTCAAAATTATCAACAGTATTACTGACACACCTGCTTTTTTTACAACTCATCCAGTTCAACATTTCTTCCCGTAGACTCCGAAATAATGAATTGCTGTTCCTCAATCAACATTCTACTAATTATGGATATCATTCTCCTTTATCCAGAATGTCGAGACTTGTCAACGCAAATCAAAGCATTGAATTTTTTGGTGTAAGCCTAAATGACTTTCGGCAGTCGTTACGCAATGTGGTTTTTTAAAGTCTTTTTAAATCCATCTTCAAGTTACTTGTAGTTATCTTCTCTAAGTACTTTTATATTATATGTATTTTGTCAATGCTCTTCATCTATATGTAATCTCCTTTCATTGTGATCTCTCTTTTTTTTATCTATTTTGTTAATTGGACTATTTGTCCGTAAATAAATAATTTAATTATCTAATGTACGTTGTACATAGAAAACGCAAATAACAGTCATAAAAATCACACAAATCTGACAGGAGGTTATGTCCGTTATCCAATAACGATCTCACAAAAAATACGGAATCGGTAGGCTGAAACAGCAAATTTCGTTTTTTTTTTAATTATGTTCGAGCATAGTTTAACCTGAGACAGTGGTTTG
Organism: Limnephilus marmoratus; assembly: GCA_917880885.1. Lineage (NCBI taxonomy): Eukaryota > Metazoa > Arthropoda > Insecta > Trichoptera > Limnephilidae > Limnephilus > Limnephilus marmoratus. The sequence goes on along the minus strand of OU862912.1, from coordinate 21,473,988 downwards.
GCCAGTCTACCGTGGAGCTGTTCCGGGCCGCAGTAAACAAAGTTCGCATAGCCAACATGATAGCCAACGTCCGTTGAACGGACGAGGCACAAGAAGAAAAAGATAGTTTAAAATGAAGTTCTGGTGATCAGCTATTTTGTAGTAATGGGTCGATATACATATTGCATTTTGTAATTCAAATTTACGTAATATATTATATTTTAAGCCCCTTATATCTAGAAATGAAAGGAATGACTGTTTGGTACGAATCTTCGGTCTTACCCTCCAGTATAACAAACCACCAATATGTTATTAAATTATCCAAAAAATATATCACTTAACACGTAACCTCTTGCTTTTTTCTTCTTCTTCTTGTGCCTTGTCCGTTCAACGGACGTTGGCTATCATGTTGGCTATGCAGACTTTGTTTACTGCGGCCCGGAACAGCTCCACGGTAGACTGGCCAAACCAGTCTCAGGTTTTTCAGCCATGACGTTCTCCTTCTTCCAGGGCCCCGTCTTCCGGCAATCTTTCCCTGCATTATGAGATGCAAGATCTCATACTTCTCTGGATGTCTCATCACGTGTCCAAGATATTGAAGTTTTCGGATTTTTATGGTTTTAATTACTTCCTTTTCTTTATTCATCCGAACCATAACATCTTCATTTGTGACCCTGTCCATCCAGCTTATTTTAAGTATTCTTCTATAGATCCACATCTCGAATGCCTCAAGTCTCTTACTCTTGCTTTAGGTACTAATAAAAATAAAATATTTACGGGGGAAATATTGTCGATTTTAATAAATTGGTTATATTTCGTTACTCTACACGCGCATTTTTTGCGTCTATCGGATTACTGCGAATGGTGCACACTGTTCAAATTTAACTAGTTTCACTACTGTACAGATGGAAAATATGCAAATTGCTCCAATTTCACGTGCTGATGCCTACTAAATTAAGTCAACGAGTAATAAAATGTGGTAGCTGCTCTGAAAATGTAAATTGATCACAGTTTGATGAAGCTACTGTTAAATTATGTGTGTTTTAATGAGGTTTCAGTATTGATTGAACATCGTTTTTCACTTTCAATTTATTTGTTAGAGTTTTATTGTTGGAATATGTCACTACTCAATTTGTAGGATTTTGGGAAGGTTGTTATCTTAACATTAATGCACGAAATCTGCCTGAATTAACTACTTAAGAAAAAGTACCTATCGATTTTTTTCAGCTCGCAACGTTATTTACATCACCATTCTATCAAAAATAAGACAAGACGACAAAATTGTTTGTTGCAAATATTTTCAATCGTCCTATCTGAAGCGAAACCGTGTAGAAATGGGCCGGGTGTTTCACAGAATTGAAACAATTCATGATATTTCAAAGCTAATTTTCAAGTTCTGTAAAGGTTTTATTCAAGTCTGTTACTGTATTATTTATTGATCAAGCTGTTTCACACAACTGAAATAATAACAGAACTTGAATAGAACTTTCGCAGATCTTGAAAATTTGTGAATTTTTCAACAATTCATCAAATTAGCAACAATAATATAAAAACAAAACTTGAAACTTATTTCCAAATTTGATGTATTGTTCAAATTCTGTGAAATAACCCGCCCTAAGAAATAGTTGTTTAAACTCCCGTCATATATCACATCGTCACCAATCGGCAAAATATGTCATGTTTGATCAAACACCGACATTGGTGAATATTTGAAGTGACAAGTATCAAATAAAATTAATTGGCGTTGAATGACGATTTTTGACCACCGGAAGTCAAAAAATATGATAGGAGTAGACAACGAGATAAATCATTCGGTTTAATTTTAATCCTTAATTTTCATTAATAAAAAAATAAAAATTATAATTTCTGCTAATTTTGTTTCGCTTCCCAAAGAAAACCAGCAAGTATTTTTGTAACCATTGATTTCCGTAAAAATAGTAACATTATTTGTTCTGTTTTCAAATAGAACTGGGCATAGAATTGCTTGCGCTATTACTAACGGCCGAGGCCCTACTTGTAGAATTCTAGTACCGTAAATCCTTATTGCGGCAATCTGTGGAATAAGTATAACCGCGGGCCGTAATGGCGGAGTTTCTCTAATGACCTGAACCAGTTAATGGCCGGTCCTTTCATCAAGCAGATCCTGCGCAGAGTAAAGTATGGAGGGGCCGCCATTAGCGATATTATTTCCACAATTCAAATCCGTTCGAACGATCGACGGCCCTTGCTTTTCTCGCGGGGAAAATTGCGCGGGAAATAACGGCCCTTTTTTGACAGTTCCATTAAAATTCTTTGTCGAGTGGTGATTTACGTTATTGTATGCGGGACCAGGTGGTTGTCGGCTTTCTTTAACAAATTTTATACAAGTTTTCCCAAAGATTAATGAGAGAATGTTCATTTTATCTGAACAAAAGTTGTATCTTCCAATTTGAAATATGATCACGTTCCAAAGAAATAGAAAAGTTTTTTTAGCATCGTAGAATTTTATTTACTTATTCCTAATTTAATAATAGAAAAAATATTAGGTAGGTACTTTATGACGAAGAAGATTAGGAAAGAAAGACTTAGATGGCTTATACCTACATGCAGAGCGGTTGGACAGAAAACTAGTATCAGGAATATAGCGTCATTAATTTTTTTGGTACCGGTGCACAATCTGGAAACACGCCAAACGCGCGCCCAACATTTGTATTCAGTTGATATTTGTCACATGGAAACGGAAATGGATTTGCCGGCTGTGTTTTCGCTCTTCTACAATATGAGTCTCTTCAAAATCTATGTTCACTCCTTTCCTTCTCAAAAAGACCTTGCGCTCAGCATTCCCAAAGATGACATAGACCCTGAGGGAAATTATTTCCCTCAAGGCTTTCTATGTGGAGTTGATTAAAAAAATATGACGCGAAAGAGAATGGCAGAGTTAGTCATGGACGCCCGAGGAAGTCATGTCTCGGTCGGTTCGGTTCATGAATGTTCTGAATAACAGTAATTTTTTCATAGTCTTCATAAAATAGTTGTACACCAGTATATTATACAATCATCGATATATCAATTCTAGGTGTGGCGTGTCATACAAATTCTGCCGAATAATATAAATGTAACGATGTACGAAGGTATGTGCCAAGTGTACGAAGTGTGTGCCAAGACAAAGTTATATGGCAGTCCATCCTCTCTGCCTACACCTGTGATCAAACGGCTAATGTTTGTTATGATGGAAAAGTAATAAATTATCTTATTTTTTGTCTTCACTCGTCAGGTTTCTGTTACCAGATTTTAAAATTTCTCAAATGTCTCCAAGTTTATCTATTCTTGACAACTCTCACTCATCCAAAGCTAGTCGACCTCTATAAGTCGTTAGCTCATCCAATTTGTGGGAAACCTCTGTTTCTCTTCCCCGAAAAGGAGGCCATTAGACTATGTTTATTTTACACCAGTAGTTAGTTAGAATATCAGATAAAAAAATTAAAAATGCTGTTTTAGAGGTAATTAGTATTTTTTTTTACCTAGTCATTAATCGTCATTAGACTGTATAATTTTCATTAAGCGTGTTTGATTACCTCAGTAACATGCCGCTTCTAGGCCAAAAGTTGTGCCTTTTTCCTCAAATATCATGTGGTGGTAGAATACGAGTACTAATAAATTATTATAATTTCAAATGGTTGAAACATTCCAGATTGAACAATTAATCGCATTGGTGCGAAACCACCATTCCCAATCAAAATTTAGTACAATATTATGGTTTTGGAATTGTTTTAGTAACTCACTTTGAAACACTTTTAATACAAACCCTCCTCTTCAACATCTCCTTCTATATATCCTTCCGCCTTGCTGACACAATAACCATATTTCTCAATATTATATGAGTGTCTAGATTCGTTAGCTCACAGTACGGCTATTTATTTTGAAAAATACGTTGACCCTTTATTGTTTTTGAAGTGAAAACTACACAATGTAACGTAACCCCCATTCGAAGAATGTTTTGAGCAGAAGATAGTACGCCTGTTTAGCAAATTACGGTTCATATCTAGTTAAGTAATGGGATATGTTGTGAGGCTGAAGAGAGTGGAGTAGGAAAGGGAATGGGTTGAAGAGGAACGTTGGGAAATATCAGTCTTTTCAGATTTGGTCACTAAATATGGCTAAAGCCATTTCAAGCAACGTTTCGATTCTGTATTTCTGTTATTCTGTTATACAACGTGTCCGGAAACTCGTAGTACAAGCGGGAAACTGGTGAATCTACATCACGTAGAGAACCCAAAAAAACTTATTTTTTTCGATCTGAGCATTTCGATTTTAATATATTTTTTTTTCTATTTTTCCATTTTTTTGGCAACTAAAGGGTTAAAAAAAATTTGAGCCCGGTTTACCCTTCGATGCATTTTATAAGACATTACACAGCTGAAATCAACCCCCTAGTGAAATTTTTTTTCAAATTTAACCAAAAAAATTCTAACTTCGGACCCGATTTACTCGAAAACGAAAACTCAAATCAAAAAAGTTATATCACAAATCGACTCCGAATATGATGTAGATTTACCAGTTTCCCGCTTGTACTACGAGTTTCCGGACACCGTGTATATTCTGTTATTCTGTCTTTCACCAGAGTTATACGAGATTATCTTCTATTCTGACAATTCCGAACAAAAAGCAAACATAATTTTTAATTGGTTTTAAAACACATCCATTTTGTTAAATTCTGTACTCGTAACTTAAGAATGTATTCCACGGAGGTTGAATGCGAGTTGAATATGGAAACTGCAATCAAAACACTTGTTATATTCCTTAATTAAGTTAATAGATGAATTGCGATGTTTTGGAACTCCTCCAAGCCCAACTTTCCATGTGGCGGAAACAACTCGGTACCGATCGATGGAAATTCAACCCTTCCAGGAAGAGTAAGTCGGTTATTAGGGTAATGGGTGGGAAGCCATCGCATCTGTTCTGTTTCTGAAAATAATATAACAGAATATCTCGCTCTAGCCTTTGTTTAGGTTCTAGTGATAGAGATAAAATTACTAGAATAACTAGCTGGTATGTATGATATAAAACTTTGTACTCATTTATATCGTGATGTGAGACGTGTACTCTTGAAGGAAGTAATCACACGGCAATGACTCCGAGCATTTGAGATGTGAATCTTGAGAAAATTCCTTGGAATAAAATGGGATTGCTTCTCATACATAGTCCAAGTTAACCAGGCCAACTGCAAATGGTAGCTGATATTCAGCAAGATTATCCTTGTGGGAAATGAGTTAGTTTGGAAGAATTTGAATGCATAGCATCAAGATCAAGAGTAACGAACTTTTTGTTTTACTTCGTCGAATAAGTCCTCGGTACTTCATATATTAAAAAACTTATATTATAGTGATCAACATTTTAAACCTAAAAGACAATCACTTATTACGAATTACGATTATTGGTTCTGATGAAGTTAATTAGATATTTAAATGTTTTTTTTCTTATTAACATTTAAATCCCGCGAAAATTATCTAAATTTAGCTAAATCATTTTGATACGGTAAAGATCTATGATTAATTTCATTAATTCACTGAATATTTCTTTCCTAGAAATCCATCTAACCGATTAGCGCATTTTTGCACCCGTGTTCTAAAATTATGATATTATTTGAGAACTTCTTTCTTTTTCTGGCGCTAATATCGTTAAAAAAGAGAATATAATACACATATATACAGGGCGTTAAGGGACGTACTTGACTTACTTACTTTAACCAGTGATTCCTGACATCATTTGGAGTAAAAAATGTAAATGAAATTTTGGTCTCCGGTGACTTTTTTGACGACTTTTTTTTCAAATTTTTTTTCTTCAAAATCAAATAAAAAAAATTTCTTCCGCACGTCGTCACTGGTCACTCAGCCGGGTGTCTGACGAACCCCTTACCCCGCCTCCAACTGTTCAACAACTACCATTTTTTATGTTTTTGTAGAAAAAATTAAAAAAAAAACATCAAAAATGTCACCGTAAACCAAAATTTCATTTACATTTTTTACTCCAAATAATGTCAGGAATCACTGGTTAAATTAAGTCAAGTACGTCCCTTAACACCCTGTATAATATGAATGTACGTATAAAATTCTCAGTCTGCTTCAACTCCCAGCAATAACTTACTTCTATGTTACCTGTTTGTACCTATACCTAGTTTTTTTTTAATGTTATCACTTACAACCCTAGCAAAACCCAAAACATGTATTTTTAAATGTAAGTATGTTAGTTGTAAATCTTTAACTTTAAGTCACAATTATTGTAAATATGTATGTTAGTAAGTCACTAGTTATAAATCTTAGAGTAGTCACCAATTTAGTTGTAAGCTAGTCATATTGATTTTATTATATATTTATTTATATATCACCCTTGAGGTGATTTTTCACAAAAACGGCGCTATATAAATCAGGCAATTATTATTACTTTTATTGTAGTTTGCCAGAAATTAATATTATAAATAAATTATAATAATAAGTACGATACATTAAAAAATATTTAACAGTTTATGTACTATAATAATGACGATTGTGTACTGACGGTTATTGATTTTAATGATTTTTTTCTTTTTTTTCAGGTATGTTCTTCCTGATATTTCAACTTCAATTAAAAATAATCCAAAAGCTGAGAATGTTTTCAACACTGGTAAGTCATGTTTAAGTACGATAGGAGTAGAATCATCGAAGCAATCCTCAAAAGTTTATTATGTCATTCACGAAGGTTGTAATATTGGTATCTACATTTGTTTTTCTTCAATAAAAGTATTAATTATTAACGAATGCATTTAAATATTTTTTCCAAAAAATACCCACTCTGCGAACAAGTCTGTAATCATGGTAATAAAAGCAAACTGTTGTTTAAAAAAAACAATAATTTCTTTTACAGAGGGTTTGTCCCTGTGTTTGTAAAAAAACTTTTTAAATTAAAGGAATAAATTAACAAAGGACGGCCTCTGCGGTAAAAAGTTGGCGGTGAAACTCGGAACTAAGCGGAGAATTCCTCATTTTTAAGTAAAGTTATTCGAACGATTCCAGCGAACTAAAGGAAGATGTTTTTATGTTTGTTTTACGATGTTTTTCAAGGGGAAGAGGAAATATTATTATATTATGTACTGTTTTATATAAATAACTGAGCTTCATTGAGTTTTGATTATTATCTTGCTTTCCATGTAACAATTTAATTACAGCATTTATTGTATGTATGATGTAACTACAAGATTCAAATATGATATACCTACAAGGTTTTTTACCATGCGACTGCGGATTTTTGTTGCGGATGTGGGCACTCTTTTCTGAATGAGCAATAGTTGTTCAATATGGAAAAATAAATTTTTAGTTTTACTGTTAAATGGATAAGTTATGAGGAAATCGTTAACATTTCCTGGTTTATGTTCAGTATTTGTAGGTATTTTGCAATAGACAATGTATTTTTTTTAAATAGAGTATTTTCTTCTAATGCATTTAGTAAAAAAAACTTAAAAATCTGACCAGTTTTGGAGGAAGAAAATGAGGAATACAAGTCTTTGATTTTGAGATTTTATTTAGGTATTTATCAGCCAGTTAACTCTTTCTCTCAGTACTCGGGGGAGTAAGAGAGAGAGTGAAAGCAACAGTTTGGTAATACCTGTAGTGCTAATATCTCGGCGACCGGGTTTCCTCTTAACATTTTCTGAAATACCTGCTAGACATCATAATGATGACCTTAAATATAATATTTAGTAAAATGTATATGTATAAATGAAACTCATGTTCTTTATATTACAATTAAAAAAATCAGAGTGTGCAATTCACTTGCGGTAGAAATGAAACCTTCAGAAAACTAAAGTGAATAAGAATGGGGAGGCTACGAAGCCCCGCACAAAGAAAAAACCGTTTATTCTATCTCATTCTCTTGCAGGCCTAATCTTATAGATATATGTGTTTGTCTCTTTTCAGTGTCGCTATTTTTCGTTTCATCGAGTTTCAAATCAAAACGGTTCTGTAGAAGTTTTCACATAAAAAAAAGCTGAAATACTAATATCGGAGGCAGAATATACTTTCACACATTATTTTTCGAGGCACTGCACTTTTGAGGCACTTTTTTCTCATTCTCTTGCAGGCTAAATCCTATAGATGTATCTGTTTGTCTCTATTTATTGTCGCTATTTTTCGTTTCAGCGAGTTACAAATTCCAACGGTTCTAAAGAAGTTTACTCTAAAAAAAAATCTGAAATATAGATATCGGAGATATAAATATCTTCAAAAAGATTATTTTCCGAGGCATTGCAATAAGTAGGCACTGGCTGTAGTTTCAGAATTCCACCGCACTTTTTCCCTAACGATGGAAGAAGAATGGCTGTTTTGCAGTTTGTATTTTTCAAAACCATTTATGATAATCGTTGCTCTGGCGTATTTCTTTTTTCCCTCCCCCGAAGCACGGCGGAGTCTAAGAGTGCAATTATCCCTCGACAGGTCGCCTTAATTATTTCCTCCTCTTGGCACGTCACGGAACTCCTTCCAATGTAGCCAGTAGCCGGTAGCCAGTAGCCACCCTTAGCCCAGATTTTATAGTGATAATTACGGCTCATTTCAGTGAACATAAACGAATGAGAAATGAACTGCTCGGTGTACGGTGTAGCATGTTTATTCAATTTCCTATGTTTACTTAAAACCTTTTTATATCGTGAAGAGTAGGTTAAATGAAGGACACATGGATAGGCTGGTCCATGACAACTTAGAATCAATCGCGTATTTGAAAAGTCATTAAATGAAAAAAAAGAAAAGTAGCCCGTAACCTAACCTAACGTAACCTATTTTAACGTAACCATTTTTAATATTTTTTTTTCACAATTAATGACTTTTCAAAGGAGATGTTGAGTTGAGTTCATTCTGGATTACCGGAGAGGCTTGTGGACAAGGTTTGGGACGTGAAAGTCATGACACGTCAGGTGAATCAAAAGCTTGTGTTGGTTCATACAGAATCGGAATAATCAGTTTGGCGTGAGTTAAAAATGATGGAAAATACTTTAATAATTTTAAATTAACACATTTTTAAAAATATTTCAACAATTTTAAATAAAACATTTTTTAAATATTTCAACAATTTTAAAATAATACATTTTTAAAAATATTTCAACAATTTTAAAATAATATATTTTTAAAAATATTTTAACAATTTAAAAATATTTTCGTTATTTGTTTTTGGGGTGTTATGACGTGTTGCGCTACCTCCTTCTTTAGCCAACGTTTCGGACAGCGTTGCAGTGTCCATCATACGAACGGATCCGGTAGATGTGGGAATAATACATTTTTAAAAGTATTTCAACAATTTTAAAATAATATATTTTTAGCATTCATAGCAAATGCTTCCTTTTTTTCCTTCCTTCCTTTTTGGTACGATCCAGATTATTGGGAGACCGAGAAACTTAATATTGGTAATTATTTTAACCCCTCAGGCTTCGACCTTATAGGCCTTTTTTCAGAGGGTCAAAATATTTCCGGCTTGCAATAAAATCCAAATAAATGGAATATTTTTAAACGTATACAAAACTAAAAACTGTTTTGGAAACGTGATGACATACGCTTTCAAATTTAATAATTCGAAATAAACATATATTTTTTTAAAAATGAAAATTTTTCATGCAAACAAAATAATTAAAAATGAAAACATTAAAAATGGCACACCTTACGTTTTTTCTTACAAAAATTACTGTTATCGAAAAAAAATTAAAACCACATACAAAATTTATTAGGAAAATGTATTATAAACTTTATTGTTAACTCACTTTTTGTCGTTTCATGTAAAAATAAGTAATAAAAAATTCTCTAAGTACTTATCATAATTTTTTTTCAAATTGCGACCGGAAACTTTGGATTCAGAAAGGTGTACGTTTTAATTATTTTACAGTTAGCTTTTATATTGGAATATATAACATGGAATTTTCTCTTTTTAAGACCGTTTATATCACATTTTTAACCGTGATAGCAAGGGAGACACGACGAGACTTCTATATAAGTTGTTCCGAAAACCGAACAATTGGACCTGATAGGTTAATATATACTTTTCAGAAGTGTGTATACTTTCTACATAAAGATTCACTATTTAATACTCTGCATCTGTTTTGTATCAGCTAAAATAAAAAGAGATCTTTAAAAGAAATGTATTTAGCTGTGTATGTAGATAACCTTATTTTTTACGAATAAAACACGTATAGTTTTAGTTTAGACGTCATGCACCGAACATAGAATCGGTATGGTCAAGTGATATATTCATTTGGAGATGTTTCAACAGATAACATACCGTTGGTGTATTTCCGCTGTAACGTAACCCGAGAGATGTCGAGACTGGATCGATACAAATGCACAGATAAGAGATTTATTGGACATTTATCGAATCACCGCGGCAATCCACCTGGCGATAAGATAAGACTAATAGATTTATTGCCGTCTACCTGCTTTAGGAGCGGTGTTTAATGAGGGAAGCAGGTACCATTGATTGCGGGAGCAGTTAGACAGTAGACATGGAGTTGTGTTGGGGCAGCTGTGGCTCGGACGAGAGATGTATCGCGTCTGGGGCATTATTGAACGCTCCACGAACCTCGGCGGTTAGTCCATTCATCTTTGGCTTCAGGGCTGTAGCAATTATTTGAGATTAAACATTGCATAAGTTTTTAAACATCGTCTTCTATATTATGGAAAATTAACCTTTTAAGCCTTGGGCTTATTTTGTCGTAAGGTCAAAATATTTCCGGTATGCAAAAAATCCAAATAATTGGAATATTTGGTGATAAAATACGCTTTCAAGGTTTGTAACACGAAATAAACATATTTTTTCGATACTAAATTACTGATAACGAAAAAAAACACGCACTTGTTGTGATGGTCAACTGACTTTTTTTGTCGTTTCATGTAAAAATAATTAATAAAAAGTTACCAAAGTTTAATTTTTTTTCAAATTGCATCGGAAACTTTGGTTTCATAAAGGTGTACAACTTACTTCTTTTGCGGTTAACTTCTCGATTTGAGTATAAATCGTGGTGTTTTCTGTTTATATATTTCTAACCGTGATAGTAAAGTAGACTTAACAATTTCTATTAGACCTGAAATGAGTTGTTCCGAAAATCGAACGTTAAACGTGATTAGAAAATGACTACCGCTTAGACAGACATTTTAACAAGTTTTCATAAAATTTTCAGCCGTGTAATTAGACATAAATTTAAGGGGATGATAAAATTCAAATTAAATTTCAAAATTTTACTTTTTTCTTTTAAAATAATAGAAAAATACAGATTAAACGATAATACTTCTTGGTTCGTGCACGTGATGGAAAATATTTTGTGGACTGAAAATAGAATTCTAGACAGGAAACTATGTGTATCTTCGTTCTTCCTCCTTCACAGTTCAGATAATATTATAAACTAGCTGGTACCCGGCGTGCGTTGCTATGCTATTTAATAAAGAAATTGTTTCTCCCTGCGTGACCTTTCCTATTCCTCCCATTGCCCTTCCGTCTTCCCTTCCTCTCCCGCGTCCCCTTCCCCTCTCGCGTTCCCACCTCGCCTCCTCTACCTTCTCTCTCCCCACTACACTCCCCTCTTCCCCCGTCCCGCGAACCCCCGCGCGAGTTCCACCTCCTCCCACGAACCCCCTACCCGAGTTCCCCTCTCCCCTCCCACATTCCTTACGTTCTTTCCCGGTACATTCAGTTTTCAAACAGCTCGCGTGTCACCTATTGCAATTTTTTTACAGAAATTTCATAATGCCAGAGCTCACCAGTGATTTTACACAAACCTTGTCCTGACAGTAACGAACACAAAAAAAAGAATTATCCGATTTGATGCATTCGTTCGGAAGTTATGCGCGTACCTACATTTCGGCTATTAATTTTTATTTATATAGATAGATAGTTAGATAGATAGAATAGATAGAATAGATAGAATAGATAGAATAGATAGAATAGATAGATAGATAGATAGATAAATTCATGTAAATGAAATATTGTTTTTCAGTATGAAAATATTATCTTCAGTGCTACTTCGGATTCAAATGCAAATATGTAGCAATAAACTACGTGGTAGGAATTATTCATATTGAAACCATAAAAAATCGGTGTGATTCAATCATATTGGATTTAATGAAAGCTAACTTTGTACGCGCCAATTTATTTTACGTGAAAACCAATTGGTTTCGCTATCAACCGTACCTGCTCACGGCAGATGTAATGCCTTTAACGTCAGAAGGTACATTATTAACGATAATTAGTAAAGCCGGTTAATATAATTATACAGTACTTATATCAGTTTCAAAGAGAGAGGGGAGAAAAGCAGAGAGAGAGAGAGAGAGAGTTAACGGTGATGAGAAGAGGGGATATAATAATGGGGTTACGAACCTCTCGTAAAACCACCTTAAATAATGGTGACCCGACAGTTAATCTCCCGGTAGTTGGCCCCCCGAAATTATAATATTAGGTGCATTATTTACCAATTTAAAACCTAAAATCGACCTCAAAAGTGCTCTTAATAATAAGTTCGTATGGATATCAGAATTTATTTAGTGTCAATTTTTTGTTTATACGCTGGTATGTACACATGTACAGTAAGGTGGGTCATTTAAAAAATATTATTTTTAAATTCTAAGAGCGATAAAAGGGTGCCAAATGGGTTCAAAACGACGTGTTCAAATTTTAAAAAATTTCTGATACGATCTTCTTCCTCCGAATTCACTTCAAAGTTTTGAAAATTTTCATATTAAGGGGTTATTTCTAGTGTATATAAAAGTTACTATGAATCCTTTAAACCATATCTTTTGTAAACTTTCATTGCAAATGAAGTATAATTTTACGAAATCATTTACAAATTGTCCCAAGATTGAGTCTCGTAAAATAATGCCGAAATTTGAGAGTAAGAAGGTTTTTGCTGGTATTTGAATTCACGTCTTGAGATAATTTGAATTATATTCATATTTTTTTTATAAATGAATCAAAATGTTTCCTCTATTTCGTGTTTTATTAAAAATTGTTCATTTTCAATGGTTTATCTAACATTTTTTTAAGATTTAACAAGGGTGGATTTTTCTCTGTTATGTGAAATTTCAAAGTCAATCTGGAGGGGGAAGATGATATCCAAATATTATTTAAAAAAATTAGGTCATTTTGTATCCCCAGTTAACATGCTTTTATCACTATTAGACAAATCAAAACAAGATTTTTTCCCATACAGTCATGACCAACCCTTATCTACAGTAAACTACTTTTATTCTTGATACATTTAAATGGAAATATGTTTTGTATTTTTGTTATTCGGCGGTACATCCATACATTTTTTGCACACCCCTTCGGGTTAAATTAGTTATATTTTGTGTAAGTAGTATTTTCCCTAAACCGATAACATATTCTATGTAAGTATGCCTGGGGACAACTGTTGGGGGATCAATTGTCATGTAACTGTACATAATAATGTTGTTGAAATAAGGGTATATTCATTTATATTAATTATGTTTTCCTGATACAGTTGTGAAAGAACTACCAACAGTGAACGTCTTTACGAACGCCGTCATTCGAACAAATGGTTCAAATTCGGCCATTATTTTGGCTTTATTCCTGAAGTTCTTAGAACACCCAAATAATAATTATATTAATAATATTTGGATGATATGCATAGCGCCGTTTTTGTGAAAAATCACATCAAGGGCGCTGAAACGCATTGAGTACGCCTAATTATGGAGGCAATTATTGAAATGCACAAAAAGCACAATAATGTTGATGGAGACGATGGGACTAAACTTAATATTTCTTGTAATCCCCTACCTGACTGCTACAACAAAACTAAACTCCGAAAAACACGTTAGTTTAACTAATTATTATACTTCAATAGTAGTCGCCCTAAGAGGATTAATGCGAGCATAACGGTTTCATCTCTATACAAGGTATTAAGAGACGTACTCGACTTACTTTAACCAGTGATTCCTGACATTATGTGGAGTAAAATTTCATTTACATTTTTTACTCCAAATAATGCCAGGAATCACTGGTTAAAGTAAGTCGAGTACCTACGTTCCTTAACGCTCTGTATACATAAACACACACACTTCACCACGATCCATACATCTGAACTGAAGATGGACACTGTACACTATCAAACGAAATGTTGACTAAAGAAGGAGAAGGCGCCGACGTAATAACTGAAAAATTAATCACGACAGTAATTTTCACAATTAATTAATCACATGCACGTAATTCAATTAAAATAATAAATATACATACCTACAGTAGGTACATTTTCACATAGTTTCGGCGCGGTAGACAACTACTCCCAGTGTCTCTTTGGTGAAAGACCACTATTTACAATCGAAAAGTTGCAAGACTTAACCACTCTTAGTGGTCTGAATAGCCAGGTATTTTCCAACACTTTCCTTATCCACCTCTTTATAATAATAACGTTATATTTATATAGCGCAGTTTTGCGTCATTTCACTTCAAGTGCGCTTAACTATAATAAATTTAAAAATAATTCTACAGTGCTCCTTATAATATTGAGAAAATAATATAAAGAATGTACAGTATTTACAAAACAATGACAAGAGAACAAAATTAACAAAGGTAGTGCTGTTATAGCACACACAGGAAAATAATAATAATAGACAATAACGGTGCTATTTTAACACAGGACAAAACACTGCTTTAAAACTAAAATATGATATACTAAAAGAAGTCCTGCGTTCAGAAATGAGAAATATTCTGACATTAAATTCGGACATTAAACATAAAAATACAATTAAGAGGAAATCGAAACATGGCTTATTATGTATATTGAAAAGATGTTAGGATTCATGAATGGTATGATTTTTTAAATAATTTGGTTTTTAAAGCCCGTTTAAATTCAGTCAAATTCTGGATATTAGTGAGAGCTGAGGGAAGTTTATTCCAAATGTCAGATTCATTTTATACCAATATTGGGACTCTAAGGCCCTCCCCGCTCATGGAGAAACTGAAAAAAAAAACAGTTGGCAACTCAACAGCTATCCACAGGAAAGGAACTTGTAAATTTCATTGGCGGTCCGCACACAGGCATCTTGTTAAAGACCAGTTGTCAAGGGCGACGCGGCGACCAGCAGTGCTAGTCGCGTTTCAGTTGCCAGGTTGACCAGGTTGGCATGGTTACGCCGCACATCCTGTCAAGTTTTCGAGTAATTTGCAGTAGGTCAGAACAGGAAAATATCGATTTTATACAGGAGATTGATAAATTATTATTTTATATTAAGTTTGATAATTGACAAACTATTAATAAATAATATTTTTGTTAAATAATCTGATATATTTATTGTAAAGTTAAGTTGCGTCGTTAATTGAGTTGAATTCAGTTGCCAATCAGTTTTCGCTTTCTCCACGACCGAAGGCCCTAATTCAACTAAAAAATTCGAAAAACGCAGTCGAAACCATCATTCAAAGACCCAGTAATATTTTTTGATTTCCTTAATTATTCGTAATATTATCGAAACATTTGAATAATAAATGAAATAGCGTGATCATTGCACCATTTCACCAACCCTTCTGCTGCTTCCCAATGCGTATTTATCACAACTGCCAACTTTCACGACCCTGCACTACTCCCTATTCTTCCCATTGTGATTAATAATTCACACTGTTCTGGAGTGTGTTTTATCTCCAACTCGTGACACGAATCTCTACTTAGATTCCTGATCAGATTTGGTTCCCTTTTATATTCTACATTATCGTCTCCTTTGAATCTGTTTCCATTTGGACGGGTTTATGTATCCGAAATCTTCGACACTATACGGTAGAAATAGGTACCAAAAAAGGGTTTTATTGTATTTTAAAGTTTTTAAGGACCCCGTAAAAAAGGTTGCTCCTACTGCAAAAGGCCATTAATTTCAATGCGTGGTTAAGTAATAAAACCTAATCAGTTAACAGTCAGGTCGCCTTTCTACATCGATAACTCTTACACCAGTGGAAAAATACGGACAAAAATTGTGATTTAACAATCAGTATAAGTACAAATACGATTTTTTTAATTTTTTTATTAGCATTTCCATATTGATGTGTAAATGTCACATAATATTTATTTTTATATTGTAGAAGTGTAGGTACATTACTGTACAGTTCACCGAAAAGTAATGAATATAACAATTATATTTTTTACATTTTTATGTTTATTTTGTCGGAAACCTTCGCTTAGCAATGTATTTTGTTTTGTTTTCGTTTTTTTTGTGAACACCGCATAAGAGTCACAACTGCTCCCAACCGATCGGAGCCAGTGAAACTATGGTATCTCCAATTGAGGTAAAATGGTGGTGCGGGTGGGGGTGGGGGTAAAAACGGGTGCGCAACCAAGCTCAAATAAATGAGATACTTATTTGTGTATGAGCTTTTGTAAAACTGTGTCAAATTTGTCATTTGCCTTGTATCACGCAGGCCTAATTACGAAAGCGATCGAAATCCACAAAATCCTCAAATATGTTAATAGGATCGATGCGAGCCGGGGCTAAGCCTAATAGTTATTGATATCCGGTATTTGACGGTAACACCAAAACTAAACGCCGAAAACCACAAATATTTCACTAATTATTATGCTGAAATACCGACTCTAAGAGTATTAAGAGGAACGTTTGCCCGGCCCGTTTCACACAAATCATAGTTTTGGATTTGAGATCAAAATTCCCAAACAAACTGAAAAATTATTTTGTAGGTACGAATATGAGCTGCTTTATTTTTTTTTGTTGATAGAGGCCATTACAGATTTTAGTGGCAACTTTGGCAATTATTTGCAAGTAAATGAAAAAAATTTATTTTAAATACCATTATATTTTTATAATAAAGTCAAATATTTTTGGGTTTTGGGTTTTGGGTTTTTCATTTACTCACAAATAATTTTCCAAGTGGCCTCTAAAATCATGAAACATTTCAATCTCATAAATATCTCAAATCGAAAATTAATTCAATTTATTCATTTTTAAAACATTACAAAATTAAAATTTCAAAGCGTTTTAAAAGAGAGAAAATATAAGATTTGTATTAAACGGGCTACAACCAAGGGCGGCTGGTTGCACAGTGTGTTCGTGTGCAGAACTGGTAAATTATATCGCCTAAAATTACTTTATCATATCTTACCGAAAAATACAAAAATCTATGAATTTCATTGAAAATATCACCTACCCAATATAATGCCTAATATAATATGAATCAGCGGAACTTTGAGAATCTCGAATTCTCAAAGTTCCGCGCGAAGTTGCTCTGTCCCCGTGTGCAGACCGATGGCAAACGGAACGAATTATTTTTTTGTATCGAATATCCCAAATACCGCTGGCGCGCAACGCAGGGGATGTGTATGAAAAATTAAGCTGTTCTCGTGTGCCACACGGGCGGCCTTTATCATATGAACTTAAATTTGGATTTGAGGCAAAAATACTTAACCAAAATGAATAATTCTTTTTTTATCAAAAGGATTTTATTGATTTGTGTTTTAAATTATAAAACGCAGATCATTAAGGAATTCAATTTTTTTTTATAGGAAACCTTCAATTTTGCCTACGTAGGTACTGTTTTTACTTTGTTTATAAATATCTACTGTTTGCATACTGTTTATAATGAAATATAAAATAACATAATTTAAACACTGTAAAAACAAAACAAAAAATTTGGGTTGGAATTTAAGATTTATTTACGAAAAATTTGTGTTGTGTTTTTATTATCTTAGTACTTAAAAAGCGATATGTAGAAGTTTTTGCCCTTCGAAAACAGCTTAGAATAGACATTCTCTGCAAATAAGGTTAGTCGAATTATTTTTACCTAATGTTACGTAGTAATCGTTAACTCATAGGTACGGATTATCAGTGAACCATCACATTTTCAGGGCAGCAACCGCCACTGGCTACAATCTACAATGGACCGCTCGAACGTTCCTCTTAACGCTTGCAACGCGTTATCATTTCCACATACACGGGATGTTAAAGGACGTACTTGACTTAATTTAACAAGTGATTCCTGAGATTATTTGGAGTAAAACATTTAAAAGAAATTTGGGCTCGGTGGCTTTCAAAATAAAAAAAAATAAAATTCTTCCACATGTAATCACACCCTTCATCACGATCTATAATACACCTGACATACATACGGTGGTTAAAGAAAGACGCACAACACGGCAATAAAGGCCAAAAATTAAATTGATCACGGTAAAGTTCCTTGCATTTCTATACGGTTGTTCTCAAACAGGGTTTGTACAAGAACCCAAAAGTTCATTCAAGCGTAGTTTCTTAGCACGGTGCTTTCATGATTTCGCTGAATATTCGTGACAAGTTCGTGTAACAACGGTTGGTAACCGCTGGACCAGGGCTTTCCCAATTTCGTAGTACGCCCCTGCTCAAAAGCCTTCGGGCTAAATACTTAGTGGATCGGAACCTCTTGTGGTAGCCGAGGCGGGATGGGATAGCGTAACTTAACGTAACCAATCTGAACTTAGCCTCTGGTTCAATTACTCTTGCTTCGTAGCATAATACCCCATTCATAATAATAATAGGTAAAGTCAATTCATTTCCTATTAGGTATCAAATTCGCCAACTGCCAACCAGACCAGCGCCGAAGGGTGGAAATATGAATTTCTATGAATCCATTACTACTTTGGCCTGGATGTGGTGGACGTACCCGCCTTAGTTGTTGGTTCGTTTTGTTAAATATCCCGTAAACGGATGAATGGTTGGTTGTTGAACATTTCAACTTTGGGTTCAGACCAATGCTCAATGTCCCGTTTACTATTAATGGGTTGCAAATAATTGAGAGCACTCGGGATAAATCATTTTTATACTTTTTTCTTCCGTAGAACAGGATTTTATGGTGGAAATGTTTTTTTTTGTTGAGAAAATGTGACCGGAATTTTATTTGAACTACTTTATTTTTTGTGATTATTTCATTGGATGCAGTCATTGTGCGGGCTAAGGAACGGGCTACTTAACCACTCGGACCCATAAGCTTGTTTTTAATAATTTTCACAATTCAAATTAATTATTATGTATTAAAAAATAATTTAGCTACCTGCTTTATGGCTTGTCTTATATGATTTATACTTAAATTACAATTTTGAAAATTAAAAGTTCACTGAACTTGAATAATTTTACACATTTTTAAAAATCATTAACTTTATGGCTCGCCATAATTTACAGTAAAAAAACACATTAATTTGTTGTAGACCAATTATATTTTATTAACACTACCGGTTTCGGAAGCACCCTTCCTTCTACAGGAGAATATTATAACTAACCTACGATACAGAATATTGATAGATACGTATACAAATTTTAGGTGTTTGAATGGGAGGTAAGCAAAGGGGGTTGGGAAAATTGCGGGATTTCCGGGAAGAACAGAGCGGTTTATTCGAAAAATATTTAGAAATTTAATTTCAAGTGCTTCTAAGTTATCTAATTTTTTGCTTTTATTGTTACGGTGAAGAATTTTAACCCCTGTGTCCTTAATAAAAGTGTGATTCGTGGAAATGAGATGATTAGCAAACTCTGAACAATTATTATTTTTTAAGCATCTTAAATGTTCTATGATTCTAATATTTATATTTCTAGTTGTTTATTTATATAGAACTATGGACAATCATTGCAACATAGTCAAATGCTTGGGTGCCTTAATTTATGATCTCTATCTTTAGTGTTTTTTTTAGTAATTTACCTAAATTTTTATCATATCAGTTAGGTATACAACGCGGGTTTAATGTGGGCTGACAATTTTTTGTACTAAATGAGAAAAAGTTGGAAATATATAAGATCCTGCGCCATTGAACGGGATTTATTATTTTATTATTATTTTCAGGTGTATCAAATTAAAATGTATTAGTTGAAATGAGTTTAAATTTCTCATTTAGGACTTTATGGATTAAATCTGTGGAATAACCATTATTTATAGCAATTTGTTTAATTTTTCAATTAATTAATTGTTTAAGTTCAATCGCGAAATTAACAGATAATACTAGCCCCCCTAGAGCTAGAGTAGCATGTTTAGTTATTTAAACTACATAGTTATATATGCGTAAAAAGAATATATTCTTCACTTTTTTTAATTTAAAATAATAATATTACATTATATTTTCATTTGGGTTCAAAGTTTTTTTGAGTGAATAGCTTAACTGTAGAGTGAAAAACAATTATTCCTTCTAAAATATTTGACAGAAGAGAAAATGACCTTGAATCATCACGAAAGGAAATTATCGCCTTTCACATGTTCACAAAGACGTCTACGTGGGGAAATTTTTATAGGTAGGTATACCGTAGTAGGTATACCTTCCGCAAACGGTTCCATGACAACTCAACAGTGGCATTTTAACATCCCTTTGAAAAGTCATTAAAAGTGATGAAAAAATAACACATAACACAACTCAAAGTTAGCGTTTAAATTTAACCAACTTTTTTTCATCACTTTCAATGACTTTTCGAAGGAGTGATGAAGTACCACCTTGTTGAGTTGCCCGATCACCAAAAACCATGAACGTGGAATGCGGTTGGCATCATCGTTAGCCCCGTCCTACTTTTGAATGTTTTAAAAAATGGTTCCCTTTGATGCCACAAATGGCCGTTTATAATCATTATGCCCCACTCTCCCCTGACAACCCCCTGGGAGGGGTTAAAACGCCGCTCCCGTAAATCACGCACCTTCCCCCATTAGCCATTTAAAAAAAAATCGGTTACCCGCTAATTGATCGGGAATCGGTGGTTTTACATAAAACCTACTCCGTATGTAAAATAGTACACGTTCGGTACGTTGGTATTATGTTGTGCTTCTAGTACGATGTGAAACGCAAATCGAATTTTTAGTAAAAAAAACGTGTTTTGTACGCGTGGAATTGCAATGTTCACATTTTATGTTTTGACACGCGTGGAATTACAGTTAGTGTTTCATTTTGTATGGATGCTGGTGGTGTAACCTAGTTTTCGTTTCGTGTTTCAATATGTGCGGGATAACTTAGTTTCCATGATTATTTGTGAACAAAACAAAATAGTTTATATTCCATGCTATTGAACAAGTAAAGGACAACGAAGTTTGCGTTTCATCTTTTTAAACATGCATAGACTAACCTGTTTGGAATTCACATTTAAAGACGAATTGAGTAAAGTAGTATTCAACTTGTCGAAACATGCATTGGATACAATGGTTTGCATTTAGACCTGTGCCACACGCAGCTGTAAAAAAATGTTGCTTGGCGTATTTCGGCATATACGACGAGCGATATGCTGAAATAGGCCACGCCACGTCTTTTATGGTTGTGCGTGGCACCCGTCTTATTCCTCGCAAGTTTTGATTTTAGTGTGCTTTTTAATGTTAAAACAGTTTTCTTCGATACCGTATTTTTTAAATCATAATTTTTTGCAGAGTTTGATAATTCAAGTGAAGATACGGGTACGGGTGATGTTATTCCAAATTTGATCGCGTTAATTGTTTAATAATTTTATGAATGTAGTACCTAGCCGAAATTGACTTTCCCGGATATAATTTAGTTATTTCGTTTTCGAAATTATTAAGCACTAAAAAATTGTGGATGAATAAAATACGAGTACTATTAATGAACGTCGACCAATATTGCAAACCAAAACTTTTTCGTCGTGTGGATGAAATTTGTCGGTACTTTATATTTATTACTAATTACTCCTGGCATCAAAGGGTAGATTCATTTGATTAAATATAAAAAAAAACATCAGAACAAACAGGTTATTTACCATTAAGTAAAATGTTTACTTTTTTCCATGGCTTTTTATTATTGAATTCCAGAACTCAGTCAAATTGTATTCATTTAAAACGAAATTAAAACCTTTATTCTAATTTCACGTGAATTGTTTTTATATTGTGAAAAAATACGTTAAAACAGGCCCGGACTGGGACCATTTGGGGCCCTCCGCTAAAACCTGTAAAGGGGCACGGGGTGGGGGGGGGGGGACTTTAGAAAACGGGGGATCTGGGGGCCTCCCCCGGAAATTTTTTGAAAATTAGGTGCTTGAAAACAATGAAAACGCGTTTCTACGCTTTATTGGCACCTATAAAGAAGAAGAAATTCATAGGTTTTTATACGAATATTATGATTTTCGACTTTTGTTGACTTTATTATTTATTGAAATAAGAAATTCACAGTAGTTTTAGGATACCACAGCACTACTAAACACATGCTATAGAACTGCCAATAATTATAACGGAGTTCAAAATAAAGGACAGGATTTTATTAGCAAGCAATAATATTTGACGTTACAATTCCATACTCAGATAAATTAAATTTTATAAGCTCGTACAACGCAAGTCCACTTGAGTCATTAACAACTGCAATCCCTAAAAGTCTTTCATACACTTTTCCTTGAACGACATAGCGAACGCATATTGCCAATTGGTCCATGACAGCTATATCTTGGGTGCTGTCCACCATTACGCTGTAGATGATGCTATCCTGGAGGTCTTTCAAAATAATGCTTCGACCCATCGAGCTAATTATCTTGATTAACTTGTTAATGAAAGTCTTTGAAAACAAAGTCGACATTGATCCTCGTCCAATGGGCTTTTTAGATTGCTTTCCTGTGGCTTCTCTTTTATTCTTTATTTTTATTCTGTGCTTTTTGCTGTCTTTGATACATTTTTTTACATGGCTTTGCAAAATTACATCATAATTAGCCACCAACATGACCGGTTCAAGGAAATTACTATGATTTTGTAAAGAATCAAGAGCGTAGGCTGCTTCTGCTTTGTCACCTCTGTAGGCAATGCCTTGCCTTCCTATAAACAAAACTATGTCTATCAAACGTTGGATGACCAATCTTCTAGTTTGAATTTCACTTTCTTGCTGTTTAGTTTGGTTGGTATTCAGGAGATTTGAAATGTCGTAGCCCTTTTGACTTTGAAAAGCTGCTTTCGCAGCAAGTTCATGATGGGTATAGTTTTCGTGTATTTCTACTGATTTATACACATTTTTTGAAGAAACATCATAATCAGTAATGTAGGTAGAGTCTCTGTGTCCTTTATCTCCAAAAGCCATACAGCACGAACAGTACACTTTATTCAGCTGAATTGAATATGATAACCATTTTCGGTGTATTTTTTCTCCACTTGGCAAATGTCGGTAATAAAGTTAATGGAAATTTTGTACCTTTTCCTTCTACAACTTAAATAGGATGTTTTTCCATGAAAGCTTTTTTAATCGTGATTGGATCACTTTCGTATGGACAAATGAAACACCCAAGCTGTTGTTTAGCTGCATCACAGGTCTCCTGATTTTCTTCATCATCTTCTGAATCAGAATTGGAGCTTGATTCGCCGACAAGAGACTATGGATAGTGGTCTATATGTGGCTGATTGCAAGCTGGCGCCTCACTGTACAAGAAGAAGTTGATGCTGTTCACTAGGGAATCCCCTTTACTATACCATACTGTAACTAGAATTAATTATGATTTTCAAAATCATAACTAATTGTAGTTACAATATAATTAATTTAAAACATTGCTCGTAATAATTATATTTTGACCATTGATGAATAAACCGACAAACTACTATTCATATTTTGCATAAAGTACCTCCTAATGACGTAGGCCTTAACACATTTCTATTGTGAATTTATCCCCAATGGGAGAAAGTTTTTTATACAGTTTATTTTGTTTAAATTATAATTAATTAGCCCTATTAGTAAAAACCTTTATAGTAAAAAAAGCAAAAACTAAGTTTTTAGTACGTGCGTAAAAATGTAGAATAAATAGAACTAAATTTCAAAAAATTACAACCCATAATAAAAATAATAATCTAAGATTTCGATGACCTTACCTACAGTCGTGTCATCGTTTATCTCTGAGGTAGAGCTTGATGGTTTTAACCACGTAAAAATTGAACTGGCACACTGGAAATCTTCTTGTTTCTTTTTCTTATTTTCCTCTCTTTTTTGAAAACCACTCTTGTAAGTTCTCTTCATTGTTTTTGTTCCGTTCGTAATATTAATTAATCAAATAAGGGAACGTACCCATACTACGTGACCAACTTTTTGCAATTTTTAACCCCCCCCCCCCCCCCCGGTGACCAAAATCCTAAGCAACCCGCCGCTCATTTGTATGGAGCGTGACATTTTGAAGACCCCCCCCCCCTTAAACGTGTCACGTAGTATGGGTACGTTCCCTAATGTAAAACAAATCAACTCTAAACAAAAATTTAATTTAACATTCAATTATTTAACTAGAAAAAACTGCGCTGTAAATTTAGCAAACCTCATCGCATAAAATCGACGTGTAGTGGCTTGAAAACAATAGTGTGGGGTGGATGTTATTATAAATGTAGGAAAGGGGGGAGGGGAAGGACGATGCACTTGCGCGGCCCTACTGAGTGAACAGCTGATCTGATAGGACATCGCGGTGCAGTTGTCGGTATTAGTTCATTTATGAATTGTCTGCTGGACAGTGGATGCGCGACACACGTCACCGCGCAGACGATGCGGATGACAGTGGATCGTATAAAGCTTTCGTATACACGGCGAGATATAAACAGATGTTGGACATGTTCTACTTTTGGAAAGTGTATTTTTTTTTCAAAAATGTAAACAAACATTACCAAGAACACAAAATAACTACTAACAAGACAAAAACTTTTTTTTGTGTGTTTTGTGGGGCCCCTTCGGGGCCTCCTCGCGCCGGGGGCCCTCCGCGATCGCGGACCTGCGGACCTGGCCAGTCCGGGCCTGCGTTAAAATCTATCGGCAACGCAGCCAATATCTGCTCATGACAGAATTTTTATATCGAAACGTTGCTTGAAATGGCTTTGGTCGTGTTTGGTAACCTTTCGCTACCTCATAATCTTCCCCTCTCCACTACCCTAATGGGAAAGCCACGGTCACCCCGTATCCGATTATTTACACTTATCGACATGTCTATAAAAAATTTTATTCTGTGATCGGCAAAAATGAAACGAATTATTATTAACGTTTTATCGCACTAAAATCCCAACCACTCAACGTAACCATTTCTATAACTACCTGAACTAACTATAACCATCTAGTTTTGGCCCATTTCGTTTTAGTTCCACTATCTACCCCATTTCTACCCTACTTTCTGCCCACTCTCTGCCCATTCTCCTACCTGATTGTACCTAACTCACGACTTAAGTAGCTATTCCTCTCAGCAGTTCGCTGGGAACTTTTAGTTGGATATAATTTTATTGAATTTCCTTTTTAATGTAATTGCTTTTGCACGGAAATAATAGATGGCGTGTTGGCGCATTGGATTAATAATATAATTGACCAATACATTTACTTGAAGGTTCGTTTAATTTTATCATTATTTTCTAGTGTTGGCATATGAGGGATTAAAATTTACAAAATAGATAATACACAAATAGAACAGTGGTTTTCGAACTTTATCGTAAACTTCTCACTCTAGGAAATCAAAATACCAAACACTATGGAAAGAGTACCATCCATAGACGTTTGTTTATTTTTTAAATTTAATTTTCTTTTCGTTGTAGCCCGGTTGGTAGGACGCTCGGCTAGCAATCGAGTGGATAGAGGTCGATACTCAGTATAACATAAAATATGTGCATTAAGTTCACTACTCCTAAACCAATAAAGCAATCGAGATCGACTAGTGATTTGAACAGAGTCATTTCATATATTCTTGGCGTCTCCGACTTCGTCCTCCATCTGCTTCCGTGATATGTATTTTCCATCCTTCCTTTCCCACACATATGTCTCAGGCACGGCATTTCTACTACATTTACAATTTCGTCCATCCCCTGTGTAACAGACGTATCAGCGTCGCCACAAGACTATAAAAAATACCGGGTTTTTAGTGCACGAACAGGATGGTGGTGATGGAACAAATAATAAAACTGACCTCCCGTGCACCCAGTGCCTGATGCGTGAAGGACACTGGATGTGCTTAATCCTCTGCCTGATCCTGGCGCCTGGCGGTTGCCAAAGTAGGGCCGGCTCTTCTGGAGGAGTGTTGGCACCAGGACTGAAGACAGGCAGAGGTCGGCGGGGGAGGCAGCTGAGTGATAATAAATTTCCCAGTAGGAATAATAACACGAGTTGACGTTGATGGAAGAACTAATTTATTATTCAAAAAATCACGCCTTTTATACCCGTTTTCGTGTGAAAAAACGGTCACGTGGTACATTTTTAGAGTGGGGGGATTTACCTATCCCGTTTTGTATATAAGGTGCGGTTTTCTGTTGCCGCTGGTTTTGCCGACCATTTCCTCGAAAGTGGTCGATTAAAATTGGTTTCTTAAATTAATTATACAGCTTAAATTATAACTAATACAATGGTTTTCTTAATGCTAATGGGTTTCTACGGATATTGTTTATCCGTAGAATTTTTGTTTGATGATTTTAGAGTTAGTTTAATGAGTTTTGACATTTTGTCGGTAGGTATTTACATTTAAAAGGGGAATTTGAATAGTTATAAAGAAGTTAATATTTTTCCCAGGTCCCCCGTAAGCTTGGCTATCGAAACCTTTTGGTTCCGTCGCTTTACGAGGTCCTGGGATTTTTAAAATGGAGAAAAAGTGAAATGATGCTAAAGTCTCGAAAATCTGCTCAAATGCTGATAGCGCTGGCAGTTTAAGAGTTACAATGTTTATTTATGGCTCTATGGATGCCCCGTAGGACTCTGCACTGAAACGTCTTAGTTTCAGCGTCCTACGGGGTTTGTAAAGGAAGTTATATTAAAAAATGATGTGTTTTTAACCAATATAAAGGCCCTTACTGGGGACGCCCAAACTGGTTTTTTGGCTTTGTAGCCGGAGAAATAGCCCTGAAGGCGATAAAATAATAAGTTTAGGATGTTTCCCGGTGGCAACTTGGTATTCAAGTTTTATTTGTGTCACCAGGGCATCTGTGTATTAAGAAAAAAGACATTTAAAAATGATAAAATGTGTTTTGAAAAAGATCGTTGCTGGCGGCACGGTATTATTGAACTTAGTGGCCAGGACGAAAAAAGGCCCTGAAAAGGGCCATAATTAAAAATAGAGAGCAGCCTGCTCGGTAGAGCAGCCGCTTCCTGCTGAGCCATAACGGCCGAACGGCAAGGGAGGGAAGGCAGTCCGCTTGGCGGAGTAGCTGCTTCCTTCGAAGCCGGAAAAACGGCCCTTCTCAGGGACATAACTAAAAAGGAGGCTGGTCAGCCTGGTTGCCTTTGGAGGCGTAAATAAGCATAAATAAAGTATTATGTATTAAAATTATAGGATTCTAGAATGTCTCCCGGTGCAAACTTGGCACACAAGCTTTATTGGTTGCACCGGGGCATTGTACATAAGCAAAACATATAAATTATAAAATTAAGAAATGAGGGAGAGCAACACGTCGATTACACCCTGCAAGATTCATCCCACGTTGCCTGTTCCGTATGGCAGGGTTAATAAAAAACGCCATTCAGCTAATAACGTTCAAAATATCTGTGGAAATGAAATAAATAACCGCATTTCTCAATGATAATAATATTAGAGTAAGACGTACTTTTATTGATGTAGAATTTTTTTACGGCCGATAACTTGTGTAATAAAAACGACTCATTTTTCTTCCATAAATAGAAAAATAAACATCCGGAGAAAGTTATTACGTGAGAGGTTTTCTTTGCCGATAGATTGATTGATTGCAAACCAATTAACTTGGGTTGACTTACCTCGCCTGCGAATATTACCGCCGCCGACTTCAATGGGATAAGCAAACCCTCTATGAAATTAGTTTGCTTTGGCTTTCTGGAGATGAATATTGAATTATTAATTCATTTCTTGGTGTACCGAGAATAATTAAATTAGAGTGTCATGTTAGTTAAGAGGATCTGATAGTAATATTATCTCAATGTCTACAGTTTAGGATTGTTGTAAACGGAAGTGTCGCCGTTTGTTATGTTCAAAATGAACCATTGAAGTTTCAAACGGCAACCCTGATCAGAAAATGCACAAAACTTGGAATTTCTGTTTCAGTAAGTTTTAAACAATTTTCAGAGCAATTTTTCACTTACTGTACAATTTGCGTGAAAGATTTTTCGGAAAATTTTCTAAACTTCACATACCAAAAAATTATTAAAAATTTCGGTACATTTTCCTTCAAATTTTCCGAATAAACTTATCCGGTTTTTCCAATTTTCCCGGAAAAAGGCTTAAAAGAAAATCTTAACATGAAAAATTTCCAAACACATTTTTAAAAAGACAAATGTCTGAAAAACAAAATTACCGAATATTTTTCCTACCAATTTTCTCAATTTTCCCAAATAAATTTTTTTTAGAAAAATAAAATTTTGCATGACCAAAAATTTCTGAATTTTAAACAACAAAATAAATACAGCCCAGTCCTAGTGAAGTTAATTAAAAAAAAAAAACAGTTAACCTAACCCAGGGGTCGGCAAACTTTTTAGCCAAAGAGCCAAATATGTAGATTACAACGATTCAAAAAAAATTTGGGAGCCAAAACTGTATATTTATTTAGCAAACATTTATTATTTACCTTCATTAAATTACGGATTCGCTGAATAAAACTTGATTTCATATTTAATAAAGATTTTAGTCATTGATTAAAAAATAACGTGTAATTAAGGATTCCATAAATTTAAATCGTGACAATGACTGACAAGTTTTGTCATTGCATTTCCTTGGAATGTTAGAGTAAGTCATGTTTTTATGTTGTTATTCTTAATTTTAGGCACGATTTCAGGTTCTCATCAATAAGATGACTCCTCAGATTACTCTTGATAAAGTTCATGCTTGAAAAAAATTGTTCGCATGAATATGTAGACTCGAAAATGGAAAGAACAGCAAACCTGAGTTTTTTTTAACTGATCGTAAGAGTGAGGCTATTCCAGGCTTTGAAGACGATCACATCTTCCTTCTCCAGATCTTTCAAAGCAGACCATTTGGGTTGTGAACTAAGCTCACATTTGTTCTTGTCCAATATTTCCAAATCAACACAAAGACGTTCATATTTAGAGCTCCACATTTCCATGTTTTTTAAATCCAGCAATTGTATTTCAAAGTTACCTATGTCAATGCCTAAAGGATAAAATTTCAAATCGGTTATCGAAGCATTAAGAGCGTGTTTAACGAGCTAAGGTTGCTGCGCTGCTTTTAAATTTCTGAAACCTGATGAGAAATGCTTCTCTCATGTTTAAAATGGTTGTTTTCAAATAGTGTCAATGGAGGAATTATTTTTGTGGCGATGCTTCAGCGGAAAATTAAAAATGTTTCCCTTTCAAAATCTTTGGCAAAAGCGTCTTGCGCGTCTGTCCGTGGACATTTGTGCCAGAGCCGCACTTAGCGGGCCAAAGAGCCGCATGCGGCTCCGGAGCCGCACTTTGCCGACCTCTGACCTAACCTAACCAAACATATCGTATTAGAACTTCAAATATAAAAAAAATGTAAAGAAATAAATCTCAGTTTTGCACCAAACTTCATGTACGACGATATTCCTTTGATTTTTTTTTTGGAATCGGTTCTTTAAGACTTATAAAATTGAAAATTTAACACGTATTTTATACGATAAGGCGCGGCGATCTTTAATTTTTTGAGTTCCGTTTGGCCGTTAATTTCTTACGTAATGATAGTTTGAACTGATATTAGTTTTAATTCCTCCAGCGAATATCTAGTGAATGAAGTTATACTCATACATACGAGTATATTACGTAGGCATTCACGAACGGTTTTTATTTGGATAGAAAAATTAATAGGTAGATACCTATATTATAAGTAAATTTTGTGCACTCATTCTAATGATAATAATGTTATAAGTAAATTTGTGCACACATTCTAATGATATTAATGTTATAAGTAAATTTGTGCACACATTCTAATGATATTAATGTTATAAGTAAATTTGTGCACACATTCTAATGATATTAATGTTATAAGTAAATTTGTGCACACATTCTTATGATAATAAATTAATAAAGGGTAAACTCTACTTTTTAGAAATTTAATTAAAATTAAATTCGATAATGTTATTATCGAGTTCTGCAAGTTTTTTGGTTAGTGTTTTAGTTACAGCTGTTTCGACTTGTAAGGTCATTTTCAAACTGTGGTGAAGCCACGTACGGACGACTTATTTATAAGATTTTAAATGTCAATTTTTAGTGTCTAAGTTGATTTATTACCGGTTAAACCAATTTGTAGAGACACTAATTGAGAGAGTGCTAATGTGGGATTCGGAGTATTTCCCTTTGGTTTGCCTTGCACTAAGTGTAAGGGTTTTCTTAATTGATTTAGAATGACGTTATTGCTATGACTCATTTAAGTGCATTATATTTCTTAGGTTTGGTAAACATACTAAGTAGTGGGGAATAAATAATTTTCCTTACTTTATTAATTAGCGTTATGTTGGGGTCATTCGTTCGTTTATTGATTTCTAATTGTTCAAGCAAATTTAATCTAAGACCCTTTCGTTCAATATGTAATGGTTTTGGCTGGTTATTTTTAAGTGGAACGTGATTATTCACTAAGAGATGTTCGGCGAATTTTGAAGAGGTGTTTTTATTTTTATAACAATTTATATGTTCTTTGAATCTAGTTGAGAATGCCCTACCTGTTTGTCCGATGTACGTAGCATTACAGTCGGCGTGGTCACATTTTAATTCATATATGCCACCGTTATTGAGTTTAGGATTTTTACTTTTTGAGTTTTTAAGGCTTGTTCCCATATTATTATTGGTTCTAAAAGCTATATTTAAACCACACTTTTTAATTTCTTTTGCAATTTTTAAAGATATTGGGCCGAGGAATTCGAGACATGCAACTTTATTAATGCTCCTACAACAAACTTAGCGAAAAGACTTAACTTCATCTTCAAAAAATATACTAATTTTTCACCACGATACAGCGTAAAAAACTCGATAGAACTTGTTAATAAAATTAAAAATTTTGATCTTCCGCATAACTGCCAATTCCTTTCTTTAGACGTAAAATCCTTATTTAGCAATATTCCCATTGAAGAATGCCTTAAAATAATTGAAAATATCTTGGAAAAATGTAACATCAACCCGGTAATAAGAAAAGAGTTATTCCAGCTCATAAAAATTTGCGTAAAAACAAATTATTTCCTTTTTAATGATACATTCTATGAACAAAATGATGGTCTCCCCATGGGGTCACCATTAAGTCCACTTCTCGCAGAGATATTTATGGATTATATTGAAAATATAATGCTTAAATCTCCCTTAGCAAAACACATAATATATTATGTCAGATATGTAGACGACATCTTTATTTGTTGGAACGGCACCAACCGACAGTTAGATATCTTTACTAACTGGGCCAACACCATTAATAATAAAATCTGCTTTACAGTTGAACATGAGATCGAAGGTAAAATAAATTTTTTAGATCTAACAATTGGTAGAAGTAATAATAAACATACCTTCGAAATATTTAGAAAACCAACGTTTACAGATACTACGATAAATGCAAATTCAACTCATCCTTGGTCCCACAAATTATCAGCTTACCATTCAATGGTACATCGACTCATTAACATTCCTTTAGATAATAAAGCATACGTAAAAGAAAAGGAAACTATTAAAATAATCGCGATTAATAACGGCTATGAGGCAAAAAACATTGAGAAAATAATAAAAAACAAGAAATACAAAAATAAAATTAATTTAATATATCCGGTACATAACAAAAAAATAGAAAAATTTGCATGTCTCGAATTCCTCGGCCCAATATCTTTAAAAATTGCAAAAGAAATTAAAAAGTGTGGTTTAAATATAGCTTTTAGAACCAATAATAATATGGGAACAAGCCTTAAAAACTCAAAAAGTAAAAATCCTAAACTCAATAACGGTGGCATATATGAATTAAAATGTGACCACGCCGACTGTAATGCTACGTACATCGGACAAACAGGTAGGGCATTCTCAACTAGATTCAAAGAACATATAAATTGTTATAAAAATAAAAACACCTCTTCAAAATTCGCCGAACATCTCTTAGTGAATAATCACGTTCCACTTAAAAATAACCAGCCAAAACCATTACATATTGAACGAAAGGGTCTTAGATTAAATTTGCTTGAACAATTAGAAATCAATAAACGAACGAATGACCCCAACATAACGCTAATTAATAAAGTAAGGAAAATTATTTATTCCCCACTACTTAGTATGTTTACCAAACCTAAGAAATATAATGCACTTAAATGAGTCATAGCAATAACGTCATTCTAAATCAATTAAGAAAACCCTTACACTTAGTGCAAGGCAAACCAAAGGGAAATACTCCGAATCCCACATTAGCACTCTCTCAATTAGTGTCTCTATAAATTGGTTTAACCGGTAATAAATCAACTTAGATACTAAAAATTGACATTTAAAATCTTATAAATAAGTCGTCCGTACGTGGCTTCACCACAGTTTGAAAATGACCTTACAAGTCGAAACAGCTGTAACTAAAACACTAACCAAAAAACTTGCAGAACTCGATAATAACATTATCGAATTTAATTTTAATTAAATTTCTAAAAATTAAAATGGAGTTCTACGAATTAAACACAAAAACAATTAATATAGTAAACTCTACTATCTGAAAACTTTACTAAATAATTTATTTGGAACTTTAATCTAATAATTTGGTTCCATAAAACACGTTAAAATATCGTCTCTAAAGTAGGCGATTTTTTAACGAGAAAAGCGCTGTAAAAATTGACCTATTTACTATTCTTAGTATGGAAAGTGTGTTTTTCATATTTTTCCGAATTCAAAAACCCCGAAGTACATTTGTCTTCCAATATTCTAGCTATATATTTTTAAATTTTCACATGTTTTCCCGGAAGGCGATTACTCGATTTTAGTTTTAAAGCGTGAGGCGAAAACGTCAAATTTGGCCTAGAAAATATACCTGGAGTTTTCGGAACAAATACAGAATAATAAATTTTATCCTTCAAATTTGTTCCAAGTACCTACTCCTGAATGGAAGATTTAAAAAAAAAGTATATTGTTTGTGCCGAAATTTGCGCATTTATTTAAAACGGTGACCAGACAAATCTGAACCTGAAAAGTGATGTAAAATTATATAAAATCTTACTAATATTATAAACGTGAAAGTTTGTATGGATGTGTGTTTGTCACTATTTCTTACAAAAACTACTAAATGGATTTTAATGAAACTGTTCAATAATATTGCTCATATATCAGAATAACATATAGGCTATTATTTATAAAGCTAGCTAGGAAGGGGACGCGGGAGGGGAACGGGGACGCTCGGGAACGGTGATTCAGGGAGAAACAATGTATTTCTTTGAATATGGCATTGCAACGCATGCCGTGAACCAGCTATTAATGTATAAAATAACGTCATGAAACGCAATGAAAAAAAACTAATGGGTTAGGCTAGTTTTTTTTCCGTAATTTTGATTTATTTATTTACTTACTTCCGAATAGATTTACATAATTTATATTATATCTCGTACTAGTGCGGTAGATAAGTATGACTGATATAAACAAATGAAAAAATTGTTGTATTATAACCAAGAAATAGAATTTTAAATGTACTTGTATAATATTAGTAATTAAAAGAATCAATGTAAACGTTGTTTTACACATAAATAGTAAAAAAATTCCTTTAATAAAATAGTTGCACTACACGAAAAAACCGCATTAAAATATGCTTTGTATTATAATAATAATAAAATAAAATAAATTTGGACAACTTATATAGCGTTGTTTTTGCGGAAAATCGCCTCAAGAGCGCTGTACAAATTAGCATGGATTTTACATTAGAATTTACTTAACTTAGGAGGCTAGATAACAACTCGTCTTGCAGCTATCAAGCGCATGGATTATTGGAATTCTAGCCCCCCGATAAA
This sequence comes from Limnephilus marmoratus, assembly GCA_917880885.1. Classification (NCBI taxonomy): domain Eukaryota; kingdom Metazoa; phylum Arthropoda; class Insecta; order Trichoptera; family Limnephilidae; genus Limnephilus; species Limnephilus marmoratus. The sequence goes on along the minus strand of OU862912.1, from coordinate 21,440,226 downwards.
TTAAATAAAATATCTTTTTATATGTACGTATTGATGTTGTTACATACATATCAACAACGTCGGAGAATTTCTTTCCCAAATTTTGAATCTGTTTCGTAGAAGTATAATAATTTGGGGATGTCATTTATGGGAATGCTATGTGGAGGGACTTTTTATGGAAGGCAAAAAAGTTCATTAAAGGAAAAAGATATGAGGGTGCATAGGAAAATGGGGGTCAATGTGTCCAGGAGTGACAGACATATGAATCCATTCCTCCCAATGCGGTAGAAGGCGATGGGTCGAGAGAGCCCGGCTAGAGAGGATTCAGTTAGGTCTCCCTCATCCAGTCTCTCCCGATATAGTCTGCCACGCAGTAGTTGGGAAAACGCACCCGCCCGCCAAGTACTAGACAAATCTCACTCCATGAACCCGGGCACCCCTGCTTAGTCACAAAACGTAGCGAACCACTTGGGTGACCTATGGCAAGTGTATTGATTATCCAATAAAAAATGCCTGTGTTCTAATTTGTCATGGAACCATTTAATAACAACCCCAGATTTGAAACAAAAAAGTCCATGGTCATGTATTGAAGGATTTTTTATAAGTAGAGAAAAACCGCTAGTGAATCCGAGCATTAACATGAATGAAAGTTGCAGAGTATAAATTACACCGGAATTATAACAGTTACACGCTGAATAAATATTTTCATCACAAAAAATTCGTTAATATTTTCACTTTTTCAGCCTTCCAATAAATAATGCATGTTTTCCCTGTCCTGCCTGAATAAACATTTATCTCATGTTTTGGCATTAATGTTAAACCCACTCGTAAAGCTTGTTTGTGTTTGTCAGCGTATTATTAAAAACGTGTTTGGTCCGATACACAAATCACTGTTTTTCACGTACTTAAAAAAAAAGTTAATGTCATATTAATGTCTCTTTGTGAGCAACGTGTTTGAAATTGCTCATACCAGAAATTCCCTTGATGCCTACAAATAATTTTACTTTGAACTTGTTAATAAAAGCTTTTTTATCATTGAATATTCCACAATTCCACACTTGTTTCATTCTTTTTCGTATACCTAATGTAAAATGATAAAAAAATTCGTACATTATATTTTGTGTTCTCAGTCGGTGGGTTATTATTTTTGAATAAAAAATGAATTATAATTAAACCACACAAAAGCTCCCACACAAGTCATTTGTTTACAGTACAAACTAGGTTGCCACCAGTTGGTTAAGCGCGTACAGCGGGTTAACACTCAGGCCTCGGGCGTATTTTGTCGGAAGGTCAAAATATTCTCCGTAATAAAATCCAAATAAATGTAAGAACTCTGAAAGCACTCGAAAACTAAAAAAAAACTTTTTTTGAAAGCTGATGAAACAAGCTTTCAAATATTATCATGCGAAATAAACATATATCTATTTAAATATAAAAACTTTGAATGCAAACATGAAAAAGTTTTTAAAATTTCTCACTCCCATTTTTTCTACCAAAATTACTGATAAAGAAAAAAATAAAAACCCACATTTAGGCAAAAATGTATTATGAACGTTATCATTCACATTTTTTCTAGTCGTTTCATGAAAACATTAATTAATAAAAAAATCTCATAGTTTCTTTTTTTCAAATTGCTGTGGGAAACTTTGGATTCATAAATGTGTACATTTTAATTATTTTGCGGTTAACTTTTACACTTGAATATGAAGCTTTGTATTTTCTTAGTTTCTTTCCTAACACCGTTTAGATCATATCCTAACGTTTAATCATTTCCTAACCACGATTATAAGGGAGACGCAAAGATTTCTATGAGACCTTTATGAGCTGTTCCGAAAACTGAACAAATCAGCCTGAGAGGTTGAGGAAGGAAATGAGCTGTAGGAAGGGAATACTTCAACAACATGTTAGATGTCTGATTTAAAAAACATGCCGACTGCGGTTTGGTAAAACCCTTTATATGAAACTGATGTAATTCTATTTGTGAATTTATGAAAGATTTGAGGGGTTTTTTTTTAATTTCATCTATGATTTTTTCGACAATAACCTAAAAAAAAAATTACTTTTAATATTAAAAATTCCCAAACAGCAAAAAATATTTTGTCATCTTATATATGTATACTTCGACAATTATTCCGTATGAAACCACTGAAAAGTAATATTACCAAAGAATTCTGTGGCAGAACGTCAATATAGAGGGTGTTAAGGGACGTACTTGACTTACTTTAACAAGCAAGAAATCTTCCAAACAGGCCCTCCATTGATATGCTTGGTGTAATCCTAAGTGACCAGCTCAGTTATGGGGGCTCTATCGAAGCCAGAGTAAAGTTAGCCTCCCAAAAACTACGCGTGCTGTACAGGGCCCGCAGATACTTTAATAGTACACAACTACTAACCCTGTATAAATCACAAGTGCGCCCCACGGTTGAATTTGGCAGCCACCTCTGGTCTGGAGCTCCAAAATACCTGAGAAATACCCTCGTCTCTGTGCAGAAACGGGCGGTCCGTTTGATAGATTCTCCCATCTTAACAGACGGATTGTAATCTTTAAAGCACAGGCTTTGTCGGGTGGGAATGCTATCCTTGTTCTACCGGTATTACAATGGAAGTTGCTCCGAGGAACTAGCGTCATTGATCCCTTCGAGACTGGTGCATAGTCGGGAAACACGCCAAACGCGTGACCAACATTTGTACACGGTTGACATTTGTCACATGAGAATGGGTCACTTCTTCGACTCGTTCTTGTGTTCAACAGCTTGGCTGTGGAATAATTTGCCGGCCTCTGTGTTTCCTCCTTTCTACAACATAGATCTCTTCAAGACCAATGTTCATTCCTTCCTCTCCTCAAAAAGACCCTCCACAAAGCATCTCAGAGACATAGAGGCCCTGAGGGAAATTATATTCCTCTTACTACTTTTTTCTTTTACAATTACTTTTTTCCATATGTCGTCACTGGTCACTCATCTTAGTAACCAAAAACCCCTATTCCTGTCCCTAACTGTTCAATACTAAAACTGTTTTTAGTTGAAAAAACATCAAAAATGTCACAGGAGAACAAAATTTCATTTACCTGTTATACTCCAAAATCAGGAATCACTGGTTAAAGTCAAGTACGTCATTTAATACCCTGCGTAATATAACAATGGAATTATTTTTTGTTAGATAAAATCATTGCAGATACTTTTACATGTGCAAATAATCTTCTCGTATGTAACATTTAAAGTATTTTGCATTTAAATCTTTGCATTTCTATACAGATCTTTCAGCGGTTCCTCATATGCGTCATTTGAGAATATTTTGCGCACACGTTCACACAAAGACGCATTTCCGAACTGCCGACTTCCGACTAGTTGTCTTCTACTTCGCAGTCAGCGCATAAGTACACATGTAAGTGAAGTGTGGTGGCCTACATTAGGTTTTCCCCGAGGAGCCTTACAAATTACGACTATTAATAACAATAACTTATGTATAACAACAAATATGTATTTGCAATACATTCCTACCAATACATGCACGATGAAGAAATGAATATCTTAGCGTAGGGTTTGCGTTTTGGCCTTGGATCGATAATCTTGGAATCGATTCCCCAAGTCTAAAAAACATTTTATTCGCACACACTCTTAGCATTATTTTCCTGTTGATTAAATCTTGAAAATGTTCATACATATTTTTATGCAATTTCTCCTATTTACACGTTTTACTCATTGTTTGAGCGTTCTAGCTTGCAAACATTTAAGTAAAATTCATTAAAATGCCGTAGTAGAATTTGCACTAGTCGCTATGTGCGATACATACACACTCCCTGCACTGAAAGGATTAAGAATATTAAGATATAAGGTATGTCGCGTTACTGCAGAGTTTAGTTCCTTGAAACATACAATTTGTCTAGTAAAGTTTGACGAAATGAAGCACTTAGGCCAAACAAGATAATATAATATATAATGATTTTCACTTAGACACAACGTGATGTTTTAGCTGCCAAAGTATCTGTGCTCAACTATCTATTTAATATTTTAGTAAAGAGTATCGTCACCTTATTTGGATAGGGTTCTGACAATTTTTTCAAAAATGACCTTTGAATGCCAAAGCATTTCTTTTGCTCATTTCTATACCCAAAATAATTTTCAGAACCTTCTGCGTTATATTTTCATAGATATATGTGTGAAAAAGTTCTAACATCAAGCATTTTCAATTATAATTCATTTATTAAATTGAAATTAAAACAATTTTTTTAACTTATTTCCACATATTTATTTAACCAGTACCGGTTTCATCCTGTTATAGACATCTTCAGGCTGGCAATTGACATTATTTTGTTAGAGAATAAAATTGAATAAAATTTGGTAGTTAGGTACACAATATTAGAGTAGGTACATATGTTTTGGTGATTACATTAAATATAAATTTTTATAAAATTTGGTAGGTAGGTACACAATATTAGAGTAGGTACATATGTTTTGGTGATTACATTAAATATAAATTTTTATAAAATTTGGTAGGTAGGTACACAATATTAGAGTAGGTACATATGTTTTGGTGATTACATTAAATATAAATTTTTATAAAATTTGGTCGGTAGGTATACAATATTAGAGTAGGTACATATGTTTTGGTGATTACATTAAATATAAATTTTAAAAATTTATATTTAATGTAATTAAAATTAAATTTTAACTAATTTTTTAAACCGGTACTGGTTAAATAAATATGTGGAAATAAGTTAAAAAAATTGTTTTAATTTCAATTTTATACAATATAATTCCACCAAGTATAACAGAACAATAAATAAACTCATATAATTCATTTTACAAGGTTCTAGTAAATTTCTGTAAAGTTCTAGTAGTTCTGGTAAATTCATTAAATTTTAGGCAGCATCGCGTTCATTGGTCAAAATATTGTACATATATTTCGTATCGGTGATCAATGAACCGGTGTATGCAATTTTTAGCCATAAGTTGTTTTTAATTATTTGTCTAGCTTGTAGTTTTTTAGATTTTAGAAATGTATTATAAGTTTGTACAGCGCCCTTGAGGTGATTTTTCACAAAAACGGCGCTATATAAATCATCCAAATATTATTATTATTATTATTATTCTAACATCACTTACACTCTCTATTTTGTGTACATCTTAAATACGAGGCACATTATGGTTCACTACATTTCGATATGGTTCTAAATACGCCCTACCATTATCTAAGGTTTCTAAGTTTCCAAAGGCGAACTTTCGTAATATATTTAACAATTTTAGTTTAAGTATTTTAGTATATCATATTTTAATGGGAAATATTTAAATGGGACGTGGCCGCAGCTTAGAATTGTATTAAGGAAATCTAATATGCTTATGTCTGGTACAAAGAAGGGAGAATCATGATGAGGCGCATCACGAACGATAAAATTATTTATATTAAACATGTGGATGATTTAAAAAAAATTACGTAAAATATTGGGTAATTACCCTTACATATTTCGACACAATCTACACATCATACAAAATGGATAATACTACCACAACATCTAACAAAACAAACTTATCAATATACCATCAAAATATTAGATCTATAAACAAAAACTTTGACCAATTCCTCATCGAACTCGACCTTACTAAAATCAAATATGACATAATTATCCTGACAGAATGTTGGCTAACACCTTACTATACTCCTAAAAACATCCCCAATTATACCCACCATCAAACCTCAAATCACTACAGACAAAACGATGGCATAGTAGCATATACATTAAACAACACTCTTAACTCATTTAATGTCAAAGAAATTTATATTACTAACTCAAACTGTCTTCAAATAACGTACAATGTCAACACATGTATCATTGCACTTTACCGCTCTCCTTCTAAACCTAACATTTCCTCATTTTTGCGCGACATAAACTGCTATCTCACGGATCTACACAAAATAAAGAACTTAATTCTAATGGGGGATCTTAACATTAACATTTTAAAAAACAACGAACATCCCCAGTGCCAAGACTATCTAAACACACTGATGTTCCACGGAATGGAAAGCACAATCAATTCAGCAACACGATGTACGCCAAACTCCTCCTCCTGCATCGACCATATTATGGTTAAATCAACCAATCAATACACCTCCGAAATCCACATGTCATCAGTTACAGATCACTACGCCACCTCTTTCACAATGAGTTCCAAACACAACGTACAAAGCAAACCTTCAACTAAAATAACAAAGAAAACAATTAACTATGACAATCTTAACAAAACGATTAACTCCAAATCGTGGGACACACTCTATAACAAAACTAACATAGAGGAGGCCTGGAACTACTTCTCTACCTACCTACAAGACATCCTTGTCCAAAACACCAAAATCACCACAAACACCATTCCTAAAGCGATCAAACCTCTCAAACCTTGGATAAACCATACTATAATCAACTGCATTCGGAAACGCAATTCCATACACAAAAAATGTGCCACAAACCCATATGACATCACACTCCATAACTTCTACAAAAGATACCGTAATATCTGCACACAAGTCATTAGGAAAGCCAAAAATCTATATTACAACAAAAAAATTTCCGAATGCAACAATGACCCTAAAAAAATATGGAAAGTCCTCAAGGAAGCTACCAATTCAAATAAAGCCACCGACACCTTAAACTCTCTCAATATCAAAGATATCACTGTAGACTTTACATCGAACCCCAACACAATTGTCAATCACATAAACCAGTACTTTACAAACATAGGTCCGGAACTAGCAAAAAAAATCCAAATAAATAACGATACGCTTGGTCCAAGTGACCACGCGACCAATGATGATTTCCCAACCCGCTTTGTTCTTAAAACGATTACAGAGAAAGAAGTTTCTATAGTAATAAACTCGCTCAAAAACTCTTCATCAACCGGCATTGATGAAATATCTAACAATGTTCTTAAAAAAATTGCCCCTGGTATACTTAAACCATTAACGCATCTACTTAATATTAGCATCCGCCAAGGGCTATTTCCCACCATTCTAAAACAAGGTCTCATTATCCCTATTTTTAAAACTGGCTCCAAACTTGATATAAGTAACTATCGTCCTATTACGTTGCTAAATTCCCTCTCAAAAGTATTCGAAAAGATCGTCAATAATAGTCTCATGGAATATCTGGAAACCAATAACTTAATATCGCCGCGGCAATTTGGATTCAGAAAACATAAAAGCACCAATGATGCTATAGCCACGGTCACTGACCATATTTCTAGCCACCTGGATAAGGGCTTGAAATGTCTATCGGTATTTCTCGACCTATGTAAAGCATTTGATACAATCTCACACAGCAAATTAAAACGCAAAATGTTTAATATAGGTATTAGGAACAAAGAATTAGGCCTCCTCTCCAGCTTCTTATCTGACAGATCCCAATGCGTTAAACTCAGTACCACAAAGAGCCAGAATTTGCCCATTAGTTACGGGGTCCCTCAAGGCAGTGTTATAGGTCCAACACTCTTCCTAATATATATTAACGAGTTATGCAACCTAGATATCGATGCCACTATTGTCAGTTTCGCCGATGACACTGTCCTACTCTTCCAAGCAAAAGATTGGCTTACCGCATATTCCAAAGCGGAGGAAGGAATTCAACAGGTAAAATATTGGCTTGACTTGAACATTTTAACTCTAAATGTACAGAAAACCAAATACTTACTGTCTAGTCTCACCAATATCCCAAAGTCAAACCTAGCCCCGCCATTAAAAATACACAAATGTAAAAATTCATCTCTAAACCGGAACTGTGACTGCCCATGCCTAGAGCAAGTAAACATTATCAAATATTTAGGAGTAACCTTCGATACACACCTGAATTGGAAGCAACATATACATAACACTACAAACAAAATCCGAAAATCTATATACTTTTTCAAACAAACACGCAATTTCCTTAACCTAAAACTCTTAAAAACAGTATATTACTCTTTGTGCCAATCTCACATCGAATACGGAATTCTAGCCTGGGGTAATGCATATTCCAATGCCCTTGATCCCATCATGAAAGCACAAAAACTAATCATAAAAATAATTCTTAAAATGCCGCTTACTACCAGCACTGATACTATCTTCAATTCCTTCAACGTTATGGACATAAAACAGCTCTACTCAAGATCCATATTACTTAATTTACACAAAAACAACAAAACACCATACAAAGCTACACAAACAATACACAATACCCGAGCCAAAAACAACGAACTTCTCCAAACTCCTTTTTTCAAAACCACCTTCGGGCAAAGACACTCTAAATACATAGCTTGCAAACTTTACAATACACTACCAACTACGATCAGACAAAGTGACTCCTTTACAAAATTCAAACAAGATATTAAAAAATGGATTATAAGTATTGGACGCCACACTATCACAAATATCTGTAAAATAAATCACACATAGACAGAAATAACTATTCACATACAACCTAACCCATATAAAATAAATGAAAATAATGGAATCCTGTCAAATTTAACCTATAAATAGATTAGGCAGAATTTATTTCATTACTCCATCTCCAACATTTATAAAATAACTCTCTTTAAAAGATTTACCACCCTTCCAATCACCTTTCCGTTTTAATTCTATTCATAATATGTATTTTACCTGAAATTTCCTTGCAACTACTATATTCATTTATATACCTGTACGCCTGTCTCGACACAGGTATACCCTAGTGAGACAGGCATACAAATAAAACCATTGTAAATATATTTTAATATAGATAAATAAAAAAAATAAAAAAAAAAAAAAAAAAATTAGAACCTTGTGCAATGAATTACTTTGCCCTAGCTGGTTGCACAGGGTTCTATTTGCATGTTTAGGTATGTTCCAAAAGGGTAAGTATACGTCCTATTTAAATACTTTCCTTTAAAACGTGTTCAATTAAAATACTTTACACAAGATTCAACTTTAAAATCGGATATTGGCAAATAGATTATGAGAAATCGTCTTTGCAAACTTTGACATCTCATATCTCAGAACAAGGTGAAGCGACGTTAGAACCCTATCCAAATGAAGTGACAGTATGTTAATATTGTCGTGTATTGCATATTTTTCAGTTGCAGTTCAATGATAAAAAAAGATTTGGAAATACGGTCGGGAGAAGCCGGAAAGTAACCACTGGCCTCTCTACACCAAAGTTCAAAGCCTCTCTTTGTATCAGAATTCAGCCGAAAATCAGCGGCCAACATTGAATTCCGTTTCAAACATATATTCGCATTTTCGTGGCGGATTTCGGGTTCCACACATCAATCCTGCAATACCGATTCCGAATACCGCCCGTGTAATCCGCAAATACACCGATACCGGCTATTCGTACGTTCCGCGCCGCCGATACTGGGCCTCGCGGTACTTCGGCATATATTCCATTTACGGAGTAGGCTGTTTTATTTATAACATGTACGTGGTTTTGTTAAGCCGCGCAGCGCACGGTGGCGCGCAGGAAATGTTATCGGATCTCCATGAATATTACACATTCAGGCTTCAGCGTGATGTCATTTTAACTTCGGGTAGAATGTGCAATTTTGCCTCGGGAAGCGCATTATGCGCCAACATTCCAACCTAAATAAAATTGTCTCGTGTTATATTAATGTTGAATAGAGGCAAATTTTTCCATCTCATAATAAATGAGTATTTCTAAAAATACTCATCGTTACACAGTATTGCGGTATGCTTGAAATACTCGTAAAAGATACATCTTTTCCAAATTTGTTTTCAGAATAACTACTAGGTACTACGCTTTAAATTGTTATATATTTTTTGAAAGTATTATAAGGACAACATACTTATCGTATATAACGTTCAATACCAAATATTACTAACCCATGAAAACTTAGGAACTTTCTACATTCTTTTGACTGGTCAGTGGTTGAGTGGGCATAGCGCTTGGGTCCCACCCGAGCGTCGCGTGTTCGATTCCTCGGCTGGCTAAGTCCTCCATCACAACACAAGCAACATTTTCGGCTTTCTGTGGTGGTAGTAGGAGATTTTCAAACATTGTTGGGTTATTCGTAACCCGGGAGTGTTTGTCTTTCTTTAAAAAAAAAAAAAAAATTTACATAGAACACATTGAATATACTTAACAAACATTCCTGGATTACGAATAACCCGACAATATTTGAAAATCTTATACTGCCTTCATTATAAACGAAAATAATCTTTCTTGGCAACGTTGGAGGACTGACAGAGAAATTGAATTCACAAGGCCTAGGTGGGCACCAGATGCATTTACCAATTCAGTTACTAACCGGTCAGAAATTCGGTTGTTTGTACTAACATACCAAGAGTAGATGTGTTTATATATTTATTACAATACAATAAAAATATTTACGGGTTTCAGAATTGAACAAATATTCTGAAATTTTAACGTGTATTTTTCAATAATCTTACGCCTAGTCTATTTTTAATTTATCTGAGACTACGCTCCTTTTTTTTTTTTTTTAATTCGTATATTTGAATTTTGATTTTTTTTCATTAATGAATTAATGAATACACAACTTGAAAGTGGAAACTAACCCACTTCCCGACATTCGATCAAGCTGAAGTTCGGCAGATAGACTCGTTGTGGATGACAATACATTCTATAATTCATTCACGCACATATGCGCGCACAGATTTCTCTAAAATTAGCTACTAGGCGGCCAAAGAGATGGCCCGAAATTTGAAAACAGGGTAATATAGTCAAAAAACTTTGTACTTATTACGGGTTGATTTTTTTCAATTGGAATCGTCATCCCTAAGTTCACATAATGATTGACTCCCCCTCGAACCGTGGCGTCAATCAATAGGAGGAAATAACGTCGTCAGCTTGTGACGTCATTCCATTCTAACCTAACCACCCATTTCCACCCTCTCCCCCCTCCCTCACCGCCGGCCAGCCCCTTAAAACCCAGTCTCTAGCCCTCTGCTGATATGGCAAAATCTTATTCGTCGAGTTTTATATTGTTACATTCTATCTTAGATTGACAGTAGAAAAAAATAATCATCGTATGCCAAGAAAAAACACAATAGAGTTCATATTAAAAGTTGTTTAAAATATTATCTGAGAGCGTGTTATATAATTACATTTATAAATAAAATTGCTAATATCTTTAATGCTTTCAAAATAACAGATAAATCATAATATTTGAAGGAAAATATTCTCCTATTGTATTTCATGTATGAAGTTAGAGAAGAAAACGAAAAAAATAACAAAGAAAAAGATGAGAAAAAAATACAGTTGTATTGTGATTACGAAGTTTAACACATTTAGCACCAAACAATATAATTTTTGTGCCACTTCCAGTTCTGATCTCCTGATTTTGTTTCTTAAAAATACGTCTGGTTAATAATTTTGATAGGATGGATTTTCTGCTTTATTAGTTTTTTGGGACACGACTTAATCATTTAGCAACAAATAATATCGAATACATTGGATCAACTTATGACATACTATTTTATAAGAAGAGTTTTTCCACGAATGAGAAAAGTATTAAAGTGAAAACTTCTATATCACTCGAAACGGAAACGGAAGCGAGTGACACTAAAAAGAGACAAACACATAGTATGTGAGAGAATGAGATAGCAATAAAATATTTATTTATTTCACAGGTACTCCGTTCAAACGTAATTAGATAAATCTACTAGTTTGGTGGTATAAAGCGCCTGACGAGCCTTAGCGCCCAGACATTCAACGGACCAAGGATCAAATCTAAAAAAAAAAAAAATTATTTTTGTAAAATCAATATCCAATTTTTAAACCACTCCAAAATGAACAATCAAAGAAAACACAAAAGAAAGTGACAGCGATTCCGAAGGAGAAAACACAAATACTAATAAGATGACCAAATACTAATAAGAATGTATAGAAAAAGGTGCACTGGAATTCGACGACAAAAATATGCAAACAATCTCTTCACCCTTGTCTACTTTACTTTTCTGAAGGTTTCACTTCTACCTCATGAGAATCACACTCTGTTTTTTTTTTTATTTCTGTGACACATTTGATCCTTCCATTTCACATTCGTGTCAATAATATCGACTCATTAATATGTCATTGTACAGATGTGTTTCCCTGGAGTTATGAGCGTTTAACCAGCCAGCGGACGAAAATCCACATTTCGTCGAAAGTTGTTCTTACGATCGTGCAGGGCGGTTACAATGAGAAAGATTAATTATTCTCCGTACCAGCTTTTTAAAATTATAACTCAATATCGAATTTATTTCAATCCAAATTAGCTTTATACCTTCTTCCAAAAATGCTGAAAGGCGTGATGATAAAACTATTAAAAAAATGTACTTTTTGTGATTATTTTTTGATTATAAGTATTTATCATTTTTCAATAATGTCTAAATTTAATAAGAATGTTAAAAAAATCTGAAAATATTAGTTTGTAAGTGCGCAAATAAATACACAAATGGACTAATTTTCGTCAAGAAACACATGTACGTACATATTTTTTAATGATTTTATTGAAACTAAAATTAAAATTCTAAAACTAGATAGCTAGCTACTAGATAATGTATTATTTGAAATGGGTGTGGTATAATACAAAATCTTTTTTGAAAATTTAACAAATCTATCAACGACCTATGGAATAACCTTATTATACTAAAAATTAAAAAAAATTCTCGAAATTTATTACATGCGAATGCTAGATAAAAGAACAATCTTTCGAAATCCATTTATAATTTTTTGTGGAAAAGAGTCAATACGTCTAAAATGACTCCAGATACTAATATCTACAGCCTGTATGTCGGACGAATATCTACAGCTCCTATGTTGAACTAATATCTACGAACTTCAGAGTGTTGACTAATATCTACAGAGCGTAGGTTGAACTAATATCTACAGAGCGTAGGTTGGACTAATCAGCTAAATGTGTCCAATAGTCCGATATTAGGGATTTTTACATACATACTTACATAAATTAAGTTTTTTAAACTGCATACGTAATATTACGTTATTCTAATATGCTATACATAATTGCAAATCCAACCTCTGCAAGTGCTGTAGATATTCGTCAACACTTTGGTTCTCATAGATATTAATCAACAGTTTGAGCTGTAGATATTCGTCAACACTTTGGTTCCCATAAATATTAGTTCGATTTTTTCAGTTTTTGGAATTCCTGTAGATATTAGTAGACGCCTCCTCTAAAATCTGATTTGAAAATGACATATTTCTGGTTTTCTCTGGTAATGCCCTCTTAACGTTCTGCATATCCAAATATTTTCCGTCCCTAATTATTATTCAGAAAATCACGCATTTCCGAAACATGATGGATAGACAGAAACATTAAATTTTTATTTTTCACCCCGTTGTTATTTTTTCGAATAAAAAAGCATTTTCCCCTTGTAAACGACATTTGCGTGTTTTCGAACAGCGCTCGTTCCGATTAAAAAACTATTAGCTGTCACTTTGAGCTCAGGAAACAGGATACAACGGTGTAAAAAAACCAAGGAAGAATAAACTCGTCAGAAAAATGAAAAAAAAAAATAAAAATCAGTTTAATTTGTAGAACTCCTTATTTTTTTAATATCTTTCAATTAATAAATGCCTACAGTTCATTTATAAACAATTTCTGTTGAGTGGTTATTACACAGCTGTCACACGTGGTGATAATAATTACACAGCAGATAAACCGTTTATTTAAATTGAATAATAATATTATTGTACACAGAGTGTAATGAGTAATGCCACTTACCCGAAGGATTTTAACCAGCGATTCATATTTGGATTAAAAAATATAGATGTCATTTTGCTGTCGAATGATATTTTTTTCTAATAAAAATATAAAAAATATATATTTTTCACTCACATGTCGCTACTGATCCCATCCCTGTACGTCACGACCCTTAGGTTGAAGCGATACGTGCGCTGTTTTTTGTGTTACTGTGCTGCTAGAACGAGACGCAAGGCTTGTCAAGTAACACGCTAGGGGATGTATACATGTATAGGAGCTACTCTCCTGACTATCCAGTTGCGACTTGGGTTGGAAAAATATTTTTAATGTTTTTAATTGAAAAAGAATGTTTTAAATAAATGAAGACAATATAGTTCATATTTACTATTGTATCTTGTATCTCCGTAGTCCAGTGGGTAAGACTCTTGACTCACGATCCGGAGGTCGCGGGTTCGAACCCGGCATGCGCAAATAAATTTTATTTGATTAATTTGTGTTATTTTACAATTAATTTATTAAAAATAATATACCTATAGTATATTGCGGCATGTTCCAGAGTGGAAGATACTATCACAGGGTGGCCACAGACCTGGAATACCTGGAAAACCTGGAATTATCAGGGAATTTTACCGAACCTGGAATTATCAGGGAAATGTCAGGGAATTTCGAAAAAAATTTATAATATCAGGATATCAGGGAATTCCAAAAATAAAACTAAATTTGTTATTTTGCGATTTGTGAAACCCCAAAGTTGTGTTTTATTACTTTTACTTGCGACTTGTGTAACAAAAGATATGCCGACAAAGACAAACTAGATAGGTATTTTTTTATTATTATTTTCATTAATGTCCTTGCAACACAATCATGTCATCTATCTATGTCGTTGGTGTGTGTGTAGGTATTTTAACATTTAAATCAAGGTTTTTAGTATTTATAAAATTACATTGCATCACTATTTATACCATAGCTTCGTGTAAATACATAATAAACCTTTTTCTAAACTTTAGTCAAATGCTTATGGTTCAGTTTTCTCTGAACCATAAGCATTTTCTTATGGTTCAGATATGGTTTCTTCTTTTCTTTTCTTCTACCCGAAGGGTATATTGTTTTAATTCCCTAGTATTGTTGCTTGTTCATGTGATATTTTTTTTGTATCTCTTCTAATGTTAATGTTTTTTTGTTTATTTTTCTATTTTTGTCTGGTCTTTTCATTTCTTCACAAATTGTCTTCAGGCGAAATAATATCATAAATTTGTAACAAGTGTATTTTGTGTTTAATAGATTATTGTAATGCAAAGAAATAATTTATGCTATAGATGACGGAATTCCCTTTATTATTTATTTAACTAACGATATCCCCATAGGGAACGTACCCATACTACGTGACCAACTTTTTGCACTTTTTAACCCCCCCCCCCCCGGTGACCAAAAACCTAAGCCCCCCGCCGCTCATTTGTACCAAGCGTGGTATTTAGACCCCCCCCCCTGAACAGGTCACGTAGTATGAGTATTCCTTTATATCAAATTAAACATATCAGGGAAAAATGTAGAAACTGCCCTGGAAAACCTGGAATCATCAGGGAATTTTGAAATCCGTTTTTTGTGGCCACCCTGTATCAGTATCACCCTGGTGTAAGACCACCATTCAGAATTGAAACGTTGCTTTAAAATGGTTTTAGCCGTATTAAGTGACCAGATCTGAATAGCCAGGTACTTCCCAACCTTTCTCTTCCCCGCCTCCTTCCCCTCCCCACTACCTTCAGCCTCACAACGTACCCCAATTGGGGATGCCATAGTCTCACTGGCTCCAGACGGTAGCAGTTGAGATTCTTGTGCGGTATTCACTGTAAAAAAAAATATATTTGGATTAAAAAATATAGATGTCATTTTGCTGTCGAATGATATTTTTTTCTATTAAAAATATAAAAAAAATATATTTTTCAATCACATATCGCTACTGATCCCATCCCTGTACGTCACGACGCTTAGGTTGAAGCGATACGTGCGCTGTTTTTTGTGTTACCGTGCTGCTAGAACGAGACGCAAGGCTTGTCAAGTAACACGCTAGGGGGTGTATACATGTATAGGAGCTACTCTCCTGACTATCCAGTTGCTTTAGCCGTGTTTAGTGACCAGATCTGAATAGCCAGGTACTTCCCAATCTTCCTCTTCCCCACCTCCTTCCCCTCCCCACGACCTTCAGCCTCACAACATACCCCAATTGTGGATGCCATAGTCTCACTGGCTCCAGACGGGAGCAGTTGAGATTCTTGTGCGGTATTCACAGTAAAAAAAAAAAAAAATAGGCGAAACTCAATCGAAAATCTGGAAACAGAAAAATCAGAAAAACATATTGACACCTCTGGGACGTCCCAATATGTTTTTCTGATTTTTCTGTTTCCAGATTTTCGATTGAGTTTCGCCTATATTGTCTTCATTTATTTAAAATATTACAATTTGAGGTTTTACTCATAAAGTTAAAATAAAAAAAGAAAAAGAATGTCAAATAGCAAAACGACATCAACATTTTTTACTCAAAATATGCTCCGGAATCGCTGGTTAAAATCCTTCCGGTACGTGCTGTAATACCCTGTGTCATCTTTAAGGATGCTGTGTAGTTATGTACCCATATGGCATTTTCTGAAAAACAACAGTGTCTCAAAAAAATCAAGATCGATTCTCCCACGAAAATTATTGTTTAACATTTTCCCCTCACCACTGAAAGGCTAACTTTTCTAGTGACGTCATTTACTCAGTCCGATCTCTTCTCCGCCTATTACCCACTTCCTCTCTACGTCCGCTAGGTGAATCATTCAAAATCGCACCCATTTTACGTTTTCAGTTTAATAGAGTCAATAAAAAGTATTTATTTCCTATATTATTTTTATAAGAGGAAAATTCTAAGTAAACTATATTTGTTATTTTTATTTCCTAAAGCCGATCCCTAAGGGATTGCATTTTTGTAAGATACTTTTTCAAGCTCTTTTACGAATCGTGGAATATTGAACTCCGACCTTTGAATCTGTGTAGGTGGAAAAGCTACCCCTAACCGCGGGCTTGTCACCTCAGGGAAATGTTTATCTAATCCAACTCTTATCTTGTTAAAATCATTTATAAAAAAAAAGTCTGTTGCCGACGTTTTTATCTTGTCAACAAAAATGGTAATTTGGTCTTAATTCTAGTCACGCTTCCTGATTGAATTACGTAATCACATTTTTAACGAATTTTAAATTTACTTAAAATGTCAGGGGCACGATTTAACGCACACCTAGGTCTTTAACCATTAACCGTATATTTTGACAGTTCTCACATGAAATTACTTTCTGTGATGTCTTGGAATCGGGTAGTAATAACATCTGTTAATGTTACAATGTTTATTGGTTGCCAGATTAATATGGAGAGAGCGCTCAATAGCGGTACATCCCTTTTATACTTCCCATACTCGCTATCTCGCTCTCATGCCGTCACCCTCATACACATACGTCACACCCCCACACTTAAAACCTAATTACATACATTTCTTTATTCACAAATTTATACAAAACAAAATATCTAAATATTTCCATTCCATAGTATATGTAATTATTCTTGTTCTTCACGTGTAGCGTGGGCGTTGACCTCGAGGACGTAACCTCCCCTCCCATGGTGTAGGTGACCTGCAAAAATTAGAGGAATTAGGAAATTTGGTCATGTCCACATCCGAGAGTGGACCCAGGTCCAGCAAATCATCAGACCTGTCACACTCCCCCCACCTAACCTTCCTCTCTGAAATCTGATCATGGTGGCGTTTCCAAATTTGTCCCGTAGACATAATTTTAACTAAATAAATCCTATTCCCCAATCTTTTAAAAAATTTTCCTAAAATCCATTTATTATCATTACTTCTTAAATCCCTGGTTAAAACTTTAGAACCAACCTCAAAGTACTTTTTAAATTTTCTTCCTCTATAATACTTTTTCTGTTTATGCTGGCTCAATAACATTTTGTTTTTAACCGTGTTGTCAATTCCTTTAAAACCTTGACTCTCAACATTATCCACTATTGGAATAATCGTGTTAAAAATTGATCTAATCTTCCTACCCAACATTAATGTACTAGGCTCAATGCCCGTAGACATTGAAGGCGTATTTCTAATATCAACTAAAAACGTCAAAAGTTTATCTTCAAAATCAGTAGGAAATTTATTATTTACCATAATTTTTTTCAAAAAATTCTTCACTGTTTTAACCCCATTTTCAGCTAAACCGTTAGAAGCAGGATGCTGTACAGCTGAAGTCAATGATTCTATATTATAATTATGACAAAATTCCTTAAAAACTGACGATGTGAAAGCTGTACCATTGTCACTTACAATTTGTTCCGGGATTCCGAACATAGAAAATAATCTTTTCAAAACTTTTATTGTACAAAACGAATCTACCTTATTTACAATATGACAGTCTATCCATTTTGTAGTTGCATCAACAATAATTAAAAAATTATGACCTCCCAACGGTCCCATGAAGTCAATATGCAATCTACTCCAGATTAAACCATTTATTGGCCAAGGTGCCAACTCAACTTTACACGGAGTAGGTAAACATTCCATGCATCGAGCACACTGTTTCACAGTTGCTTCTATATCATTGTTCATTCCGAGCCAAAAAAAATAATTTCGAGCAAGACTTTTCGATTTTACAATGCCTAAATGTGATTGATGTAAAAAATTCAATATAATTTCCCTTAATTCCCTTGGAACTACAAATTTATTATTATAAAATAAACATGAATTATAAGTCGATAATTTATCCCTAAAATACCAGAATTTCAATAAATCATCCTTTAAGAACTTTTTATCCGGCCAACCATTTGCTGTGAACTCGATAATGCTCGCTATATTTACATCATTAATCGAAAACTGTTTCATCGTTTCCGCATTTAATGTTGTTTCTGACTCGATTATGTTCACAAACTCTGACTCAACCGTATTCACGTTTAAAGAATCAATATAATTTAAAAAATAATCGCTAGCATCAATATCGTCGCTACACACATCTAAATTATCCTTATTATTAATCGGCATTCGTGATAAGAAATCCGCTTTGTTATCACCTGACTTAATATGCTCTATACTATAGTCAAAAGTCTGGAGTATTAGGGCGTACCTCTGCAGACGGTTAGCGGCCAAAACAGGTACTTGCTTATCCGTGTTCAAAATGTGTACTAACGATTTATTGTCGCAAGCCAAAACAAATTTATTGCCGTATAAATACTGAAAGAATTTCTTCAACCCAAAAATTATAGCACACGCTTCCTTATCTAAAATAGAGTACTTTAATTCTGTTTCTGACAATAATCGGCTAGCAAATGCGATAGGTCTCTCTAAACCATTATCATATACATGGCAAATCACCGCTGATAACGCTTTTTCAGATGCGTCTGAAATAAGTTTAATTGGTAAATTAGGATCAAAATGCACTAAAATATTATCTGACGTCAGCAGTTTCTTAACTCGCTCAAACGCAATATTACATTCCTCAGACCACACATATTTTACTCCCCTTTTTAACAAGTTATACAATGGAGACAAAATACCTGAAATATTATGAACAAAAGCTCTATAATATGAAATAACCCCAAGTAAACTCCTAAGTTCTGAAACATTTTTCGGTACTGCCATTTGAGTAATCGCACTGATTTTATTTTCTAAAGGCATAACTCCTTTCCGCGAAATTTTAAAACCTAAATATTCTATCTCAGTTTCTAGAAAAGAACACTTATTTTCATTAATAGTTAATCCACAATCACTTAACTTGCTAAGTACAGATTCACAAATAGAGAATAATTCCTCTTCAGAATTTCCAAACAACAAAATATCATCTAGAAATATACGAACGTTACGAAGTCTACCTACTACCGCCTGAATAACTTGCATAAATATAGCCGGGCTTGTGGTCAAACCGAAAGGCAACACTTTATACCTGAATAAACCCACATGCGTACTTATCACACATAATTTTCTCGACTTCTCGTTCAACGAAATCTGACCAAAAGCATTACGCAAATCTATTTTAGCAAAAAATTTCGCACCATTTAAAGATGAAATTAAATCTTCTATACGAGGCAATGGATATTTCAACTTCGCTAACATAGGGTTTAATGTGGTTTTAAAATCAGTACAAATTCTAATTGAACCGTCTTTCTTTTTTACAACAACAATCGGACTAGCCATATCACTTATTTCTACGTTTTCAATTATATCTTCACGTAACATCTTATTTAATTCCTCCTCTACCTTTCCACGTAAACTAAAAGGTAACGATCTTGGATTCACAAACTTTGGCCTGAACTCCGAAATAACTTCGATGTTAGCTTCATAACCTATAAGCCTACCCGATTTTTCTGAAAACACATGAGCATATTTTTTCTTTAAACTATCACGAAAATTTAATTGATTATCACAACTAGTCTCACTGGTATTTACCGAATTTATTCCACTTAATCCGATACCGAAAACTTGTAAAAAATTTCTACCAACAATCGTAGAATTACCGTTTTTAATTATTATAAACTGCGTATCTACACTTTTATTTAAAAATAACACACTTAAATTAACTTTACCTACAATATTTAACCGTTTCCCGTCATATCCTGACAATTGAATATCGCATCTTTCCAATTTACAAGAAACAAAATCTTTTAAATACACTTCATATGGAATTGCATTAATCTCAGCGCCGGTGTCAACAATCGCTCGCAGAACAGTGTTACCAATAATGAGATCTACGAATATCGGTTCCGGCCCCGTGCCGTCATGCAACATAAAAACCGAATTTAATCGTTTATTCTTATTACCTACATTAATTTTACTGTTTTTACACACATTACTAGGATGACCCGATTTATTGCACCGATTACAAAAAATATTCTTCCAACAATCTTTCTGCAAATGATTCGTTTTTCCGCACAAAAAACATTTTTTTAATGCAATATTTACTGGCGTCTTACTACGCACTGCACTTTTAAATCTGATCGGACTATCCGACCTGGATTTACGGACAACATTACTATCCTTATGCACAACATTTAAATTCATATCAACTTTCTTAAAATTAACAACATGTTCCCATGAAGCTGCTAACTGAACGCATTCCGAAAAAGAAGTATTTACCCCCTCAACGAACAACTTATGTTTCAACTTTTCATTGAAAATTCCAATAATGAATATGTCTTTTAAACAAGGTTCCAACCTTAATTCAAAATTGCACGTCAAACTAAGTCCTCGCAACCTAGCAGCGTAATCTTTAATAGATTCGTTAGCTAGCTGTTTACACTTATAAAACAACTCACGCGACTCGAAAATATTTTGAATAGGTTTGCAATGTGAATCAAATAATTTACATAAATCATCAAAAGAACAAACAGAAACCTTTTTAGGGAAACATAGATCACATAATAAAGAGAAAGTTTCTTCGGTGAGGCAACTCAGCAAAAATGCTCTTTTGCGTTCTTGTGATAACACTTTGTCATCATGTAAAATGAGGGCCTGATCCAGTCGTTCCTTGAACAATGACCAGTTTCCCGTTCTGTAACAGAACGTCCCCAAATTTTTACAAACACCCTCCATTGGGGGAAGAGCTGAAACAAAATAATCAAGACTACTTATCTCAGCACTTCCAAGAAGGCTACACTCCGAGGTCCACGTTCCACGTTCCACGTGCACGCCACCCAGAGCTGTAGATCACCGTCCCCGTCTGGCTCCGTCTCCCGACAGCTGCGGATCCAATCCCTCTTCTCCGAGGTCTTCCTTCTTAGACTGCAGCGACGGAAACCAAGTCCTGGTTCCCGGCTAATCCACACGATGATCCAGTCCTTGACCCGATCCTTGATCCGGTCCTTTTGTACCCCGTTACACGGTGTACCCGAACGACAATAATTTTGTAATTTGTCGGTCCCACACACGCGAATAATTGCGTGTGGCTGCTCCAATTTCTTCTTAATGCGATCGCTTCCTGCGATCGCTTCCTGCAATCCTGACAACAATCCGTCAGATCCCGAAATCTACCGCGTAGATTCTTCCAATTTACGTAAAAATTTACGAACTACCGAGCTGCGCCAACTGTGATGTCGGCGGGTAGAAAATAATATCAAGATGTTACAATGTTTATTGGTTGCCAGATTAATATGGAGAGAGCGCTCAATAGCGGTACATCCCTTTTATACTTCCCATACTCGCTATCTCGCTCTCATGCCGTCACCCTCATACACATACGTCACACTTTCTAAATTTCAAAACTGTAACGCGCGTTACCGTGACTATTCTAGAGCCATGTAGAGCCCCGCACAATACTGTTGCGACTTCCTGAGTCTAGTCAGCAACTTGACTCACTAGGAATAAGGATTTTTTTCAATGTCACTGTTCACAAACAAATTTAATTATTAAGCAAACTCGTCAATTCCTCGACTACATAGTTTGGCCAACGAATACCCAAACGATATCTACATTTTTAACATTACAATTAGATGTTTAAAAAACAACTTAACAACTTTTTCATGAGTAAATATTATTTCTGATAAATTTAGAATACTCTTATTTCTATTTTATATTATTACATTACAATTTCATTATATTAACCATGCGATTCCTATTTTATATTTGTAATGTATCGAATAAAGCAAACACTTTGTGGCTTGACATCGTACAAATGAAAAAAGTTCTTTATTTAATACCACTTTTTTTATTTACACGTCGACCGGTTTCGGTTGATCTCAACCTTCATCAGGACAATTGTAATGTAAGTAATTATTGTAAGCAAACAACGTTTATTACTAACACTTGTATAAATTTTCACGTCGACCGGTTTCAGTTGATCTCAACCTTCATCAGGACAATTGTAATGTAAGTAATTATTGTAAGCAAACAATGTTTATTACTAGCTCTTGTATAAAAAATTGCAATCATTTCATGTACCAAACGTCAAAGCCCCAAGGGTGTATAAGAGTAAATAATTGGTTTAGGTATGTATTACAGTTTAAAATGTAAGATGATATATGTAGTACCTACTTGTCAAACCTACAATGATTGAGGAATGAATTTTGTAAAAAAATATTATGGGTCGATTGTAACATTATTTTTCTTTTCTTTTCAGGTATGTATCAGCTGATATTTCAACTTTAAATGGACCTTATGCCTAGAGTAGCGAAGAAAGCACCCAAACATTATTGGTAAGCCATGTTTAAACCTATGTTAACAGTGACACCACTCTTTTTCTTTACTTTTTTTATATGAATACCTCACAAGAGTCCCAGCTGCTCCCGTCTGGAGCCAGTGAGACTATGGCATCCCCATTTGGGGTATGTTGTGTGGCGGAAGGTAGTAGGGAGGGGAAAGAGATGGTGGAGAGGAAGGTGGGGAAGTACCGGATCTGATCTCCAAACACGGCTAAAGCCATTTCAAGCAACGTTTCAATTCTGAATGGTGGTCTTATACCAGAGGGATACTGAGAGTATCTACCACTCTGGAACGTGCCGCAAATATAATATATAAACCTATATATCCTATATATATACATATACTATATATTAGATTAAATTCGTGCTACCTTGGAACAGGCTCAGTCTAGTGAGCCTATATGTATATACATATATGTACGAGAATATTTTAACATTATCTTGGTTAATAAACAAAAAATGGATATTATTAACACAAATTAATCAAATAAAATTTATTTGTCCACGCCGGGATTCGATTCCGCGACCTTTGGATTGCGAGTCAAGAGCCTTACCACGAGACCACGCTGTAATTATGTTAAATAAAATGTAATTTTAATGGTCACCTATCAGTGACTGAGTTGGCATCGCGTTTGGGTTCCACCCAGTCGTCGCGTGATCGATACCTAGGCTGGCTAAGTCCTCCACCACGACACAAACAACATTTTGTGGTGGTAGAAGGAGATTTTCAAATATTGTCATGTTATTCATAACCCGGGTGTGTTTGTCTTTCTTTTTTTTAAAATGTAAGAACCCCTGAGGTTTCATATTAAATTACTAATACACTGAAGCGAAGAGTTGATTTTCCTCTTAACAACGTATTAAATTTGTGTAAACTTTTGGTTCTGACAATGTCTTAGGTGGGCTTATGCCTTAGAACTCGGAATAATATGTGAGTAATATAATATGTTTTTGTAGTATAATTAAGTACGGAAATCGCGCTTTCGTGTTATCAGGCATTAAAACTTACATGTGGATTTACCGCGTAATGACGGCTTCCGATCTAAACTTTAATATCATCCCTTCATAAAATCGAATCCATAAAATAAATCCGAATGTACTACTGGTATAAAATTATATGTAGGTGCTGACAATCCCACAGTTTATTTTACATATCTGAACCTTTTCACGTCATAATATTCAGAAAAAATAATTTGAATTAGATTATTAGTGTTATCTTCTTCTTTAACGATATATTGCATTGATGGGAATAACCTTTAAAAGTTATAAAAAAGAGAGTTGTTCTAATAGAAATAGAATACTCATTTAGACTTTTACAAAAAGGTCAATAGGTGTTAAATATAAATGAAATACGATATATTTATCCAAGACACTATCTTGGTTACAAACCAGTTCTTTGAATGATTGTTTCCGATGAAAAAGGTAGTTGCCAATAAAATGGAAAAAAATTGTCGAAGATAATATTGTTAATTCTGAAATTTGAGATTCACAAATATGACGGTTTGATTAGAGGTGGCAGTGGCCTAATTGGATAAGGTGTTCGTCCCTGTAAGACAAGAGGTTCTGTTGCGACCGTTACCTTTTTTCCGTTTTCTTTTCGTTTAGGTTATTAGTATTATCTTCTTCAATAAAATAATTAAAAGTAAAATGTATTAGGGGCAGTCAAAAGTAATGTCTCCTATTTTTTGTACTTACGAGTGCATAAGTAAACATTTTGAATTTGGTGCAATTCCTCAAACCTTCGCCGCTTGCAAAATGGCCGACATCGATGTTCGTATTAGAAAGTGTTCTATGATTGATTCTTCACTGTAGAAGGTGAAACGCCCATTCGCATTCATGAAAGACTGAAAAATGTGTACCATGATGCAACAGTAGACGTCAGCACTGCTAGACGATGAGTTCATCATTGTAACGAAGCTGCTTTTTCTTTATTGAAGCTATGGCCTGACTCTATTAATTATTAATTATTTGTGAATCATTTAATAGAGTCAGGCCATAGCTTCAATAAAGAAAAAACAAAATTTAAACATTGCAATATAAATTCTTACTTTAATCTTTGCGCTTTAGAAACGCCCGAAATAAACAAAAAAATTAAATCTAAAATTAATTTAGTGAATAAAATGATAGCGCCTTGCAAATCTCCTCTACTAACCATGTTTCCGTATAATATTGACTCCTCCCACCGCTTTCCCCCTCCCCCCAAAGTCATCCCTCTCACTACTCCCACCTAATTAATCTTTGGTACTTGCATTTAATTTTTAAGTTAGTTTTAATTCTGCTCGTGAATGATACGGTTGTATCGAAACCGGTCGCGGAAAAATTAAATTTAAGTAACAAATGTACATTTAATAAAACTCTTCAAAAAACAAGATATATTTCGATATTGATATGTTTCGATGCATCTAACTGGTGTGTCGGTCATTACTTATTAACGTTATGTCCTCTTGATTTGTCAGATAGAATTACCAAAAGGCAACGATCGAGGGTAAAATAGTTCGAGGAGATTTTGGTGGACAGAAGTTGGCATGGATCAGGACAGTTTTTTAATGTTCAGCTTACAAAATTGAGAGATTTAAAAAGGATTGGGGAATTGATAGTATAGTAATAAAGATTTGAAGCCATTAATCGGCCATATTATAATCGAAGAAAGCTGGCGTTAAAATATTCAACAATTTGAGCAACGTTCATATAATTTAATAATTCTCTACACTTAAACCGACAGATACCAAATTATTAATATTTTTACATACTGTCTTTTAATTTACAGCACCGAAGTTATAATATATCAGGGTTACATAAAACTCCTGAGTGATTTCTAAGGTTATGTCGACCTTTGGTTTTCCCGCCCAGCGCTGTGATGAACGATTCTCCCGCCCTGTCACAGCGGAGACCCGTTCCCGCCAAAACGATATTTTTTGTTAGGAAAATGATATTCTAACGAACTGAACTGCTTTGTCGAAGTGGGTACTTTTGATCTTCCCTAATAGCAGAGATTTTGGGTTAAAATGCTTCAACTCATTAATCATTAAAATATATACTCAAGTACATTTTTTGAATTGCCTTACAGCATCGCGTATCAATTCTTTATATATCGATTGTAATCACGTATCAACTGTTAAAGTCTTATTTGGTATAGAGTTTTGATAAAACTCACCACAGTTGTTGCTGTGAGGGGTCGAAGAAAAAAAGATTTCCTGATTACGTTTTTTGATTAATTTTCGAGTTCTTGAAGTTTTTTTACATTAGCTCCATACAGGAGGCCCTGAGGAAAACAATTCCCATCAGGGCCTATGTCATCTTTGGGTATATCGGAGGGTCTTTTAGAAAAGGAAATTCTGGGTAAGAAAAGGGTATGAAGGTTGGGTAGGAATCTGGGGGTCAGTGTGTCCAGAATCGGAATCCATCCCTCCCACTGCAGTGCAAGTCGATACTCTGAGTGAAGTCAAAGGGACTCCCTTAACCATTCTCTCTCAATCCGGCCTGCCATGCAGCTGGTAGGCAGACGCATCCGCCGCCAAGACCCGGACAAACCTCACCCCACGAACTCAGGCACCCCTGCTAAGTTACCAAACGTAGAAGCGCTTGGGTGACCTATGGCAGAGGTGTTGGTTTTCCAATAAATGGTTAGGTTAAGTTAGGTTACGTTAGTATTATGGTAAGTATTCTGTTTCGCCATCTAGCCCCTTTCTAAGACATGAAATAAGAACAATATCTCATAATTATTTAGCCTAATTATTTAAAACCCACCAACAAACAATTAAGCTCAAATTTTGTCAAATGAAGGTTAATTAATAAATTTTGATGCAATAGATTATTATACTGAAGTAATTATAACCTACTGAACCAATTTAATTACTTGATATTGGTAATATTACCTAGGTGTAGGTAGGTATGTTCGTTTCTCGAAATCATTATCGGAGAAACGTGTACTTTCCAGCCGAGCGAGTAACCCATGCTTCAGGCATTTTCCACGTGGATTTAGTTTTGGTTATCTTGTTTATAGAAATTTCCCTACCTGCGACTTCCAAAACGCCTGAAGTGAAAAACAAACATATTTCTTTGGAAGTATTCATCACATAATATTACTTTAGTAAGCGTGCTTATTAAACTATGTAAGAAATATAGACAAACAATCGTCTAAACATTTTTTAGGCTCGTAAAGCACCTTATGAAATTTGCTCTCCTACGCTTAAAACCAACTATAAAAATATATACCATCTGTAATATTGCATCTCTAATAACATGCGATGTGCGTGCTATAGTTCAGTGTTTTGATTATTATGTCCCCTGTGTAAAACTATTTCTAAAATTTTCTAATAAATGCAGGGTGTTAAGGGACATGCTTGACTTACTTAAACCAGTGATTCCTGACTTTATTTGGAGTAAAAAATGTAAGTGAAATTAAAAGTTTCAAACTTAGTTATTTTATTGTAATTATTATTATTATGTTTTAAAAACTTTTTTCAGCAATTTTCAGTGAAAATAAAAAAATATATTTAGGGAAATCACGCACGGTGTCACCGTCACCCCGGGGTAATTTGATGCCGAAACGGTTCTCCCAACAAACCTGATCACCCAGACCGAACAATCAGTCTTCCCCTTCCTACCAGAGGGTTACATCAATTATTCATGTCAAGAACATGAACCCAGACCCTTCGGGAATAATAAACAAATTGAACGGCGTGACAAAAGTGCGTTTCGATCTCGAAAACTTAACGAAAACTAGACTATTTTTTTATTGAAAGTATGCTAAAATTGTGGTGATGATGATGATTATCAATATAACATTTTATTTTGTGTTTTGTTTCAAGCTTTAAGAAAATTTCTGATCACAGATTTTATGAGTACCACGGACATATGAATATATCTGGACCTGCCCTAAGTGATAAAAACGTATTATTTCCCCCTCGCCATGGAACCGGCTGGAGCTCCTCCTTGGCGCCAGTTCGCCCCATGTGGAGGGGATAGAGAATCGCTTGAATCTAAAATGTGTGACGTCATCATTCTTGCCGTGGGCAGCGCGAAGCTAACATCTATACATTTAACGAAAAAATAACACGCCAAAACAGTAGCTTGTGCTATACAACATACCTACATATCAGTGTGCACATAAATGTGGGCGGTTCCTTAGTGTGCTCGTCGCTGGTTACAGGGGTAAGTAAATTATGAAACATTTGTAAAAGTGTCTTAACTAAACATGGCAAAAAAATATTGCTATGTGAAAACGGGCGAATCTTTTTGGGGTGTACATTTGGCCGTACAAATTCGCGCTCCCATGTAAAAAGGTCTATTCATTCAAAGCAGATTTTGCTTTTAAGAACTAAATGATGATATTATAATGCGAGATGCCTATATACTGTCAGATTAATTTTTCAACCAATGACAGTCATCTTCCCCTCTTCGTACCGCCATTCGTACCCTCACCTGTTATTTCTGGTCTATTGAATTTGGATGTCTATGATGAGTACGAATTTTAAATTGTTACTGTATTCAAGTTATTCATTATAACATTGAATCTATATACATCAATGTAATATTTATTGTATTTAATCATCGAAGAAGAATATATTATTAAATCTTAAAGAAACTCGGAATCCAACCCTAGACCTATACCTAGTAGACGTGGGCAAAATGATTCCCAGGAGTGAATAGATCCCGTCTAATTCCCCCGGCCTTTTGAATTGATTCCTTCTATTCATTCCTTTACTTCAATTAATTCCAAAAAAAAAAAAAAAATACCCAAGCACCGCACAAAGAGGAGACCGATTATTCTATCTCACTACCTCGCAGGCTAAAACCTGTAGATTAATATGTTTGTCTCTTTTTAGTGTCGCTTTTTCGTTTCATTTCAAATCACAATAAGTGGGGAGGCTACGAAGCACCACACAAAGAGAGGACCGATTATTCTTTCTCATTATCTCGCAGGCTAAATCCTATACTTAGATGTATATGTTTGTCTTTTTTTAGTATCGTTATTTTTCGTATGTAAAATGTATTTATAGCTAGCAATTAAATCTTTAAATTAAACAGTTTTTTGTTTCACCCCTAAAGATTTACTTATTTTATTTATTAAACTTAAAAGTATTTTATGACAGCTGACAACAGCTGATCGGCCCTATAATATATGCAAATTTACATATTACATCTACCCAAGATCCACGTCTAAAAGTAGGTAGGTACTTGTATTCCAATATCTTTCATACGTGCCAAAAAAACGATTACAAGTGCACTATTTTTGCTTCTCAATTTTCTAGCCGATGCGATGCCGCGATGTTCGGATTCAATGTCGAAAGTTTTCGGCTAACTATGTAATGAAATTGAAGGCTTGGCCCGCCGAGGAATTGGTGAACCGCTGCGCTTGGACGGATTAAGGGCCGGCACTGAGCAATGAATTAGTCACTTTTGACTAGTGTCTTGTGTCTTACCCCGCAGAGACTCGCGAGGAGCTGCGTTTCGGATACACTCGAGCCGAGATTGACGTGAATCGATGGCGATGTAAGACGATGACATCTGACGTCATTTCTAAGTCTGAGGTTAACTAGAGACAACAACGTCACAAGTGAAAAAGACTTTTAGTTTTAATTCCTGAATAAAGCGCTTCGGACAATTTCCGATAGCGACAGACTAGCTACGAGTACCTGGGACGCGGACGGGACGGGACGCGCGGGGACCTTAGGACAATCTCAGGACATTGACTACGACAAATGATTAATTCCTTGCGTGAAAGGGACGCTCGGACAATTCGGCTGAATCGCGGCCGCGTTTTGTTTGATCTACGGGTTTTTAGAACGGCGGCCGGCGATAGCGGGATACGAGTCGTTCACAATACCGTCGACAACTTCGCGGCGCGCCGCCCATTGAATAATATTTAAATACGGTATTTAATATATTTTAAAAATACCTATGAAACATTATAATATTTAAATCGTTTACGGAACACATTATTCATTGAAATAATTTAACAGTAAAATAAATGGAAATTAAACATTTATGTTGCCGTTAAAAATCGTACGATACAAGGCCAAAGGTAAGGAATGAAGAATCAATTCCTTTTGAAATTGAGAATCAGATCAAGTGTGTCACAAGATTGAATTTATTCATTTAATTCGGTCATTCAATTTTGCCCATGTCTAATACCTAGACAACATGCTTGCAAAGTGTAATGTAACGTGAACGTGAACGTGTAACGTTGTAATAGTGTAATAGTGTAAAAGTGTAACGTGAACCGAGAAACTCCTTGCAACTGTCCAAAATTGAATGAAATACAAACAATAAAATACCTTGGAATAATTATTGATCAAAACTTAAATTGGAACTCCCAAGTGGAAAATGTGACCAACAAATTAAAAAAACTAACCTATTTTTTCAAAACAATAAGAAACATTTTAGATAAAGAACAGCTAATTAAAATCTATTATGCCTTAGCCCAATCTCAACTACAATATGGTCTTATTGGATGGGGAAGCTCATGCGATTCCACTATAAAACCAGTCCTTATAGCACAAAGGGCAATTCTGAAAATTATACTTAGAGTACCCATCAGAACCCCTACAGACTATGTTTTTAAAGCGCTGAATTTAATGTCACTGAAACAATTATATACAAAAGATATTCTAATTTACGCATTCAAAAATCAGGATAACTTTACACAGACAAACTCGGGCAGATTCACAAGATCTACATTACAACATACATTCTACCAACCTACAACTAAAACGACTTTTGGACAAAGAAATATGCAATACTCCTCTATAAAATTATTTAATTTACTCCCTCTTGCAAAGAAATCCATTAAAAAAATAACCGCCTTCAAAAGAAGCATAAAAATATGGATTATGGACACGGGAAGGAAGAAAATAGAATTAATTTTGCAACCAAACAAAGAATAATGCTTGTTTTGTACTTTATTTTAGATCTAACTTCATAATTTTCCTCGGTAATATTCTAGCATAGGTATATACTTATAATTCAAATAAGAAAACTTGTACAATGTGTCCTTAGAACGGGGTACCCCAGTAAGGACACATTTTCTCTAAAAAACTGTAAAAAAAATAAAATAAATTAATTGATTATTAATAAAGTTTTAATGAAAAATTAAGTGGTAGTAATTTTTAAATAATTTGCATCGCACTAAAATTAGTGTTTTGTGTTATGATGAAAGGTGTAGTAATTAGTATAATATGATGTGATTGCGCAAGTAATTGGTGAGTTATTTGCTGTATTAATGTTGTTGGCTTCTATATGAAGAAGCGTATTGTTCCTGGTACGCCTCGTTATGTGTTATGTTCTAAACGTTAAAAGGTTTAAAACATTTTTCCCGACGTATTTTTCTAAGGCTGAATATAAAAGAAAAATTCGCTGCGTATATTTTTAACTGTGTATTTAAGCTTTTGACCAATTAAATAAGGTGAAGTTTACTGTCGGAAAAATAGCGGGAATCGCGTAAATGTTTCCCTTTTCCATCACAATGAATTCATCACGACGAGAGTTGGTAAGTGCTCCAGAAAAGCCTCTTCTCCACAGTTTTATTTCATTTTATTTCTTGGCGGTTTATCTTTGCTAACGAACGCTCTTCAGTCGGAAGTAAAATAAATTAGTCTTGATTCTGAAGTCAAATACCTTCATTTATAGGCCCTTGGATTCCCTGAAGAATCAAGGGATCAGGGTAGCCACGTATGAATAAGGTGGTCGGGATGAATGATGGATTATCAAATATTTCCAATACGTCGGATTTATGAAGTACTACACTTTTTCTACTAAACCGTAACAATTTTTTTACAACTTGATACAAAAGAAGTATATATTATTTTATCGACAAAGGTTCGTTTCTGCCCAACAATAATTGCCCAATCAGTCTATTTATTCATCGCGACGAGTTGTCGCTTAAACAACACATAAATTATATATCATTGAAGAAGAAGATAATGCCTACCAATAGGTAATAAGAGACACAGAAAAAAATATATAACGGTTGCTACTAGAACTCGAATCCAGGATCTCTCGTTAAACTAACTATCTAGGTTACAAACAATTGTAGCTGCCAATAAAATGGGAAAAAAATAATCGAAGATAATATTGTTAATTCTGAAATTTAAAATATCAGTTTGATAAAAATTACACTTAAAAAAGAGGTCTGAGTAGCCGAATTGGTAAGGCATTCGTCCCGGTAAGACGAGATATAAAAAAAAAAATCGAAGATAATATTGTTAATTCTGAAATTTAAAATATCAGTTTGATAAAAATTACACTTAAAAAAGAGGTCTGAGTAGCCGAATTGGTAAGGCATTCGTCCCGGTAAGACGAGATATCTTGGGAATGAGTCCCATTTGTGACAGTTTTCATTTTATTTTTCTGTGTCTTGTTCTTTTAATATTTTCGTTAGGATTATAAGTACACACTTCTTGTTCAAAGATATATAACATTGACGATAATAACCTTCAAAAGATATAAAAAGCAAATTTTTCTTTAAAAAAAATCAAAATCATTTTTAACTTCTGTTTAATTTTGTGAACTCAAGTACATTTGTTATTTTCAGTTCAAAAGCAATCTATTGTAATAAATAATCACAGCCGTCTTTCAATGGTTGGACTTTATACTTTATACCATATTATTGTTATGAATGTACTGTACTCGAATGTATTTTTTATTTTATTTATTCAACTCTTTCGAGCTTTATAGCGATATTTTCTAATTGCTACGAAAATTGTGTTCTTAATACTCTTTTATTTCGTGGTCTTTACACTTTTTAACGTATTCAGCTTGTTTCTTTTATTATTTCATCCCTAATAAAACGGCTTCTAGCTTACCAACAAAATATGAAGGAAACTGGGTTAAAAAAGGCTGGTTAACCGATAGCTATTAGTCACTCTCCAACCGTGTTTGTGTCAATCACGGGACAGAAGTCATCAATCATTTTCGGTACATTTTCCGAATTGAAAAACGTATTTCAACCGCAAGGGAAATTCTGATAAGAAGTTTCTCTACCTACTTTAAAGTCCTCAAAAATCACAAGTGTTCGAAGGGGTGGGAAGTTATAGATTATTACCATCATACTGGAGTAAATTTGGCATGTTAGCTATGTACGTTATGTCTAGACTAGACTAATCCGACTATTTACCAATAAAATAAGAGAATGTACAAAATGGATGCATTTTTTTAAGCAATCGTCAGTGCAATTTTTTATTAATAAATAATGCAATAAGGAGGGTAGTAAAGGGTGTTTGGTGAAAACAGTGGTTTGCCAAAAAAAATTCAGGAATCGAAATGTAAATTTGTGTTTTTCAAATGTAGGAAATTTCTTAATGTTTCTTAATTTTTTTTTAAATTAGCTCTACAAAGTAGGCCCTGTGGAAAACAATTTCCCTCGGGGCCTACGTCATCTTTGGGGATGCTGTTTGGAGAGTCTTTTTGGTAAAGGGAGGAGAATCGGTTAGGAAGGAAAATGTATGAGGGTGGGTAAGATATGGGTGTCAGTGTATCCAGGAGTGACGAACGTATGAATCCATTTCTCCTACTGCGATGCAAGGCGGTGGGTCGAGAGAGTTCGGTTGGAGAGGTCAAAAGGACTCCCTCAACCAGTCTTTCCCGATCCTGCTCGCCACGCAGTAGGTGGGTAGATGCATCCGCCGCCAAGTCCCCTGCTAATCACCAACTGAAAACTTGGAGTGACCTGTGACAGGGGTTCGCATACCTGCCTCCCAAACTGCCTTATTTATTTTCTCAAAGATTGAAGAATATCTATCTAACCTACCTAATCTTTGTAGAAAGTATTGACTTTCTAAAATTAGTAATTGTGATTTATAACATTTAGGGGAAGGTGAATGCCAAGCATTGATTGCATTCTACAAACATACTTTGTTTTACTAACCTTGTGAACTATTGTTAGTGATTTCCTAAGTTCTCATTTTATTATAAAATCATCTTTGCTTTAGTCTTTTTGATTTACACGAAATGTTTTTTTAAAAGCTCCGCTTTCTAACAACAATGTTGTGCTGTAAAAACACGGACGACAAAAAAGCTTTAAATATTGTAGATCCTATCAGGAACCGGATGTGGAGTGATCGCGTCACAGGCTGTTTTTTAAAATAATGGAAAAAACATTTTCCGGCTCCCGAACTCAAAAGAGGCTTTCTGTTTTAATAGCCCCACATAATTGTATAGAAAAAGTAGGGCCTGTTGATGCCTTGTCACAAAAATGTTTCACCCTCGAATCCCGTACAAAAAATAATGTTGTTGGGAGATTCTTATAACGTTGAAAAATTCTTTAGCGAGCTACAATGTTGTTAAAAGTTTTTTTGCGAAATTTTGCGAAAAATATGACATAATATAATCAGATAAAATGTTTTGTAATCTTTTGGTAAAAATATTTTTAATCGTTTCGAGTCAACGAAGAACTTTTTTGTGAACTGGTATGATATCAAACTCGCAAAGTGGTTCTTTTACTTTTGGCAAATTATGTACCCTTTTTTTACGACAACAAAAGGTTTCCTGTTGTTGTGCGATCATTGCGTGTCTACATAATGAGTAAAATAATAACGACTTGTTTAACGTGCTCGGAGAATATTATCTCACGTTGAAATGTGTACTTGCAAAAACGTGGTGTTCGCACAGCCGAAATACATCTGAAAACATGCTCTCAGCTTTGTACGAACACTTGCAACTTGTCAAAACTTAAGTTTATTTAAAATTATAAACAAACTTCGTTAGAAATAGTAAACGTGAAACAAGTGTATCCTGAACCTTGCATCTTGCGAATATGTAATTAATATATTAAAAATAATTTTATAAAATTTTGGTAAACCTGATTTCATTTATAAAATGCGTGATATGTTATTTTATAGGTAGGTACTTTACGAGTATGTGAGCCATGACATGGTATAAAAAGGACGAAGGTGAAATGAATGCAGAAGTAATACTATACTGGTGTTTGAGTTCGAACGAAGAGATTCCCAAATTGAATCGCGGTTGCTAACGTTTTGATTGCGGCGAAGAAATTATTGGAGTGGTTGTTGGGGACGTCTCAGAAATACTTAAGAATATTGGTAATTTGAGATATGAGATCGATAAATAAATTGCATGAAATACTCAGGCCTCAATAGGTTTAAATTAATATATTAGAACGCTGTCCCGGTCAGACAGAGATCATGGATTCGGTCCCGATTGCATTGTTATCTTTTTTAAATTTGAGTGTCTTGTTCTGTTTCATGTTTCGTTTAGATTTAGTAATATATCTTCTTCATGTGACTAAGGACGGGTTTAACTAAGTTAATTTTCTCATTCTATGAAGTTTTATTCTAGTTCTGTTATTATATCACTACAGGCCAGTTGCTGAAACTGCAGTTTAAAACTGAAAAATTAACAGAACTTTAATATAACTTACTCAGGACGTGAAAATCAACCTCAAATGTTTGATGAATTGTTAAATTTTTTTAAACAACTTAAAAAACTTTTTTAAACTCCTAAATATTATCGTTGATGTGTAAGACCTTCAAAAGTTTAATAGATAAAGTAATCGATGGATTAAAGAGATACATTTAATAGATAAAGTTATCGATGGATTGACTCAATTTTTTTACAGAACTATGAATTTTAGCAGATTTCTATATATTATGGTAAGCTCTGGCGTTATGAAATTTGTATATTAGCTTCAAAACATTTTTTCACGTAGTTTTAGTTGCTTTTTCGCATACGCCAAGAATATTTCTGCCAACTTGATAAATTATTGAAGTTATTTCATCCTATCTACCAACGGCTTGCTGGTTTGGCTTGCTGGTTATTAATTAAATTATCGCCCACTATAACACGGGTATGTGCCTAGCATGGTGGTCGAAAAATCCACAAATTATGTAACCGTCAAAGCAATGATTAAAGAAAAAAAAATTTTTCAACCATTTCCTGATTTAATCCTTAGGAAGAGCTCCAGTGTGAGGTGAATATTTTTACTAGGTCAGCAACTTTACTTGTCACCTGTTGCCAACTGCCCTTGAGCAATGCCATTCGGTATGCTTTTTAAGTAATACTGATCATATTTAAGATGTTATAGGTCACTATAAGATTATTTATAATAATTACATTATTTGTTGCAAAACTTTGACTTCTTTCATCACCCATTCTTCATTCTTCTATCACCCCGATTTTGATAAATCATTCCACTATTTAAATGAAAGTTACTTAAATGTATTCCCTTTTTATTAATTTATTTAAAAGCTTTTATTCTAAACGCTTTATAATATCGATGAGTTGATTTCACAAGCCTTATCTTAAAGGCACGACAGAACGTCACAATATTATTTGTTGGTTGGAAGTGGGCCGTGTATTTGCTTGGCGAGCTTCTTGTGAACGTAATTCCAAATCAGCTTTCAGATCAGCACGCGAACTGCCCATTAACTAGAAAGCTTCTTTGTTCAACCCCCTCCGAGCCACCCTCCACCCTCTCACTTGTTATTTGGTTATTTACCAATGATTGTCGTGAAATTATTG
Organism: Limnephilus marmoratus; assembly: GCA_917880885.1. Taxonomy (NCBI): domain Eukaryota; kingdom Metazoa; phylum Arthropoda; class Insecta; order Trichoptera; family Limnephilidae; genus Limnephilus; species Limnephilus marmoratus. Next base: position 21,403,876 of record OU862912.1, on the reverse strand, counting down.
TTTGGCGTTTTACCTTACTTTATTGGGCGTCATGAATGATTAATTTAGTTAATGTTAGTATTCAATTATTGCACGATTCGAAATAATTTAATGTAGTAAACGGATTTGTGTTTCGATTATTCTTTATACCCATTATAAATTTAATTTCTCTTTTACTCGCCGAAGCGAACACTCTTTAAAAATTTTGTGATTTTTCTACTTACCGATTTTTTAGGTTAAAAGCTCAAAAATGCTTTCATTGGTTGTCGAACTGTATATTTTGGTATAGAAATTACGGATAAATCATTTATAATATTGCTGAGATAGCTGACTACAAAGTGATGCTTAGGGCCATTTTGAGTGCTGGCCCTAAGCAAGCATCCGAGTATTAAAATTGCAACTTCTTAAATTGCAAAGTTCAATACATATACTGTCTGGTGTGTATTTTGTATGATCAAATATAAGTATAAATAAGAAAAGCGTTCTGAAAACAGAGATTAATTTTAACTGGTTTTAGATTATTCAAGATCGATTTTAATGGCTTATAAGTGACATAGCAAAATCAGGTCAAACCCCTGAACAGCGCTGCGATTCCCGCAAACATCGAAATGTGTATATACGATATTACGATATATTATATATATGAGTATATATCGTGATGCGCCACAAGTTTTTGCACTTTTGCTGTTGCGGGAGAACTCAGCGGAGAGAGTTGTGTCAAAGAGTTTATCAAAATCTTGGTGCCGGATTCGAAAAATGCAGCGGCGGGATCGTAGACATTAACACATTTTTAAGGAAAGATTCGCCTGTTTGACTACTTTTATTAAAATAAGAAATCATTTTCAATCGACTCATAGTTTTTTCTACTGAGTTTTCCACATTGCAAAAACTTATGTTGCACCCTGTGGCTTTATGGGAAACCAAAACACCGCTTCGTGAAATTCCAATCAAGGTGTTTCGCGTTCAGGTCAGCAATTCCGCGGAAACTTACGGAATACCTCAGGGGTTCCACTGTTCCGCCGTTGTTATACAGTTCTACAGTTCTATTGTTCCACAGTTCTAAGTTCTAGTTCTGCAGAGATCGCGTGTCTGCGGTAACTAAAGATTTTCCCTGCTACTCGGCACGCTAACGCATTGCTTAGAAAATCGTAACGTTCATTGATTTGAGTTATTGATGGTATCGTTTTTTTATTGGACCGTGCATTGTTTAGAGGTGGCTTCGCTAAGTCATAAATCAAAGTAGGCAGGATAATGTTTGGAACGCGAACTTTATCTGATCGAGGGTTGTTTACGGTTTGAATAGCAATTTAATTGAAAAACTAACATAAGATTATACAAAGTTTGGCTTTTCGTTTTTAAAATGTGGATATTGCAAAAATAATCATTTTATAAATACATGCCTTTGTTATGGATTTACACATGTGAATAGTATTATATTATTTGTATTAATAAAAAATAAAGTTTTTTCTTGTATTCTTAATATTTCAAATTTATTTTTAAGTGATGCTATATACCTAACTGTATTTTAACTTCTGATGCCTCTTTTCATTTCTCGTGAAAGCTGTATCGCCTTCCGAAAAGCTTCATCGAACTGTGGTAGAGTCACCCTGCAAAATACATGTATTTTTTTTAAATAGTGATATTATTATTTTTTAGCAAGATTATGTTAAGATGATTATTATCTTACTTATGTTTCTAAAATATTCTTTTAAATAAGCTGTTATTCCACTCCATCTAAATTTATCCTTCACTATTATTCATCAAATTGCGTAAAATTTATAAATTGGCAACTTTTGTTTTTTGAATAAACCTTTACAAATGATCAAATCAAGGCTTCTTGTAAAAAAATTACCTTCCCACAAAATTAATCATTTCAAGAACACTGGTTATATAATATATTATGATAGGAAAATTCAAAGCTTATTGTATGAGTGGGTTATTTCACTGGTTTTTCACCGTGTTATTTTTGAACCAAAAGCTTATGTTAATTTATTCCAAACTTTACAAGGTCGGCGCTAAAAGTCAAATACAAATACGTACAAGGCTGTCTAAATAAACACAGGAGGAAAGATTCGTAAGCAAAAATTACAATCCTAGACGTTTTCTCATTGATAATAGTTTTCTTACTAATGAGGTTCTATCTTCATTCTGTGTATTATTTATTATGTTATTTCAGCAACCTCACTACCCGGTAGGGCGAGGTTATGCGACAGGTCCACGCATACACACTTTCAAATAGAAATGACTTTCATTTAGATTTTAATTTTTTATTTTTTTTACAATTTTAAGTAAAATGAAAATACCTATGTTAAAATATTACAAGAAGAAAATTTTAAATTATATGTAGAAGAAAGCACAATACAAGCATTAATCTTTGTTAGGTTGCAAAATTATATCTATATTCTTCCTTTCCATGTCCATAATCCATATCTTAATGCTTCTTTTGAAGTAGGTTATTTTTTTTAAGGTTTTTGTTGCAAGAGAGAGTATATTAAATAATTTCATAGAGAAATATTGCATATTTCTTTCTTCAGAAGCCCTTTTTGTTGTAGGTTGGTGGAATTTATGTTGTAATGTGTGAATCGGTCTGAGTTTGTCTGTGTAAAGTTATCCGGATTTTTAATGCGTCAATTAGAATATCTTTTGTATATAATTGTTTCAGTGTCATTAAATTCAGGGCGTAAATTGAAACCGATGTCGCCACTGATTTAGTACATTTTGACTATGAGATCGAGATAATTAATCAAGATTTCGTACTCTGCCCTTCTAACACTGAATGAAATCGTTTATCGCCGTTCTATTTGAGTTTGGATTTTTACTGAGAGACTGATTTTCTGATTTTGAAATTTACGTCCAATTGTCGACTTTTGGTCTAAGAAACACGCAACCATCGCATTTCTTTTGTTTTTTGTTTGTTTTAGTTCGCAGCAGCCAATTCTTAAAATCAATAAACTATTTAAAAAAACTAATCCATTTTCCGGGGATGTCATAAAAAATGCTCATTCTGTTTTCCGCTTTTCAGGATTCAGGTTCCAGTTGAACAAGAAAACATGTAAAAGCGCTTTTCTATGTAATTTTTTCAAACTTACCACCGTACGCCTGTGATAAGTCTCTCTTGATTTCTTAGGTCTTTTGAATGGGGTTATTTTTTGGTTTTATCTCATTTTCAATTAATTCGGCGCTTACTAAGAAATCTGTTTTACCTGGAAAAGATTTTCATGACGATGATTTTCTTCACGGAATGTTGATAATGTTACTTTCAACGATCTACGAAATGACAGACGCAAACAAGAGATTCATAATTTTCAAACGAACAAGCTTCAAAGTATGTAATAAAATTTTGTGACTCACGTTTCGTTTTTTTTTTTACGAAGTTCGGTTTCGGTTTTGGTTTCGGCAAAAAAATCTATTTTCGGAATCAGTTTCGGTTTCGGCAGAAAATCTGCCGAACCTTCGGCCGCACCGAAACTCTGCGTTCGTGAATTATCGCGCATCGTTCGGCTGACTTCGGGGCTCGTGTGTCACCCGCCATAATCAGCTGAGTTCGCCGGCTGGTCCGGCGTGATTGTGTTGTGAGTTCATGTGTTATCATAAATATTATCATATTAGGTAATCGTACATTACTAACAGCAAATAAAAGATCTCAATAATTAAATTTAGTGTTAAGAAATTTTTTTACAGTACCTCCACACAGGAGGCCCTGAGGAAAAAAAATTATCTCAAGGCTTATGTCATCTTCAGAGATGCTATGGTAGAGGGTTTTTTTAGGGAAATAAAGGAGAGGAAGTTCTGGGAAAAAACATGAGGGGTGGGTAGAAATCTAGGGGTCAATGTGTCTAGGAGTGACGGACGTGTGAATCCATCCCTCCAACTGTGGTGGAAGGCGATGGGTCGAGAGAGCAGCTGTAAAAATCTAGGTTAGGTCTCCCTCAGCCAATCTTTCCCGTCATGCAGAAGGTGGACAAAGGCATCGGCCGCCAAGACCTAAGCAAACTTCACACCATGAACCCGGGCACCCCTGCTAAGTCACCAAACGTAGCGAACCACTTGAGGAGACCTACGGCAGGTGTGCTGGTTATCCAATAAATGGTTCCCGGGGCGGCGGTACCCATATTTTTTCACTTGTTTTTTGTTTTTTTTTTTAAATTTTTAAAATTTTTTTATTTTATTTTATTTAACATGTGTAATAAGAATGTTGTGATCAATTAATGAGGTCCTTCCTTTATGATGTAAGTGTTGATTGGTGACAAATTTTTCTTCCAAGAAGTAGTTAACATGTTTTGTTAATTTTTGTCTGTTTTATAGCAGTAATGTTAAAATATATGTATATACCTACTTATATTTTCTCACATACTTCATTTATTGTTTTTTATTTCATTTAACACATGTTAACTCTCTGTGTAAGTGTAAAAAAAAAGCCAAATTTCAGTAAACAATAGATTTTTAACATGTCTAAAAAAAGTTTCGGTTTCGGTTTCGGCCGAAACTGAGACAGATACCGAATATTGGGTTTCGGTTTCGGTCGGACACTATAAGGTAAACTAGTTGTTAACACAAGTTACACCACAGATAAGAAGTGTTATTTAAATCATTTTCTATTGCTTATTAGCATATCGGTTAATATTCGTAAAATGAATACTAATAACCCTGAAATATTTATGAAAGGATTAAATTGATCAATATGAAACAATTGCCTGGGTGCCTGCGTATTTTTAATTATTTTGATTATGAAAATAACGATTAAAAGCCCGTCAATAATGATGGGTTATAATAATCATTTTACCCTCGTAACAAAGCTGGGCGACCTAATAAAGTCTTCTAATTGATCTGGCTTGTCATAAAATCGAACAACAAAACCTAATTGTGCCTATCAATTTAATTAATATTCAGCCCGTGCGAACCAGATTTTAACCGTCGAAATTCATAAAATTTAATATCATTCAACATTTTTTGAAATTCATTTAAGCAACACAATATAATTTTTGCCAAACAATTATTTTAATTCATATTTCTAAGGCTTAATTTGGCATGCCGTATGAAAAAGTGAACATTCGAATAAAATAAAATATATTATGATTGTATGTTATTTCGTTGACTAGATGTATTTCCTTTTCTATTTAGAAATGCCTACTTAAACTAAAGGTCCAACACATATGTTTTTATGGAGTTCTCTATAACGTGACTTATTGCCAGTCCAGATGTTAGGGAGTCCATTAAGATAAGGCAGCGACTTCCCTCCCCCACAGCCTTAATCTGTCGGAAACCATTGGCCGAGACAGTGTGGCGGGAATCGGGGATTAGCACCCTGGAATCCTCAAAATAGATGTAAGACATTGGAATAAAGATCACAAGACTGGTAAATGCGTTATATATTTTTACAGTGAACAGATATCGAAGTCTGTTAAGATGTCTCAATACGTTTCGGTAAGTCATTGAAATAGTGGTAGTAATGTTGGTATGTAATTAGGAACTTGAATCTGAAAAATCTTTATGTTAATATATTATTGAAGAAGAAGATAACAATAATAATCTAAACGAAAATATGAAAGAGAACAAGACACAGAAAAACAGAAAAAGACAATGGTCGCAACTGGGACTCGAACCCAGACCTCTCATCTAACCGGGACGTGCGCGTTAACCAATTATGTGGCAATAGCGAAATTGGTTAACGCGCACATTCCGGTTAGACTAGAGGTCTGGGTTCGAGTCCCAGTTGCGATCATTGTCTTCTTCTGTGTCTTGTTCTCTTTCATATTTTCATTTAGATTATTATTGTTATCTTCTTCTTCAATGATATATTAAAATAAAGATTTTTCAGATTCAAGATTGAAGTTCCTAATTACATACTAACATTGCTACCACTATTTCAACGACTTACCGAAACGTAAGTCGTTGAATGACGTAATGAATTGAATGTAAAAATTGATGAGAATAACCTTCAAAAGTTATAAAAAGGAGTTTTTCTTATAAAAAAATTGAATCTTTATTTTATTTTATCCCATTATTTTCACGTAGAATTTTTTTTAGTACATATAAAATAAAAGTAATAGGAACCCACTAAAGCGATACCCGTGTGTGGGTAAATAAAACCAACATTAGCATGTAATAGGTTCAATTATTAATTTTTAAGTTTATTTTTATTTTTTTATTGATAATTATCGATTAGATTACATCGGTGATGTGCTGTGCGCGTCTAATTAGAAACATTGGAAATACATACATTTAAACAAGCTAGTGCTTCCATGGAAGAATTGTATTAATTAAGATATTTGAACATGAACATGTACGCAAATTATTACATCATCTAAATGTACATTATATTTTATATGCTAAAAAAAAAAAAAAGGTTTTAATAAAATCGTTTATGTTTGATGTATGTTGGTTGATGATCCAAGACTTGATGTCTGATTAATATTTAAAATAATTTGTGTAATGCCCAGTGCAAGTACATTGTATGGCTTTTTGGCAAAGTATCTAAAATTTATTTGGCCATCAAAGTATCTAAAGTTTTCTTTTTGCTAAAGGGGTAAGTACGAGATTATGCCCTTTATATTGTCAAAAACAGTTCATATCAATGATATATTTACAACCCTACGCGGTACATTGTCTACGAAGTACAAATTTACAACGAATATCTGCAAAGGCTACGTAAAAGTCAATAATTTTCTTTCTCAAATGTACGAAAGGATCCAAAAATATGTGTTAGGATACAAGGTACTAGGATGCAGATTAAAATGCAGGACAAAACTGAAGTATCTGTTTAAATGAGGTAAGTTGGTGATAGACTAGCCGTAACTTGGTGAATAGTTATTATTTTATTAATTTCTATCTTAACACTCTTCATCAAAGTGCTCTTACTTATAATTTCAGATGTCTAATATTTGAAGGTGTGGAGCCCCCTGAATATTGTACAATTTAGTTTTGATCTAATCGTTTTCTTTTTCAAAAACTAATCACTGCACGATATTCTATTTTCTACATTTTCGAAAATTGTTAAAGTCGTTCCTTTTCAAATGACTGTCAAATAAAAATAAATGACATAGTGGGTTGAACCTTTTACAGTAGTCGTTTCAAGGTTAGGTTTTATGAAAAACTACGTTTATTTGACACCGGTGACGCCATTTCTTGCCTAGGTCGATTACTTTAATTTAATTTAAAGAATTATTGCCCTTCCCACATATATGACGTTGAAAGCAAAATGGAATACAAGTTACACGTTTTTCGACTACAAACTATCACCATGTAGGGTACGTAGGTATTATAGCCAAGTTATTACAGTTTACTCTACCTTCCAGTAAAACCAGTAGTGCTGTGGGTGGGGTAGATTCAGGCTCCGCGCGCCCTCCACTCATCACCGGAATGAACTTCTGCCACAACTTCTGTTATCACACCCCCCGGAACATTTGTACGCAGACAAGGGTTTCTAAGACGATGTTTTGAATTAGGCACCTCGTTAAGAGTGGGGAGCAATAACGTATTGCTGGGTTTTAACGACGGATTAAATAACAACTTACAATCAGAAATTTGTAGCTCGATTCTCTTCTCAACGAAAAAATTATTTGTACCGAATATTGGCGAAGAAGTTTTTGTGAAGATGATTGTCAAGTTTGACGAACCTTAAAAAAATGTTTAAAACAATCCCAGAATGTTGACGAACAAAGTATGTTTATAATTTTTTTTTCATGTTTTTATTTGTTTATTTCACGTAAAAAAGATATGCAAGGGATGTCCCTGTGTTATAGGGGAGAGTATGGTATATCGTACCACTTTGCACTTAACACTCAATACTGTATGATGGAAATGGATTAGAGTAGTGGAACTAGGTTCAAATGAATGCCTGTTTTATTGGGTACCATGCACATTTAAATCATATTTTTCACGTATCTGGAAGGTTTTCAAATTAAAAGTTTTATAAAAAATGGATTTCGGTACGATTTAGCCAACCGGTATGGTAAATCGTACCACCGGTACATAAATCGTACCTAGAACATGGAAGTGGAGCGACATACACTGAGACGCAGACATGTGTAGATATGACATATACAGACATGTGTGACATCGGACCTGCGGCCGGGACGCAGTTTCTGCGAGATGCGTGAGCAGGCGAGCAGAGTATTTTGTAATCTTATATATAAAAATCAATTTGTTTGTTTCTTTGTTTGTTTAATTTTTTGGTTCTTTGTTTGTTTGTTTGTTTGTTGGTTTGTTGATTGATGGTTTGTTGGTTTGTTTGTTGGTTTTTTGGTTTGTTTGTTAGTTTGTTTGTTGGTTGGTTTATTTTTTTGTTGATTTGTTGGTGTGTTGGCTTGTTTATTTGTTGGTTTGTTTGTTACATTGTTGTTAATGGTTTTTTGTTGATTTATTGGTTTGTTTGTTCTTTGGTTTGTTTGTTGATTTGTTGGTTTGTGTTTTCATTAGTTTGTTTGTTTATTTGTTGGTTTGTTGGTTTGTTTGTTTGTTTGTTGGCTTGATTGTTTGTTTGTTTATTTGTTAGTTGGTTTGTTTGATGTTGGTTTGCTCGTTTTTTTGTTTGTTTGCTTATTGGTTTGTTTGTTTATTTGTTTGTTGGTTTGTTGGTGTGTTTGTTTATTTGTTTGTTTCTTTGTTTAATTGTTGTTTGTTGGTTTGTTTGTTGGTTTGTTTGTTTATTGGTTTGATTGGTTGTTTGTTTATTTGTTTGTTGTTGGTTTGTTTGTTTTTTTTTTGTATGTTTGCTTACCATATGGCTTAATCGCTGTCAATCACCGAGCCGCAATTTCGTCGGAGTGTCCTGTTGAAAGCGGCGTACACCGCGAACCATACTTGAGATTTTTGTACAAAAAGTTGTACACAGTGTTCTCTGAGTTTAAATAAACAAAATTCCATTCATCGCTTACTTGGAAATAATTACAAAACATTCATAGATACTTTTACCACACACTCACCGTGGTCTCCGCGTACGGTAAATCGTACCGGTACGATTTATCAACCCACTGGCGGTACGATTTAGCAAACTCTGAGTTTTTATAAAATAATGACAGCAGAAAGGTAACAATACACTTGACAAGTTTGATTTTTCAATAGCGAATTACAGAATATATACATGTTATAGTCCAGTAAACGAATGGTCCAAAAGGAGGTGTAGAGTGCGTGAGCAGGAACCTAAGCGATTCTTTCAGGACTTGTTTAGGGTGCTTAGGGTGTGAACATACTAAAAGTCCTGACGTCTAGGTGGTGAGCTAGGGGGGGGGAGGGGGGGGAAGGTCCCGATTTTCGGGTTTCCGTTTATATCTCAAAAACGGTGCGTCGCAGAGGAAAACTTTTTAAGAATAAGTAAAAGCTCATAAAATTATCTACAACTTTTATTCTATGCGTAATTTTGGAAATCGAAGCCGTTTTGGAGTTATACGCTCCACAAATGTCAATATTTTCAAAAAAAAACATTTTACCTCACATTTTTCGTCAAACATTCCTTCATATCATCCAAGAAAGAAATTCATTTAAAAAAAGTTGTAGATAATTTAATTACCTTTTAGAATATGTATACATATCTACATAAATCTCCAACCAGTAAATATTTACAGCAATTTTAAGTTTTTTTGTAAAATGTCGTCATTTTCAGAAAAAGCTGTTTTTTCTTACCAAAATGTTAAGATGGGTTTTTTCTTCATGGGAAATTCCTTATTAATTGTTGCACGCAAGAAAGCAGGTAAGTTGTTCTCGAACAGATGATTAGTGGAATTCATTTTATAATCATTATTATTGTGATGGGTGATTAGGTTAGTCGTCGGAGATGCTACAATAACGTGCTACGATGCTGTTCGAGTTGGTGAAAAGGCAATGAATGCTATAGTGGGCTTGACATTCTCATACATCAAGTTGTCCCGCAAAGATCGGGCATTCCCAATGTCTTCTGTCAGCTCGTCGATAAAAATTCACGATGAAAGGATTTGATGAAATTCTTTGAGTGTGAGTTGGCCCCATTTCCCTTGGCACTGTTCAATGAAAGTGGGATGCCAAAGACAACTAAATCTGTTCTGTATAGCTTATTCGAGCCTACCAAAAAAACTGTTCTACTGTCTCAGATGAACATAGTTGTGGACGGAGGATTTCTACTATACAGAGTAATTTGACAAAAAGATGCCTCCGTTGCCGCAATTTGTGATCGTTATATCACTTATGTCAACCACCACTATCCTGGTATGACTCGCACTGTGGTATTTGATGGGTACGCAAATCCAGTCAATAGTACGAAATTACAAGAACAGATGCGACGATACAGACTGAGAAGGTCAGCCAACATCAATTTGACATGTAACAAATCAATACCCGTTAAACAGGAAGATTTTTTATCCAATCCTACCAACAAAAGTAACTTCATCTCATTACTGCAGACAAAGTTTCGGGAGAATGGGATACAGATTCTTCAGGCCACCGATGATGCTGACGTCCTTATCGTGAAGACTGCTGTGGAACTATCCTTTCACAACTCAGTGGCTATCTTTAGTGAGGGTGTTCACCTCAGTGTCCTTTTGATTGCTTCCACTCCTCCCGCCTAAGATATTCTGCTGCTGAAACCCTGACGAGGGAAAACCAAAACAATGGCACTGTCCACCCAAGAGATGCAGCATCGTGGATTTGAATACATCATATTTTTACATTCATTTACCGGATGCGATAACGTCTGCAACTTTCAGGAGAAGCAAGGTGGGCTTTTCAAAATTGTACTTGGAGTCAGAAATGATCAAGCAAGCGGCAATGATCTTTTACAACCCCTCCTCTACTCACGACGAGGTTGAAGAGGCTGTAAATAAATGCTTCCTGAAATGGTATGCGGCGCCAAAAAGACAGACCTCCCTTAACCAGTACCGCTTCCAGTCGTTCACAAAGGTCCGTGGCAAATATGAAGTCTGACATCAGCTCCCTCCCTCCAACAGAGAGTGCAGCTAAACAGCATTCCCGGCGGACATACCACCAAGTTCAGCAGTGGCTCGGGATTGAGCTGCCCCTGAAGAATGGGGGTGGAAACATGGTCCTTTTGAAAATGATATTTTGCCGCTGCACCAAGGATTGTGCAATTGGCAAATGTGGATGCCTAAAAGCAATGCTGACCTGTTCTGCAGCGTGCCTTCACTGCCAAGGGAGATGCCTCAATAGCGTGCCTGTTGCCGAGGGCGACGATGAAGACGACGTAGAGCCCTTTCAGCAAGGACCATCCACCATTGAGAATGACGATGCCATGGATAAACAACGTTTGTCAGGACCCTCACGTCCAAAGAGGATATGAAAACGTGAATCCATATAAAGTTGAGAGTGTAACTTGATGTTATTGAGAACAGTGCCAAGGGAAATGGGGCCAACTCATACTCAAAAAATTTCATCGAATCCTTATCTGATCGTTTACTTATACACATCCGCTGAAACAGCAATGTTGGGTCAACTGCAACCTTTTCATCGTGAATTTTTATCGACGAGCTGACAGAAGACATTGGGAATGCCCGATCTTTGCGGGACAACTTGATGTCTGAGAATTTCAAGCCCACTATCGCATTCATTGCCTTTTCACCAACTCGAACAGCATCGTAGCATGTTATTGTAGCATCTCCGACGACTAACCTAATCACCCATCACAATAATAATGATTATAAAATGAATTCCACTAATCATCTGTTCGAGAACAATTTACCTGCTTTCTTGCGTGCAAAAATTAATAAGGAAATTCCCATGAAGAAAAAACCCGTCTTAATAATTTGGTAAGAAAAAACAGCTTTTTCTGAAAATGACGATATTTTACGAAAAAACTTAAAATTGCTGTAAATATTTACTGGTTGGAGATTTATTTAGATATTTATATATATTCTAAAAGGTAATTAAATTATCTACAACTTTTTTCAAACGCATTTCTTTCTTGGATGAATATTTTAGACGATACGAAGGAATTTTTGATGAAAAATTTGAGGTAAAATGATTTTTTTCGAAAATATTGACGTTTGTGGAGCGTATAACTCAAAAACGGCTTCGATTTCCAAAATTACGTATAGAATAAAAGTTGTAGATAATTTTATGAGCTTTTACTTATTCTAAAAAAATTTTTCCTCTGCGACGCACCGTTTTTGAGATATACACGGAAACCCGAAAATCGGGACCTTGACCCCTCCCCTCCCCCCCCTAGCTCACCACCTAGACGTCAGGACTTTTAGTATGTTCACACCCTAAGCACCCTAAACAAGTCCTGAAAGAATCGCTTAGGTTCCTGCTCACGCACTCTACAACTCCTTCCTTTACTGGACTATTAACTGAACGTAATTTGAGAAAAAAACTAACATACCTTTAAACACAAAATGACCTTCGGCAGGACCTGAAAAAATTAGATCAAGATGGTGAAAAAACGGAAAAACTATACTGCCAACGGACGCATGATCCAACACTGTTTAAAAATGATGGGACAACTATGACGCTTCTAACGGTTCACCGAGTGTTTTCAGGATTAATAAAGAGTGACCCGTAGCGGAAATAATCGGGTGGTACGATTTATCGACCGGTACGATATACCCTACTCTCCCCTATATAGCACGTGAAGTTAACAGATTGGAATTATACATAATATGCTTGACAATAATAGTAATTCGATTATATAATTCAGATTAATTAGAATAATATTAGGTATAGTTGTAGGCATAGGTACAGGTATAGGCATAGGTATAGTTATAGACTTAGGTATAGATATAGGTGTCGGCGTATTAAAAGACATAGCTTATCGGTATTGCTTGATTTTTCATACTCATTTTTTCTTTATACTTTTATTTTTCTTTTATTGCTTCTCAAGTTCTTTACTATTGTTTTAAAGTTCTGTATTATTGTAGTTGTTTCATTTTTTACTTTATGTTAACCCTGAATATTAACTAAACTAAAAATATAATCACTAATCACAATAAGATTTTAAAGGCTAGAACCGATTAGACTACTAACTAGTTAATGGGGACTGATTCATCGTTATTATTATTACTACCGCAGAGCCGTGAAGAAATCACGGGATAGTATGAATTCTTGACACTTCAGTTCCAATTTTGAAAATGACGATTGATTTTTTTTCTGTTACCGTGTTATATTGTATATAGGTATTTTAGCGCTTGGGTGAATTCTTGACACAATCATTTCCAATTTTGAACATTTAAATTCAAATTAAAAATAATTCCGAGTTCAGAACCAGAGTTAAACCCACAATCAAAATTATTGTATTTGATGGTAATATTTTGAAAATTTCAACAAGTAATTCAATATTATTACTAAGGGTCGACCGAGATCTCGGTCTCGGCATTCTCGGCTACAAATTCTAACGAGAACTCTGTCTCGGTTCTCGGCGAAAAATAGACAGAGACAGAGAGAAAAATCAGAACTCAGAACACACCGATTCGCTGATTTGTATGTTCGTTGCTGTTTTTCTTAGAACTTAGTTCATAATAAACTGCCAAAAACAGTAATGAACATACAAATAAACTAATCGATGTGTTTTGATGAATGTGGCAATTTACTGTGTGGCAATTTACAATAGGGTTTGTTAGGTAATATTATTCCGATTTAATGTGTTTACTAAGTAGGTATATTGTTTTATTACAATGCAAAAATAGCGCATTTTCATTTTTTCGCAATTTATCTATTCTCGGTCTCGGACGAGATTTTAATTTATTCTCGGTCTCGGCCGAGAACGAAAAACCTGTCTCGGTCGACCCTTAATTTTTACTAATTGCTAAAGAAATTCAATACCAAAATTAAGATCGTTCCAAAGGAGGGTTTTCTACGTAATGAATAAAGTGGAATAATTTGCTGACAAAACTTTAGAGTACAAAATCGATAATCCTACATGTCTCTTTTCGTTACTGTAAATAATCAATTTAAGAACAAAATACAAACTTTTCGCACGATCATGTGACGTGACATTCATTTATATTATCCGTCCTACTTTATGTAGTTAGTTGTTGGGTTCAGAGAAAGAGTGGCGCACGTTCGAACAAGGCAATAAAATGAATTATTAAAATATCTTCGCCTTCCCGCCTAATGGCGGAGCTTCCGACTTTGTCTCGGGCCCCGCCTCGCGCTCGGTGCGATCGAATAAACCGCCCCATGGCGCCCATAAACATTTACCGTTTTACAGCCGTCATCGCGATTTAGTTCCTCAATAACCGCTGGCAACCGAAGTTTCAATTTAATAATGTGTTGTAAATTGCGGATCATGTCTCTTTGATAATAATGAAAATGCTGTCTGAAAGCTGTAGTTGAAATTACGAAAGAAGAGGTTCTGTTACGACTGATGTCGCAAAACTCAAGCGGACTGTAAATCTTAAGTTGTTGGACATTTGATTAAGTTATTATTTCTATCACAGGACAAGAATATGATGGGAAAAGCCCTACCTTTTTATTAAGTCATCTGCCGTTCCATCCACTACCTACTGTTTATCCAGGCTGGCGCAATTACCACCCGTTTCAGATATTTTATCTGGATGCGAATTTCGAGAGAAATCAATATTGAGACAAGTTTTCGGCTGCCTAAGTGGGTATTTTAACAACGATTGTGCAATAATATTTTGCACTGGACAAGTAGGTAAGTATTTTTTCACCCAAGTAGGGCTTTTTAGGACGGAGAAAGACAATGGGAGATGAATGACAATTACAGGACTTTGGGAAATTGATTAGTCCCAAAGCTGTTTCAACACTAAACAGGTAGATAAAAAAATCTGTACCTACCATTTTTTATGAGGTTCTGTTGATATTATCAAATACTACGCACTTCATAAAAAATTTATATCAACAATGGATAGGAATAATCAAGAGTTTCTAGTACTCTTATGTTTATGTGACAAGAGTCAACAATTTTGGGTGAACTGTGCGTTACCAATTTGGAGGAATGTGTTATTCCTTACTTGAATGGTTACCAATAAACAATTTTTGTTATTGCCACTGCCACGTAATATGGTGTAGGACCTACAGTGTAGGTAGAAGAATAGCCGTAATTACCACTTATTATCAAAGCTGTCTTTAATAAAATTTAACAGCAATCGAATAAAATAATTATTATTAATCCCTTAAGAAAAGGATATATTTTAATCTTAATGAAGCACGAAAGACACTTTAAAAAAGGGGACGATCGCAACTGGGGATCGAACCAGGTCTTCCCGGGACAATGCTCTAACCATTAAGTTGTTGAAACCTGATTTTTTAAGTTCATTTATCTCAGATCTTAATTTGGGAAATACCAATATTATTCTCAATTAATTTATTTTTATTCTATTAATGTTTTTTTCTCCTAATTTTTATATTTGATAAATACAATTTTATAAAATCATAAGAGTAATGGAAACTGGAAACCCACTAAGGCGCAGCCTGTGTGTGGGTAATAAAGTTATATTATTATTATTTTGTTATTCAAAGTTGTGCATTCTCTCTCTGACTGTGAAGCGTTACAAAGTGACCAAGATAGGCTTTGCAAGTATTGCAAAGTTAACTGTTTAGATATCAATTTTTCCAAATGTCGTACTATGACATTAACCAGAAATAAACATGTAAAAGAAGACATTACCAGAGAAAACCAGAAATATGTCATTTTCAAATCAGATTTTAGATGTATTGACTCTTTTCCACAAAAAATTATAACTGGATTTCGAAAGATTGTTCTTTTATCTAGCATTCGAATGTACTAAATTTTGAGAATTTTTTTTAATTTTTGGTATAATAAGATTATTCCATAGGTCGTTGGCAGATTTATTAAATTTTCAAAAAAGATTTTGTATTATACCACACCCATTTCAAATAATACAATCATGCAGTAAAATAAATCAATACATTTTCCAGCAAACGCATGTGTTAGAATTTTAATTTTAGTTTCAATGAAATCATTAAAAAATATGTACGTACATGTGTTTCTTGACGAAAATTGGTCCATTTGTGTATTTATTTGCGCACTTACAAACTAATATATTTAAGATTTTTTTAACATTATTATTAAATTTAGACATTATTGAAAAATGATAAATACTTATAATCAACAAAATAATTACAAAAAGTACATTATTTTAATAGTTTTATCATCACGCCTTTCAGCATTTTTGGATGAAGGTATAAATTAAAGCTAATTTGGATTGAAATAAATTCGATATTGAGTTAAAATTTTAAAAAGCTGGTACGGAGAATAATTAATCTTTCTCATTGTAACCGCCCTGCACGATAGTAAGAACAATTTTCGCCGAAATGTGGATTTTCGTCCGCTGGCTGGTTAAACGCTCTTAAGTACTCTTATTCACTCAACAATGAACCTGTCATCTCATAACGAAATGTAAAGATCTTGGTGTTTACCTTATTTACTTATATTTAATAAGCACATCGACTCAATTGTTCACAGGTTATATAAAATGCTTTGTTTTGTTCTTCGTATAAGTAAGTATGAATATAAATTTTGAAGCTTGGTGGTCAGTGAGTTTTCAGTGAGCTAGAGTGCTAAGACTGAAAATTACGATGTTGTTTAGCTGAAAATGAATTTTTGAATATTTTGCCCCAGAAATGATAAATTGGTGTGTATAATCCAAAGTTATTTCCAATAAATTGAAAATAATTGGAATTTTATTCTACTAATTTTATTCTACTTTCCAATTGACGTAATTTTGGTCTCATACAACACAACTTTGACGACCTTCGTAGTCCAGTGGCTAAGACTCTTGACTCACATTCCGGAGGTCGCGGGTTCGAACCCGGCATGCGCAAATAAATTTTATTTGATTAATTTGTGTTATTTCACAATTAATTCATTTAAAATAATATATAGTATATTTGCGGCATGTTCCAGAGTGGAAGATACTATTAGTATCGCCCTGGTGTAAGACCACCATTCAGAATTGAAACGTTGCTTGAAAATGGCTTTAGCCGTGTTTAGTGACCAGATCTGAATAGCCAGGTACTTCCCAACCTTCCTCTTCCCCACCTCCTTCCCCTCCCCACTACCTTCAGCCTCACAACATACCCCAATTGGGGATGCCATAGTCTCACTGGCTCCAGACGGGAGCAGTTGAGATTCTTGTGCGGTATTCACTGTAAAAAAAAAAAAAAAACTTTGTTGTGTATAACTTTCTGATATTGCCTCCGAAAAATTTCTGAAGCTTGTATGAAATGCTAATATACCAGTGTCCAACTAGTTTTCAAGACTTTCCTGGGGGGTCTTTGCATGGGAAAGTCGTTATTCGAGTCCCGGTGACGTCACATTTACAGCAATTCCTGGGATGAAGACATTTCCCCGACGATTTCAACCTTTTTAGACTGGATGAAACTCTAATGCATTCCGAAGGGTCCCTAATGTGGTGCTTAATTTTGAATACCACTTTGTAAAAGGCTTAATATGTGACGATAGCGTAATTCTGTTTGTAAGTTAATGGATTATAATTATACGACTAAATGGATACCTTTGACGATTACACATTGAACTAGGTAGTTTAACTAATTTAATGTTAAAATGGTCTTCAATTTTACATTTAAATAATAATTGTTAAAATAAATATTTATTTATTATACAGTTTATACACGCCAGTATGGGGTTAATTTATAATGATGACGATACACAAGATAAAAGTGACAAAATTTGATTATAATGTTTGAACCGCACCTATAGTGGTCCCAAAAAGAGGTCATACACGACGTCGTCTTCATCTCGTTCTAGTATCTTCTAACTTTTTCGTTTTCGTACAAGACTTGTGATAAGGAACAGGAGTAACAGGACGATGGTTAATGACTTACGTATGACCTCTCTTGGACTACTTGGACTTCTACCCACCCCTCATACCTTTTTCTTTCCCAGAACTTCCTCTTTTTCCTTTCCCTAAAAAGACCCTCCACACGTCACCCCCAAAGAAAACACAGGCTACTGTTAAGCTAATGTTAAAAAATACAGTTTTTCTTGCACCCTCGTCAATGTTTAAAAATAGTTTTATTTTTAGGTCGAAATTTAAAAAAAAATCGGTTTCTTATGCGTTCATATTAGTGATGTTCTGGATATCCGTATCCGTATACGTATCCGCGGATATCCGAGGGAGAAGAAATATCCGTGTCCGTTACTTTTCTCGCGGATCTTTTACGGATTTTTTACCATATTAATTTTCAATTGATAGGATAAAATGCTTTATATAAGTGATTAGGTAGAATTTAAAAAAACTCTTAAATTCCATTCAGAGTATTTTTTATTTCTTAAAATCAAATATTTTATCGTATTAAGTTACCATACCGTCATTGCGGCGGGCGTAACGTCAACTATTGTTTCAAGGTCTCGCGCGCCGACACCGATTGAACAAGAAAATAGAGATCCGTATCCGTATCCGCGGATCTTGACACCAAATATCCGTATTCGGATCCGTATCCGCGGATATACATTTTAGTTTATATCAGCGGTTTAAGGTATTTTAAAATGCTTCTAGCGTTCGGACCCGGTTTTAAAAGTTTTTAACCCCAAAGTGGCTGAAAAAAATGAAAAATAAAGTTTTTGGTTTTGCGAAGTGAAGTAGATTCTTCAACTTCCGCCTACGCTAAGAGTTTCAGTCACCGTATAATTTTGCACTTTGGGTCCAGAGAACTCGACAGTCATGCAATTTACCGGTCTGTTACTGAGGTCATTTAAGCAGTTAAAATAGAACATAAAGATTATTTAACTTTCCCGCATTGTTCACCTAAAATAGGTTACCTACGAGTACTCATAAGCATTTTTTGTTGTTTGTTAACTTGTTTTGTCGAGTTTAACTTGTTTAGCAGCCGGTAGATGTGTTGGCCATTTCCATTTCCGGCGGTTTTCTCGCGTCCGCCATTGTTCCTTTGACAGAGCGGGAAAACGCTTTTGTCCCTTTTCCCGCCCTCTCCCTGCCCCACCCGCTTTCGCCATACACGCTTCCGGATTCCATCCCCGGCCGACTGAAAACGTCTTATTATTATATTAAAAGCTCTTACGCCAAATTCCTGCTTTCAACCATTCTTCTGAAATGCTGGAAACTTTTATTCTATATAAAACTCACTTGTGAAAGCTACTGCATGGGAATGTGATGAACGAGGCGTGTCGTAATATCGTGTATAACCGGATTACAGAGAAAAGCAAAAAATATTGCATTGACATGATTAAGGAAGGGAAGCTTAGGTGTTTTCGCCTAGTAGTGAACGGAGAAAATAGTACCTACAGAGAGAATATGATTAGACCCCGAATTCCGAATTTCTACCTATTTTTTTTTTTTTTTTTTTTTTTTATTGAAATTTTTTTATTTTTTGGTACAGTACATACAATAGATACATAAATATAATGAAAGTGTATAAAAAATAAAACTTAATACAATTATTAAATACAAATATACATATTTTTTTTAAATATTCTCTCATAATAAGCAGATGCTTGTGTATACGGGAGGAAGTATTATTTGTTAGGTTATTTTGATTTTATTTTTTTGAAATTTAGTTTAAATAAAGAATAAGAGAAACTTAAGTGTACATTTTTTTAAATTTTTATTTATTATTTATTTATTTTTAGTTAAGGTTTTCAGTATATTTTTTTAATTGTGTTTTGAAATTTTTGAAACTGTCCTTAAGGGATCTTATATTTATAACATATTTCTCTTGAACACTTTTAAGTTTAAAAAAAAAAAATGTTATTTTTGAAGATAATATACATACATTTGCCACGCCGAAATGGCAATTATATAAATAATATAAAAAAGGGCTGTGTACGATAATTCTATTACAGTATTACGTGAAATATCATAAAAAGGGGTATGTATGATAATTATGTTACTGTGTTACGTGAAATATCATAAAAAGGGCTATGTACGATAATTATGTTACTGTATTACGTGAAATGTGAAATACTCGTAGCACAAAAAGAGCTAGTATAATGATTATATTAGTGTATTACGTGAAATATCATAAAAAGGGCTTTTGTTTTATAGTAAAAAGGCCTGTTTGATGATTTTAACGTAGATACACACTCTACACATGAAATTCATTACTCAATAAGGATTTTTGTTTCGACCACTTTATACCGGAGAAACTTCATCTTTCATTCTCCACAAACAATATATGTTTGTGAAAGTTCTCCAGCGAAAGAAGATATATTTTGCCAAACAAGTATGAATAATAAATCTTGAGTAAGGCAGATAGGACTTCACGCTATCCCTTTATTTACTTCCTGCCAGTCTGAAATGAGATTTAAATGATACATCGTTTTGCCGGTCCATTCGTTAAAGAGAATTGGATATAAAAAAATATATATCTCCCGATTTTGATTCACTGGCGCAAAGTTCACTGCGAAATTCCGAAGAATTATTATTGTATGGAGCTGTCGGATGGAACAGTTTTGAACTTTGACAGTGACAGCTCATCATATTAAATTTATCGGGTTGAAAGTTGAAACCTTTACTCGTGATGTATCGTTCGATTTCAATCCGTAGACAAAGGAGTTGTTCAGCGCATTATATGTTATAATATTAGGTATGTTATACACAGCATTGTCTAACCCAGCAGTCGCCAAATCGTCTAACTGAGAGAAGTGGAAATCTTTACACACAATGGTGGACTAAAAATAAAAGGGAGAAATTTCTACTTTCTGCCATTCTTCTCATTAAGAGGAACAGCTGCGCGGCGTTTTTAATTCAATTTGGGGGAATGTTTTGGATAACCGACACCTCTGCCGTAGGTCATCCCAAGTGGTTTGCTACGTTTGGTGACTTAGTAGGGGTGCCCGGGTTCATGGGGTGAGATTTGTCTAGGTCTTGGCGGCGGATGCGTCTGCCCAGTTTCTGCGGGCTGGATCGGGAGACTGGCTGAGGGAGACATTTGGCATCTCCAGCAGAGGCCTCTCGACGCAATGGGAGGGATGGATTTGTGCGTCCGTCACTCTTAGACCCACCGACCCCCAGATTCCTAACCACTCCTCATACCTTTTTCTTTCGCACAACATCCTCTCCCCCCTTTCTTTTAATTGAACCTCCACACAGCATTTCCGAAGATGACGTTATTTTCCGAAGGAAATTATTTTCCTCTAGGCTTCCTGTGCGATAAGCTATTGTAAAAAAAATACAAAACTTAAATTTGGATTTCAGGCCAAAATACCCAACCAAACTGAAGAATTAATTTTGTAATCTAAAAGGTACATCAAATACTTAAGTTCTCTTATTATTTTATTATAACGTTGCTGGTTATAACAATTATTTCATAAAGTTTTAATACAAAAAAAGAAGATATGAATAATGTTCTTGATCTTCTTTATTTTTCGAATAATTAATTAATACTATTCAGGCCTTTGGAATCTTTTTAATTTTTTGTAAAGTGAATTAGCCAAGGTTCCCCATTTATTGAGTTTCTTTCTTCTTCTCTCATTTTTTACGGTCTGTAACAACTGCGCATGGCTGCTAATATGTGCAAATTTAAATCGAATAACGTGAACAAATAATAATTCAAATATATTATTTTCCCGTCAGCTTTTCATTTTCAGCAAACAATCGCAATTATTCTGTCACGTTTAGTAATTCCACCAATATAGATATTTCTAATTGACAGATTTCTGTCACAAATTATTACGTTTTGTGTTATTATTATTTTGGCGTACATGATACCTAAATACCTCTTTTATGTGTTATGACAGTTTCCAGATACAATGCTCCATCAGATTTATTTTTGATTTTATTGAATTTACGGTACCATAACTATGCGTTCCATGGTTTTATAAAAAAATGGATTCCATCAAATTTCATATATTTCTTATTAAAGTGAAAACTTCTTTAGCACCCATTGTGATTTGAAACTCGATGAAACGAAATATAGCGTCACTAAAAAGAGACAAACACATACATTTAAAAGATTTAGCCTGCGAGAGAATTAGAATCGGTCTCCTCTTTGTGCGGTGTTTCGTAGCCTCCCCACTCTTCTACTCTAGTTTTCTGAAAGAGTCTCTTCTACCGCGTGTGAACTGCACACAATTTTTGAAGTGAAAACTTCTTTAGCACAGTTGTGATTTGAAACTCGATGAAACGAAAAATAGCGACTAAATACAAATAAAAAGAGACAAACACATACATTTATAGGATTTAGCCTGCGAGAGAATGAGATAATAAAATCGGTCTCCTCTTTGTGAGGTGCTTCGTAGCATTCCCACTCTTTTCTACTTAACTTTTCTGAACCGCGTGTGGTTTAAAGACTGAATTAAAGTAAATTTAATCAAGATATTGGAAGACTTCTGGCTGAATATTAAAGATAAGTGGAGTCTGATATATTGTTTTTGTATGTACCGCCACAAAGTTTATTGTAGAGTCGATTCTAGTGGTAAGTTTTTTTTTTTAATTTTTCTTTTTTCATTGCTTTGGTAATTACATAATTTGAGGATTTGACTACCATTCTAGGCACATGCCCACGTAGTGGAGGTTGGTTGTGTTCTTTCTGAAGATTGAGTGTTAATAAAAAATCTACACAGTTTTTCAGAGATATATAGCTGTTTTATGATTTTTTTACTTCACTCTTTGAGGATGCTTTGTGGAGGGTCTTTTTAGTAAAAACAAGGAGAGGAAGTTCTGGAAAGGAAACAAGGTATAAGGTGTGTAGGAATCTGGGGTCGGTGT
Source organism: Limnephilus marmoratus (assembly GCA_917880885.1). Lineage (NCBI taxonomy): Eukaryota > Metazoa > Arthropoda > Insecta > Trichoptera > Limnephilidae > Limnephilus > Limnephilus marmoratus. The sequence continues at coordinate 21,381,299 of OU862912.1, read as the reverse complement.
ATCCTAGAGTGACGGACGTATGAATCTATCCTAACCACTGCGGTGCAAGGCAATGTTCCGAGAGAGTCTTGCTGGAGAGGTCAAAAGATCTCCCCCAACCGGTCTCTCCCGATCCGGCTTGCGACGCAGTTGGTAGGCAGACGCATCCGCTGCCAAGATCCGGACAAACCTCACCCCAACCCGGGCACCCCTTAAGTTACCAAACATAGCGAACCACTTGGGGTGACCTATGACAGAGGTGTTGGTTATCCAATAAATGATTCCCGTGGCGGCGGTACCGTACCCATAGCCGCCTCCCAAATTGAGAAAATATATAGATATATTTACATGAACCTGCAGTATGTAAAACATCACTACCAAGAAAAGTATGTTTTTTTTGTGCTTGTATTGTGAATAATGGAATATCTTTAATAATTCACAATCCCGCGATCCTTGAAAAAATGGGAAATTGAAATCTCAAGACGCGTGTTTCCGTGAATTTTAGTATGTTTTTGGATCAACTCGTCAGTTAACTACTGGGCTTGTAGGCTTTTTATACAACCTCCACGCACTCTCCACTACTTTCCGACGTGAAAACATTTCTCTCAAAATACAAAAGGTGCCGATTTTTCACTCCCTCGTGGGATTTTACCAGGAAAGTTATATTATCTTTACGGTAGCCCCCGTTTCACAAAATACAAGGATTCTTCAAGTAACAAAGCAAGGATTAGGGTAAAAAAGGTAAACCTACACAGGTTACGTATATTTATGCCCACGCAGAGTGTATCAGTTGCGATGTTTTTTTTCAGTTAAATAAAAATTTATGTATACATCACGGACATATGAATATATCTGGACCTGCCCTAAGTGATAAAAACGTATTATTTCCCCCTCCACATGGCGCCGGCTGTAGCTCCTCCTTGGAACCGGCTCGCTCCATGGGGAGGGGATATAGCCTCGCTTGAATCTAAAATGTGTGACGTCATCATTCTTGCCGTGAACAGCGAGAAGCTGACATCCATACATTTAACGAAATAACGGCAGCTTGTGCTATACAATATATCTACGTATCAATATGCACATAGCGAAAGTGGGCGGTACTCCAATGTGCTCGTCGCTGGTTACAGGGGTAAGTAAATTATGAAACATTTGTAAAAGTGTTTTAACTAAACACGGAAACAAAATATTGATATGTGTATTGGCGCGAGTCTTTTTGGGGCGAGCATTTGGCCTTAGCAAATAAGTTTTGAACGTGGCAAGCAATTCGCGCTCCCATGTAAAAAGGTCTATTCATTCAAAGCAGATTTTGCTTTTAAGAACTAAATGGTGATATTGTAATGCGAGATGCCTATATACTGTCAGATTAATTGTTCAACGAATGACAGTCATCTTTCCCCCCTTTGCTCTCCATAGTTTGGTTTTACCCCTCATCTGTAACTGCTTGTCTATCCATTTGGATGTCTATGGTATACATATTTTTTTAATGATTGCAATTTCAATTTGTAACGTCTTTTTTATTTTTATAATAAGCTCCACAAATGAGGTCCTGAGAAAAATATTTCCCCCAAGACCTATTTCATCTTTGCGGATGCTGTGTAGGGGTATTTTCAGGGAAATGAAGGAGAGGAAGTTCTGGGAAGGAAAATGGTATGGGCGGTGGGCGGGGATCCTGGGGTCAGTGTGTCAATAAGTGACAGGTCATACGAATGTGCTGAATCCGGCTGGAGAGGTAAAAACGTCTCCCTAACCAGTCTCTTCGCCAAGCAATAGGTGGGCAAACGCATGTGCCGCCAAACTTCACCACCCGGGCACCCCTGCTAAGTCATCAAACGTAGCGAACCACTTGAATAACGACCAATTTCAGGGATGTTGGTTGTTTCAAATTTTTTATGTAGGTACATTTGTTACTTAAATTTTTTTAATTAAAAAAAAAATAATAATTTAAGCGACAAATAATCACATTTACGCAATTAGGGAACGTACCCATACTACGTGACCAATTTTTTGCAATTTTAACCCCCCCCCCCCAGTGACCAAAAACCTAAGCAATCCGCCGCTCATTTGTACCAAGCGTGGTAGGTATTTTGAAGACCCCCCCCCGAACAGGTCACGTAGTATGGGTACGTTCCCTTACCTACGTAGTCACCCAATTGTGGAACTTGGTAGATGTACTTACAATACTGTGCTTTTCCAAATAAAACACTTTTTGCTAAGTGAAATAATAATTTCAAAGTATGTATATGTCGCAGGCAAATCGTAAAATCAGGCCGATCAAGACGCGCCTGAGGCACGATCTGCCGCCAGGCATTTCACGAAGTAGCTAGACGCATCATGATCTGCTTGATTTCACGATCGGACTCCAACATATACACTCACCACTGAATTAGAAACGGAATTCCAATTAAAAAACCCTTTGCCAAATATGAATCAACCGCAATCACCGACAAAACGGAACTTAAAACTTAAATTATTTTTTTTTTTCAGAGGTCCCCATTTATTTTTTTAGATTCATAATATCGTTTTGAGTTGTCAGTGTTAAAAATAACATTGCATGTAAGTACATCAAAAATTCATCAGATTCATGGGAATCCCAAAAAAATATATAATATCAGTAATATTGTCATATGTAATAAAAATTTTGCCAGAGTTCGAAATTTCCCTAGATTTTGTGCTGATTTCCCTTTTCCCTAACAAATATTTTTCTCCCCTAGATCTAGGGAAATTTCCCTAGACATACCATCACTGCTACTACACGTCGCAACGTATCACATGATATGCGCTGTTTCTCGTCTGTACGGTGATGCTGTCACGTGATGCGTTAGGTGGTAGCAGTACCAGCTCGCGCTGGCGACGTGTGTTGGAAAAAAGATAATTGAAAACAAATTCTTCGAACGGCAAATTGACATTATTTTTACCACAAATATGTTCAGGAATTGCTGGTTAAAATCTTTTGGGTACGTGGTGATCCAACCTGTATTCATGAATGAACGTTTTAAAAACGGTTTATTCATAGAACTCAATATAAATGGAAATATTTATAAAATACTAGCAGACCCGGCCACACGTTGCTGTGGCTAACGAAACTCAACGCCATTACCCAATCTTTATAAAATCCACACCACCCGCTTGCCAGCTGCCCGCTGCCCGCTGCCTGATATGAATATTTGAATTTATCGGCTTTTCTCTACTATAATAAGCATGTATTATACATATAAACTAATTAACTCGCCACTAATTATACAATGCCTGCAATGCAACACTGGATATTTGAAAAGGGAAAATCAAATACCTACTTACTGTAGGACATCTATTTTCCAATTTCTTCCGTAGAACGAATTTCAAAAGTGTAGTGTACGGCCCGCCAGCCATTTTAAATCGCACAAAAATATGTTTTCTTTGAATTTCTCGGCTTTTCTCTAATATAATTTACATGTATTATACATATAAACATTCCTCTTCAATCACTCTATCTATTGGTGAAAGATTAAAGATTAACGCGCACATACATTTTGAGCGACTTCATTTTATACTATGTAATGATGATGATGTAATGATACTCGTACATTGAAATATCTCTTTGTCTCCCCGAAGCATTTTCAAAGGTATGAAAAATGTTCCTCATTTCACTGGTGCTTTTATTAATTTCCATGTTATTTGAATGGAATTGTGTTGTGTTTTATTGTTTGAATGCATACACTTAACGTTCATAATACAACCATATTCTCCAGCATTGTTAAAGTATCTTCCAAAGTCCTGGTACTTTTACGATAGTATGCTTGAAAAATTTCGACCGTTTGGAGTTTTGAGGTGAGGAAAAGTCGTCAAGCCAATTTTAAAGAACAGCGTCGTTATCTCAACTGGATTCCTTGGAGATTGCTGGACAGAGAGCGGAAAATATAGAATATATCGGTGCAAGTCTAGAATTACGTGAATCTGGAATAAATCTCACAACCAAGCCAAATAAAATGTCCTTTTTGTAATTTTAACAGTACGGTGGCATTTCCTGTGTAAACGTCACAACACTTGCGATGTCAGATACAATCTTCTGTTAAACTCAAACAAAATTATACATGTTGAAATCTCCAATGTAGGTATATAATATTATCGGTTCCATGACAAATTAGAATTATGCAATTTCAACACCTCTTTGGAAGGTCATTAAAAGTTATGAAAAATATAATTAGAGTGTGCAAATCACCCGCGGTAGAAGTGAAACCTTCAGAAAACTAAAGTAGATAAGCGTGGGGAAACTACGAAGCACTTTTTTGAACAATTTTAAGGATGATTATTTTTCATATTTTGTCGTCGATTCCAGTGCACCTTTTACCATGCATTTAGTCATCTTATTGGTATTTTGTTTGTCTTCTCCGGAGTCGCTAGATGTCGCTTTCTTTTGTGATTTTTTGCCTGTTCATTTTGGAGTGGTTTGAAAATTGTATATTGATTTTATAAATATATATATATATACATTTTTTTTTTGATTTCGTACGATTCGACCTTTGGTCCGCTGAAAGGCTGGCCGCTAAGATTCTTCAGGCTATTTATATTACTAGACCAAGTGAGACTTGCGTGGAACCGTGAATTTATAGTATTATATTGGAACCGAGTTCCCGTGAAACAATGAAATATTTTATTGTCATCCCATTCTCTCGCAGGCTAAATCTTATACGTACGTGTTTGTCTATTTTTAGTGTCGCTCGCTTGGTTTCATCGAGTTTCAAATCACAACGGTGCTGAAGAAGTTTTCACTTCAAAAATATTGAAAAATATCACATAACCATAGTGCTGGAAAATAAATCACGATCAAGCTTTGCAAATACTTGAGTTGGGTTATGCCAAGAGTTTTAATGTAAGATATTTTAATGCGATTTTTTTCTAACGGTTATATAAATTATTCATATTACACATAATATGTATGAAGAGCAAATGGGCGTGGGAAGACGTTGGGATGCCCCAGGAAGATATATCATGATCAGGTAAAACAAATACTCGCGTCACCAAAAACCTCGTTAACCTCTTTAGCGTAACGTATTTAACCATTTTTTTATTCATTACTTTTGATGACTCTTCAAAGGAGGTGTTGAAATTGCATGATTCTGGGTTGTTACCAATATAATCATAGGTTCTCTAGCGATGAGCTCTTCAAAGAGTGTAATATCCTTGATGTGCGTCGAAACTACAAAAAAGGTTATTATTCATGTACACAAAAACTTAGAAAAAACATGTTTCGGGAAGGATCTCCTGGTCCCGAAGAGCAATAGTGCAAAATATCAAAAGACATATACATACCTACATATCTGGGACCGAAATTGTATGTTTAATAAAATCCCCCACAAATAAACATTGAAACCTGTAAAACTTCATACACCGGTATCGGTCTTATAATGACCAAATGGTTAATGGTATTCAATAAAATACACTCTAAATTATTTTTAACTAGCAGACCCGGCCACACGTTGCTGTGGTTAACGAAACACAACGCCATTACCCAACATTTATAAAATCCACACCACCAGCTTGCCAGAAGCTTGAATTGAATATTTGAATTTATCGGTTTTTCTCTACTATAATAAGCATGTATTATACATATAAACCTTCCTCTTGAATCACTCTATCTATTGGTGAAAACCGCATGAAAATCTGTTGCGTAGTTTAAAAGATCTATGCGCACATACATTTTGAGCGACTTCATTTTATACTATGTAATGATGATAACCAACTTTGTTACCACTACTATCTTAAAAATATATATAAAACAAAGTCGGGTTAGTTACACCATTTATAACTTAAGAACGACTGGATCGATTTTTATGATCTTGCATTTGTTGGATTTGTCTCCGCCCCGAATAGCATAATAGCTATTAAAACATCGGAAAAATTAAAAAAAAAAATTATTATGTAAATTCTTTTCCTCATACATTTTGTAGCTGCAGGAATATTGTGAAAAATATAATGTTGAATAGTGAGTGAATTCCAAATATTTAAAAACGTCAAATGTAAATGCGCTGATTGTTTTGCCTTTGTTCTTAAACATATAATGCTGTCCATCTTTCTTACACACTAAATGTCAACAGTCGAAAATGAGACAACGGTGAACGTATGTCTGCACCCCTCCAAAGAAAAAATAGAATAATTATGATAAATCTATAATAAAGAAAATGAAACGCCATTCCCGTAAGTGAGTGGAAAAGTAAGAAATAACAACAAAAAATCCGTACACAACGCCATCTCTGATACTTACAAAAACAAAACATCGACAGTTACGTATCGATAATTGTTTCGTTTTGTAATTTATTTTTATTCAGCTAATAAGTTAGGGAACGTACCCATACTACGTGACACGTTTAGGGGGGTGGGGGGTCTTCAAAATGTCACGCTCCATACAAATGAGCGGCGGGTTGCTTAGGATTTTGGTCACCGGGGGGGGGGGGGGGGTTAAAAATTGCAAAAAGTTGGTCACGTAGTATGGGTACGTTCCCTTAACACAACAGTTCTGAGGCGGTACGAGGTTTTTAATAAAACAAATATCAACGTGTTTCAAAACCAAGGTTAAATTATTTCCAAAACACAAAGCAGCAAAAATCTGTGACATTACGAACCAATAATCCAATATTCATTATATCTACGAATTTCGAAATTATGCTTTTGTAAGATAATGTTTTATGTTATAAATTAGCTTTATCTGTTGTTCACTTTACACAATATGAACACAACGTTCAATTATTCTTCTTTTATGTTGGTTCTGCAGTCTGCTTTAAAATAAATCGTTCCTGCCAGTTGCCACAGAGGGCGAATCCCCGCCAGGATCCTTGGGGATTTTGACGGGAGGAAAATACAGTTCAGAAATCCAGGCCGAACTGTCACCCGCCCTGCAGATTAATGTTCCTGGCAGTCTTCGCTTTATGAGCACATTTTTCATCGTGAGAGAAATTCTCATTTAAACCTTAAACGGTTATTATCCAGTAACCTGAAAATTATTTCGAAGAACAGCGAATAGCTGCGAGAGAATCTAAATTGATTACTTCTTCAGAATTGATAGCACTTGAACTTTTTCACCTCGCATTTCTTTGCCCAACTTTGAACTTGAGTTTAATAAAAACGTTTCTTTAGTGTGATTTCGCACAATGTCGATTTTGTTCCGAACCAGTCGATTTATGGCAATCCCAGTTTTTAGGGAATGTTGTGATACAAAAAGTATGTTAAAACGGGAAGGAGAAGAAGGGAAATAATGTTTGGGAAGATTGATGAATTGTGTTTCGCATTAAAAAAAAACATTATAATTTGACATAAAACAATAACTTTGTAAACACTACTTATACAACGTGTCCGGAAACTCGTAGTACAAGCGGGAAACTGGTGAATCTACATCACGTAGAGAACCCAAAAAACTAATATTATTTTTTTTCTATTTTTCCATTTTTTCGGCAACTAAAGGATTAAAAAAAATTTTGAGCCCGGTTTACCCTTCGTTGCATTGTATAAGACATTACACAGCTGAAATCAACCCCCTAGTGAAATTTTTTTTCAAATTTAACCTAAAAAATTCCAACTTCGGACCCGATTTACTCGAAAACGAAAGCTCAAATCAAAAAAAGACCACAAAATCGACTCCAAATGTGATGTGGATTCTCCAGTTTCCCGCTTGTACTACGAGTTTCCGGACACCTTGTATAAGTGGTGTTTGCAAAGTTATTGTTTTACTTTAAATTACAACGTCACATCACAGAGTATCTGCTTCATATGAACAAAAAAAACATTAGGTAGGTACGTCATGTTGACACAAAATTTCTATTAATACTAATAATAATTTCTACTAAAATTCATTCATTTAAGAGAAATCAAAATTTTCGATTATACAATGTGATTATTTTGTTTATATTAATAATTAATATAGGCAGTGCACTAATTTATATAGGCAGTGTACTTTTGGTAGAAAAATATTAACTTTGTTCCACTTATTTATTAAAATAACACAGAGATAGGTTCGCTACGTTTGGTGATTTAGCAGGGGTGCCCGGGTTCATAGGGTGAGGTTTGTCTAGGTCTTGGAGGCGGATGACCAGCACATACTGAACCCCAGATTCCTACCCACCCCTTAAACCCTTTTCCTTCCCAGAACTCTCCTCTCCTTCCTTTCCTTAAAAAAAACCCTCCACACAGCATCCTCAAAGATGACATAGGCCCTGAGGGAAATTATTTTCCTCAAGGCCTCCTGTGAGGAGCTCATGTAAAAAAAAAAAAAAAGAGAACAAAAGCGATATCCTTTTTAAGGTGTTTGTAGAATAATGTCGGTTTTGAATAAGTCTAGTGTCTAGTCCTAGTGGATTCCAATCCTTTTGCTAAGCAGGTACTGAATTATGTATGTTGGTACTTAGGTACCGCTGCGTTCGACCTTTTCACCCACGTCTCGATGTATGACCTCTGAACCTAAAGATTTCAATGTAGCCGATGTAACAGATATAAATCTTTAAAGTTCGACGTTTCACGGTCAGTTCTGGGAACTAGCCCCGCTCCGTACATTAGTTGTAAAGCAAGGGAGTTGTTAGTCCCATATACCGAACGTGAAACAAGTTGGAAAATACCTCCGGTTTGCAAAGGGCCATAAATTTTATCTCAAACGCGCCGTTTGTTTTCCGCCACCCAGGACAGGAAGTTATTCGAAATTCGAACAACTTTAAAAAAGAATCGAATGAGGGAATTTCCTTCTACGTTTCAAATTCTTCTTTGCAATGTTTCCACGATGGTTACATTTTCAATAATAATTGTCTGTTTCCATTCAACGTTTAGGTTATTTGTTTGCCAATTTCCCTGGAGACGAATGAGTGAAATTCTCTCTTGTGTTCAAAAGTTATGAGATTTTATTCAGAAGTTTTATTAAATTTCTACGGTTTTCGACGTTAGATCTTTGTTTCCACAGAACTACTTATGTTCAATTACATATTTGAAAAATACCATATTTGTTGCTTTTCACGATTTGCTTTAACCCTTCTGCTTTGTAATAAAATCCAAATAAATGGAACATTTCTGAACCAATCCGAAAACTAAAAACTGTTTTTAATGATTTTTTGATTCGAAGCATATTTAAAAAAAATATATAAACATTTTTAATGTAAGCATAAAAATGTTTGAAAAAGGCTTATCTTACGTTTTTTCTAACATAAATTACTTATAACAGAAAATAACAAACACATACTTTATTAGGAAACGTTATCGTTGACTCACTTTTTTGCCGTTTTATGTAAAAATGAAAAAAATACCATACTTTCATTTTGATAACTTTGTTTTCATAAAAGTGCACATTTTAATTTATTTGTGGTTATATAAATATTATATATATATTACAACTTTTCCATGATTTTCATACTGTGCAAGGGAATGCAGTTATATAACACGCTACCAGAAACTTTAAAGTCCACACCAATTGGAAAGTTCAAGATGTATTGTAGGAGCTACATAAAACTTGAAAAAATATAGTGAATATAAAATATTGTAATTAATTAGCTGCAATATGAAATATTATAATTAATTAGAAATTTGTATAAATTACAAAAAATAAACAATAAATAATAAAACATAATAATTAATAATTGGCTAATTTATATAGCGCCGTTTTCGTGGAAAATCACCTCAAGGGCGCTGTACAAATAAATATATAAAATAATTAATATTACTGGCTTATAACTAAGATTTACAATTACAACTAGTGACTTACATCTAAGACTTATAGCTACTTATATTACTGGCTTACAACTAAGATTTACATTTATAACTAGTGACTTACATCTAAGACTTATAGCTAGTGACTTATGACTAAGACATATAGATTCTAACCTAAAACTGGTGACTTATTAACACACATATTTACAATTAAGATTAGCGCCAGAAGAAGTAGGAAGTTTTTACATAATATTACAATTCGAGAACACGGGTGCAAAAAGTATAATGAAGGTTAACTGGATTTACGGGAAGGTATAGATATTTTAAATAAATTAATAAATTTAATATTCGACCTTTACTGCATTAAGGTGATTCATCCCTTAACAGTAAACAAATGGAGGTATCACAATTAACAAATTACATTAAACAGATTGAGTTAACTATAAACAAGAGAAAAGAGAGAAAAAAAATTATTAAAAATTGCAGAGTTTAAATAGAATGATGAATTTATGGAAAGGAGTATCGGAAAAAGTGAGTTTTCAGTTTGGATCTAAATTCCGCTGAGTTGGTTATGCATCTCAATTCCATAGGAAGTTTATTCTAAGCTTCAGGGCCGGATACTGCGAATGCACGATCACCAAACTTAGTGTTCGGATTTCGCTTAGGTTCTTTCAACCTTCCAATTGCAGAAGATGTCGCTGATCTAAGAGTTGGCTGCCTTAGACCAATATTTTCCGGAATGCATAGTTCAGAGATATAGGGTAGGGAGGAGCCATTTCATTGAGAGATTTAAACACCATCCAGCATAACTTGTATTGGATTCTTTCAGGACACTTCAGCCAGTGAAGATTTCAGAGGTGTTCCGAAATGTGCGAAAATTTGGGTACCCCAGTGATAAGTCGTGCTGCGGCGTTGAAAACTGATTGTAGTTTGTCAGTTTGACATTTACAAAACATATACACATAACACACAAAAATAAATATAAAACACATCATTAAAAAAAAATCATTTTACCTAAATTATAAATTTTTATTCTTAGTTTAATTTTAGCTTTTTTTAATGCAGCATTATTTTTATATTATTTTTAATGTAATATGTATAAATTTTTGTTTTATAAAATGGAGGCCTCAGCACAGGTGAGCTACCTAGTGAGGCCGACATTGCTGAATTGTATTTAAAAATGTTAGATACTATTTCAAATAAATAAACGCTTCGGATTTCAAGTTTCACCGTTAAAAAATACATATATTAAAAATACACTCCTTCAGATACACAAAGATATTCGTATTACAAAGAAATCACACAACGCCATGTTATGTGTTGAAAGCAGTAGACAAAACATAATGGGTCGCTTAATACCAGCTTTGCACGACATTACTACACTTACGCTGGAATAATATGGTTCAATCAACTAGCGACAGAGCTGAGGCAGGGCTGGGCAGTATTTGAAATACTTGTAATTGAAATACGTATTTGAAATACAAATACGTATTTTGTATTTGTATTTCAATTACTTCCTAAATATGTATTTTGTAATTGGTATTTCAATTACCTGGGGCTGAGGTATTTTGTAATTTGTATTTCAAATACTTATGGCTTCAAAATACATTTTCAAATACATTTAGCGGTCTTAATAATGATAATGAAAAATAAACTGACATAGATAATACGTAGACTAAAAACGCTAGAATCCAAAGCTATATGTTATGTGTGTTAATATTTAGAGTTGGCAACACGTCCTGTGCTATAATAGCACTGTTATTGTACATTTTCTATCATATTTGTATCATATTATGTAATGCTTGTCATTGCTTTGTATTGTACATTTTTGTGTCATAGTATTAGATCAAGCACTATAGGAATAATTTGACTGAATACTAAACTATTTTTAAGTTAATTACAGTAGAGCGCACTTGAAGTGAAATAACTAGTGTCCGACCGAAACAGGATTTTTTACCGAAAACGAAACCGAATATTCGATATCTGTCTCAGTTTCGGCCGAAACCGAAACCGAAACTTTTTTAGACATGTTAAAAATCTATTGTTTACTGAAATTCGGCTTATTTTTTACACTTATATTCACTATAAAGTAAGGACTTCATAAAATGAGTATTATAATTTTAATTGCGTTTACAATCACAACATTTTTTTACATTAACTCCACATGAGAGACTCTGAGGAAAATAATTTCCCTCAGGGCGTATGTCATCTTTGAAGATGCTGTATGGAGGGTCTTTTTGGGGAGAGGAAGGAGGGAGGAAACATAGAGGCCGGGTTCCACAGCCGAGCTGTTGAACTCAAGAATGAGTCGTAGAAACGACCCGTTCTCATGTGACTAAATAGTATATTTCGGATAGCGCCGTGTACGGAGACTAGCATTAAAAAGTAGTATGTATATCAACAGGGTACTTGTGGTTTCGTCACAATTACGTAGATTGTAAGTATCTCCATGAACGGAGGGCCTTACACCAAGCACATCAAAGGAGGGACTGTTCGGAAGATCGCTTTCGTTGAAGGAGACTAGATTTTAATTTTTATTTACACTTGTTAAATAAAATTAAAATTAGAATGAAATTCATAAAAATAATTGGTTTGTGATCACATAAACTCACAATACAAGCACGCCGGACCGGCCGGCGATCTCAGTTGATGATGGTGGATGACACACGAGCCACGAACTTACCCGAAGTCAGTCATACGGCACGCGATAATTCACAAATGCAGAGTTTCGGTGCGGCCGAAGGTTTGGCAGATTTTCTGCCGAAACCGAAACTAGATTTTTTTACCGAACCTTGACGAAACCGAAACCGAACCTTCGGTCGGTCACAAATGTCGTGTTATAATAATAAAACATTATTATTATATTACCTAACACCTGAGTCCTTTACCACAAATTTTAAGCGGAGCGTTAAGTGAAGCGGAGATGAGATGTGTCTTTTGAGCAATATGATTGGTCAATTTTTGCACGTCTCTGTTTCACTCTGCTCAACATTGCTTCTATGGAAACGCACCCTTAGATAAGGGCATTTACGACAATTTATATCAACCAAAGGTTCTACCAAAACCAAATGTATTTTGTATTTTGTAATTTGTATTTTGTATTTGAAAGAAAAAAATGGTTAAAATACTGTATTTTGTATTTTGTATTTTAAATACACGACTTGAAAGTATTTGGTATTTCGTATTTTAAATACATGCGAAAAAGTATTTTGTAATTTGTATTTCAATTACAGCAAAGCATGTATTTTGCCCAGCCCTGAGCTGAGGTTTGAACTTGATTATAATAAATTTAAAAATAAAATCAACTATTGTATCATAAATAATTTAACTAATTAGAATCAATTGGCATCTTATTTTTCTTATTCTATTACTTTTTAGGGTATCTAGTACTTTTTTTTTATTTTTATTTTAAATAATTTGCTTTGATTATTTCACTTTATGTTATTATATACAAAAAGTTCTTTTCACTTTTATACGTACAAAAAATTATTTTTTTTCTTCTTCAAACTGAATGTTATGTTATAATTTTTAGTTATTTATTAATTTTTATTTTTTCCCCTTTACACACGAGGTTTTTACTCTCGTAAAGGTAAATATGTCTAGTTTATAATTTGAAATTTATATTTATATTATCATGTTAATTTAAGTACCTTTATAATTGTGATAAATAAAATAGAAATAAAAATAATAAAAAAAAATAAAAAAATAAAGCGTGGTGTTTACTCTTAGTATCACCGTTGAAATCCTATATCTAACCATGACAATAAGGGAGACACAGCGATTTCTATATGACATATATGAGTTGTTCCGAAAATTGAACAAATTAACATGAGGGGTTAACTCTTCTAGATTGTAGATATTATTATAGCATTACATTCATAGAAGGCTCGTGCTACAATTTCCCAATGAACTGTTGATAATTTTAGGTCTGTATGTATTTAATCTATTTGATCTTCATTTTCAGATTATTACACAGACTTACCTTGTCATGTACTTTCATAATCGGTTTTTGGGGATAATTCTAGTTCTCTTATATCACGTACCATTCGACATTTCGACATTCGACATTAATAATAGCGTGAACAAGGCACTTCCGATCTTAATAGATTCAAAGCTTACATATTTCATGAATAATTGGAATATCATAGCCAGCTTCGAATACAGCCAGCGCTCGGTGTTCAGTTCACGGGAGGATATCAAAACACGTTTTCAAATAATTAAACCCCTGAAGGAAAGCTTTGAGAACTTCCCCTGCTGAGTTTAATCATGAAAGAGAAAATATACGTAATTGCATGACACCTAAATCTGAATGCATCTAATTCAATTTAAATGGCGAATGTATATTTTGTGTATTTACGTATAAAAAGGTGTTTTTAAGCTTTTTGTTGTTGTTTTATAAAGTTATAATTGTGTTAAATTATTTCTATTCTTAGTTTTCAAGAAGCTTATATTTACAATACTTTTTTAACCTTTGGATCAAATACAAATTAAAAATAGAGATAACGACAAATTAAAAGAAATATTTATACTGTTTTTTGTAACATGCTTATTAAGAGCGTTTAACCAGCCAGCGGACGAAAATCCACATTTCGTCGAAAGTTGTTCTTACGATCGTGCCGGGCGGTTACAATGAGAAAGATTAGTTATTCTCAGTACCAGCTTTTTTTTAATTTTAACTCAATATCGAATTTATTTCAATTCAAATTAGCTTTAATTTATACCTTCTTCCAAAAATGCTGAAAGGCGTGATGATAAAACTATTAAAATAATGTACTTTTTGTAGTTATTTTTTGATCATAAGTATTTGTCATTTTTCAATAATGTCTAAATTTAATAAGAATGTTAAAAAATCTGAAATATATTAGTTTGTAAGTGCGCAAATAAATACACAAATGGACCAATTTTCGTCAAGAAACACATGTACGTACATATTTTTTAATGATTTTATTGAAACTAAAATTAAAATTCTAAAACATGAGTTTGCTAGATAATATATTGATTTATTTTACTGCATGATTATATTATTTGAAATGGGTGTGGTATAACACAAAATCTTTTTTGAAAATTTAACATATCTGCCAACGACTTATGGAATAACTTTATTATACTAAAAATTAAAAAATTTCTCAAAATTTATTACATACGAATGCTAGATAAAAGAACAATCTTTCGAAATCCATTTACAATTTTTTGTGGAAAAGAGTCAATACCAGTGGCGGCCGCTGCCCTGAAAACACGGTGGTTCACTGATAATCCGTAACTATGAGATAACGATTACTAAGCAACATTAGGTAAAAATGATCCCACTTATCTTATTTGGAGAGAAGATCTATTTTAAGCTGTTTTCGAAGTACGAAAATATATCGCTTTTTAATAAAAAAATTTATTTTTCGGTACTTAGAAAATAAAAACACAATACTATTTTTTCGTAAGTAAATCTTAAATTTCAACCCAAAAAATGTTTAATTTATTTTATTTTATATTTCATAAAATAAAATAAATTTGAAAGTAGTGTAAGAAGAATATACGACTGAATGGTAGAAGAAGTCGGGGACGCCCGAGGAAGACATGGCACGAGCAAGTGAATCAGATACTTGAGTCGGGCCATGTCGAAAGTCGGAATAATAGAAGAGAATGTATGAGACGATGTATGAATGTGAGTGTGTGCCAAGACCGAGTTATTTGGCGGTCCGTCCTCTCTGCCTACCCCTGTGGGGAAACGGCGTGATGGTTGGTTAGTTAGTTTTATATTTCATTTTAAACAGGATACAAACAGTATTTATAAACAATGTATAAACAGCACGAGGGAAAAATTGTCAAAGTTACCTATGAAAAAATTGTATTCCTTAATGATCTGCGTTTTATAATTTAAAAACCAATCAATAAAAAAGCAAGTATATGAAAAATTTAGGTATTTGCTGTACCTTTTGATTAAAAAAAGAATTATTCAGTTTGGTTAAGTATTTTGGCCTTAAATCAGAATTTAAGTTTGTATGATAAAGGCCGCTGGGTGGCACACCAAAATATCTTAATTTTTCATACATATGGCCGGCGTTGCGCGCTGGCGATGTTTGGGATATTCGATACAAAAACATAATTCGTTCCGCTTGCAATGGGCCTGCACACCGGACAGGGTAAATTCGCGCGGAACTTTGAGAATTTGCTCTCCCTGATTCATATTATATTATGCATTATATTGGTAGGTGATATTTTTAATGAAATTCATAGATTTTATATTTTTCGGTAAGATATTATAAACTAATTTTTGACGATATAATTTACCAGTGCTGCACACAAACACACTGTTCAACCAGCCGCCCTTGTTCAATACGTCTAAAATCTGATTTGAAAATGACATATTTCTGGTTTTCTCTGGTAATGCCCTCTTAAGCTAGTGACAAAACTCACCCACGAAACCCTTAGATCAGAAAAGTCCTGAATATCATTAAGCCAGTCAATAAGGGACTAAAACGAGGGTCTATTTACGATATAAAATAAACTCCTACGTATATCTTTGAATTCAGTAAGAGCAAAGAAAGGTATTTTTTAAGACCCACAATGAATATTGTATATTCTGATTCCCGTTATTTACCAACGTTCTTTTTCCTTTTCGAGAACCTTTTGTGAAAACAGGATAATATGTGAAAAAAACCTTTGTAATGAAAAAATTATTTAATATTTCACACAACTGCGCATCGCATCGTTTGCTACAAAATGATAGTAATTTAAGGTACTCGTATAAAGGCTTCTATTAAACTTTGGAAGAATGATTGGAATACTTGAGCCTTCCTACCTCGGTGGTCTATGCATTTGACTTTGAGCTATGTGTACCTAAACTTACGTATATACTGTGCTGTATATACTATACTGAACTTTGGAAGAATGATTGGAATACTTGAGCCTTCCTACCTCGGTTGTCTATGCATTTGACTTTGAGCTGTGTGTACCTAAACTTACGTATATACTGTGCTGTATATACTATACTGAACTTTGGAAGAATGATTGGAATACTTGAGCCTTCCTACGTCGGTGGTCTATGCATTTGACGTTGAGCTGTGTGTACCTAAACTTACGTATATACTGTGCTTTATATACTATACTGAACTTTGGAAGAATGATTGGAATACTTGAGCCTTCCTACCTCGGTGGTCTATGCATTTGACTTTGAGCTGTGTGTACCTAAACTTACGTATATACTATGCTGTATATACTATACTGAACTTTGGAAGAATGATTGGAATACTTGAGCCTTCCTACCTCGGTGGTCTATGCATTTGACTTTGAGCTGTGTGTACCTAAACTTACTTACGTATATACTGTGCTGTATATACTATACTGTTTGGAAGAATGATTGGAATACTTGAGCCTTCCTACCTCGGTGGTCTATGCATTTGACTTTGAGCTGTGTGTACCTAAACTTACGTATATACTATGCTGTATATACTATACTGAACTTTATCTTAACTAAAAAGCAGAAATCTGATTGCCTAAAGCAGTAAAAGGAAAAGAAAAACCATTAAAACAAATTTTAACAACCAACCAACCCAGCAATGCAGAAACCATCGCTGAGTGGGACTCGATTAATTAAATTTATCTGCTTCGAATTCGAATAGATACTTATGTAGATTTTCACATAATGGTAGTATCCAAGCTTAAACGTGGTCAATATTAATAAACCTTTTGGAGTAAAAACTTCTTTAGCACCGTTGTCATTTGAAACTCGATGAAACGAAAAAGCGATATTAAAAAGAGACAAATATAGGATTTAGCCTGCTAGAGAAGAAGTTAGTATAATCGGTCTCCTTTTTGTGCATTGCTTCGTGGTCTCCCCATTCTTGTCTACTTTTGTTTTCCGAAGGTTGCGTGTGAAATGCACACCCTTATTTTTTTTTCAATGGCTATAAAATAAGATTTACTTATACCTACTGCAGAAAGCAACATGAAATTGCCATCTCTAATTCACATTCGCAATGTAGGCGTGCTGAGTGTGTTCTACGTGTATTTTAATGGAGCCTGCTCATAAGGAGGTAGCAGCATTGATCCCCGGTGCACCGGTGCATGTGCGTGAAACTCGACGGACATGAGCGGAATTCTCGTTCACAGTTGATATTGGCTCCATGAGAACGGGTCGTTACTTCAACTCGTTTTTGTGTAAGTTGGCTCGTATGTGGAACATGGTACCGACGTCTGTTTTTTCTCCTTCATGTAATTCAGGCTTCTGCAAGACTCGCATTAATAAATGCTTTCCTCTAGCCCCTACCTTAACACCTCTCACAACGTTGCCCAACCGGATGGCGACATAGTTCCCCTGTCTCTACCTATACCGACAGAGGTGCTCGTGTGAGGTGTTTCATAAAAAAATCGGTGTGTGCAATTCAATTTGGGAGGCGGGAATGGGTACCGCCGCCCCGGGAATCTTTATTGGATAACCAACACCTCTGCCACAGGTCCCCCCAAGTGGTTCGCTACGTTTGGTGATTTAGCAGGGGTGCCCGGGTCCATGGGGTGAGGTTTGTCTAGGTCTTGGAGTCAGATGACCTGGACACACTGAACCCCATATTCCTACCCATCCCTTAAACCCTTTTCCTTCCCAGAACTCTCATCTCCTTCCTTTCCTTTAAAAAAACCCTCCACACAGCATCCCCAAAGATGACATAGGCCCTGAGGGAAATTATTTTCCTCTGGGCCTCCTGTGTGGAGCTCATGTAAAAAAAAATACGCGGTAGAAGTGAAACCTTCAGAAAACTAAAGTAGACAATAATGGAAAGGCTACGAAGCACCCTCAAAAGAGGAGACCGATTATACTATCTCAGTCTCTCGCAAGCCAAATCCTATAGATGTATGTGTTTTTCTCTTTTTAGTGCCTCTATTTTTCGTTTCATCGAGTTTCAAATCATAACTGTGCTAAAGAAGTTTTCACTTCAATAAAAATTTAAAAAATCTCAAAGGAAGTACTAATATGATTGATCGTGGCAATTTTCTTTATTCTCGTCCGCATTTATAATGGTTATATTTCGATGCCACATTCTGTTTCATTATTAAGTCGACTTATTTACTGTATTGATAATGATAGCTACGCTACAGCTGACGTAAGGAATACTGATAAACAAAATACATGTCATGTTTGGTGGTTAAAAACTTATTTGGTAGGAAGGTCGATAATGTATCTACGTGTATCGATTAAATATACAAAGGGACTTGTATATTCGAGGAACTTAATATTTCTGTGCCCTTTCTTAAACTTACAGATTTAACGGTTTAAGTTTTAACGACTTTATACTTTACTCTTTCCAACTTTGGTAACAAATTTTGTAATAAACTTTACAATGTCTGTTAAACATGTTAATTAGCATTAGTTACGAGTCCTGTCAGATACTGTCTTAATTTGGGTGAAAATATAGAATATACGTGTATGTTATATCCAGTTAAACTTTTAACACATTAAACTCACTCAGGGACACAACTTCAATGTTGTAACTCTTATAAATGATTTAAATAATTCCTTTATTTTTCTATATTTATTTATTTATTTATTTATTTACAAAAGAAAGTACAAATTACAATTCGGAAGCTTTGCCTGTCCAACTAAGAAAGTTTCCCGTTCCAGGAGAGACAAATTGACATGTTTAGTTCATATTATACCTGAAATGTACATAATTACATAACAAAACAAAAAAAAACAGAAAATTTCATTTTTATCTGAAGTTAAGGTGTGTAATAAAGAAAATGTATATAAAATATATAAACATAAGTACACATACATTTTTTTGTGACAAAGTAGAAAAGGTAATCTGGTAGCACATAATGAAATTATGTTAGGTTATGTGTTTAGGAGTTTTAACTTTTAATAAATAGTACACTTATAGTAGAAACTATATTAAAATTTACAATATTTTATTTAGCGCCCTTGGGGTGATTTTTCACAAAAACGGCGCTTTATAAATTATCCAATTTTACGCACCAGATTTAAATGTCCGGGTTAAATTTTCCCCCAAAAAAAAAAAAAAAAAAGAAGGAAAAACTAAACCCTTTCATACACTTCCCCAAATGATCATCTAGTGAATCCACGTTATGCAATTGCACTATATAAGTATTATAAATACAAAACAATACAAGAACAACATGTCAACCTACTAGAGACCAAATGGGAATATAATTCACCGACTCCAGATATTTTCATATCAGAGGGTTCGGCTCTGTGGCATTTCTAATTGAACCTATAAATCCTACTGATCCCTCAATATAAATATTTAAAAAATCTTTTGTAATCCTACATGTATTTAAAATTACTGCTTTTTGCATTTTTATATACAAATTCTTTGACAAATCTAATATGCTTAAATTTTGAATCAGATTCCTAGGTATTATGCCAGTGGCCGAAATAACAAATGGTAATATTTTTATAGTCCGAGAATGCCAAATTCTTTTAATCTCATTTCCTAAATCTGTGTATTTTCTAATTTTTTCAGAAACAGTTTTTTGAATATTACAGGAATTTGGAATAGCTACATCAATGATATAAGTTATTTTTTTAATTTTGTCATGTAAAACTATATCAGGTCTATTATGACTAATTGTTCTGTCTGTTAGTATAGTTTTATCATAATATATTTTATAAAATTCATTTTCTATAAATGAATTTGGTTCATATTCATAATAAGGTACTACATTACGGCAATCAATCAAGTTATGTTTAATTACCAAACTTTGGTGAATTATTTTTAAAACCTGATTGTGCCTAAATGTATACTCGGAAGGCGCTAATATAGAACATCCCGATATAATATGTTCTATAGTTTCGGGAAAAGCCAAACATTTTCTACATAAATCATCAATTTGATTTATATCTTTGATTATATGCTTTCTATAATTTTTAGTATTAATGACTCTATCTTGAATGGCAAGCATAAATCCTTCTATTTCTGCGCTCAACTCTCCAATACTCAACCATTTGTTTGACGAAAGTTTGTCAACATACGTTTGGTTGAGATAATTGAAGTGTTTTGCATGAATAATTTTATTTGACCAGGAATCTAATAATTCCTGGTTAGTATTTATAAGAATGTTGGCATTCTCGTCATATAAATTTAAAGGTGTAATATTTCTATCTGCCTTGCAAATTATTTTGTGCATTTCTGAGCTATTAGCTTTCCTATGGAAAAAATTTCTAAGCATTTCTACCTGATTGTGTTTCAAAGATGTTATTTTGACTACACCTCTACCTCCTAAATTTCTAGGTAAATTAATTCGTTCTATAGCTGAATTTGGATGATGGCAATTAAATTTTGTTAACGTAGTTCTAATTAATCGTTCTAAACTATCTAAATCTGTATTGGACCATTTAATTATGCCAAATGAGTACGTTAGTAGAGGTATTGCCCAAGTATTTATTGCTTTTACTAAATTTTTAGCAGATAGATTGCATTTTAAAATTTTTCTGATCCTAGTTTGAAATTTAATCCTAATATCATTTTTAATACTAGTGTGATCTAATCTATTTGATTGCGGGTATCCTAAATATTTATAAACCTCATCCCCTTTCATACTTTGAATTTTGAAATTTCTAAATATACCCTCGTCTCCATCTACAATTTTGCCTTTCTCTATATGGATAGTTTTACATTTATCTAAACCAAAAGTCATTTTAATATCATCTGAAAAAATTTTAACTACCTTAATCATTTTCTCTAAATTTGATTCAGAATTTGAAAATAATTTTATATCATCCATATATAATAAATGTGAAACTATACTACTCTCTCTTGTATTACCCTTAATTTTTATTCCAAACTTGCTTTTAATTAACATTTTAGAAAGGGGATTCAATGCTAAGCAAAACCAAAGAGGGCTCAATGAGTCTCCTTGAAAAATCCCTCTTTTTATTGAAATGCCCGGTACTACTATTTTCTTACCTTTTAAATTAACTAGCAAATCTGTATTCCAAAAGGACATAATATTTTTCAAAAAGCTAATTATAATTGGGTTAACTTTATATATTTTTAATATTTTGATTAGCCACGAGTGCGGGACACTATCAAAAGCTTTTTGATAATCTATATAACAAGTATGTAAATTACGCTTTTGATTTTGAATTTGTTTTAAAATTACAGAATCAATAACTAACTGTTCTTTACATCCCATATGTTTTCTGTGACAACCTTTTTGTTGTTCAGATAAAATATTTTTTTCATCCAAATGAGTATATATTAAATCTGTCAAGCAAGAGGTTAAAATTTTATTATTATTATTAGATATAATAACGAACGTAATAATCTATATGATTGATTTTTTTTAAGCGATGTAACTACAATGATTTTTGTAACTACAAATTATTTTCATTGATTTAAAACATGTTTTAAGAACAGTATTATATTATTAGTACGACAGTATGAATATACACCGCGCTCGTGTCTTGAACTACTCCTGCTAAAATATAAAAACAATAACTATAAATATAGATAGAAATATAAACTATGAATAATAATAAAATAGTACCAAATTTAGTGCTACTTTGGTGAAGTTGGTGCATTACTTCGTACGCCATACAAGTTGTGTTATGTAGGTATTATTTATTTATTATAAATCATAAATCAAGAAGTAATTTTTTATATAAATAACGGCGCTATAAAAGTTTTGCAAATATTATTGTAAAAGGGATCGGTTATAACATTATGTCGCAATAACGCAAGCATTTAGCGAAAAATACGATTTGTCACTGTAAAAAAGTTAGGACTTAACAGAAGAAGAAGTGGTTGTGTTGTTTTTTAAATAAAGTATCCTTTGAGAAATTAAATCCATCGTTTTTATTACTATGTTTTTAAAGTTATAAGCTACCGACACATAATTTAATCCCCATTCAACGGACAAAAGTTTATTCAATACTTTATGTTTTCAATGCAAGTTTAGTTAGAGAAGTGTTAATTTTTAGCTAGCGTGGGCTTTTTATAGTTAAATTTCTTTGTAAATTGAGAAGGGAGGAAGTTCAAAAAATGATCACACAATCAGCGACAACTGAAATTACTGGTGCCATCTTTGGCCTAAATGAATAAACTTGTTGATAATAATTATCACTATTTATAATCCATAATTGGTTTGAAACTAAACTAGAAAATTAAACAACCACACGTCCGTACACCTTTACGATCTCATATCTACGGTAATCCTGTCATTCTATCACACTGTGGGTCTTTCTGTGATTATAAGTCTGATTCAATTAATAAATTTAAATGAATTTAAATTGTTTCAAATTTACAATTGGTGTCAACGTGTGAAGAAATTAGACAAGCGAAGTACCTGCTTATAATATAATACTAATAATATAGTACCTGGCTATTCAGATCGGGTCGCCAAACACGGCCAAAGCCATTTCAAGCAACATTTCAATTCTGAATGGTGGTCTTACACCAAGGCGATACTGAGAGTATCTTCCAATCATCTGTTATCATTGTTTAAGTGCTGGAACTATACGTTATAGTTTTGAACAAAAGGCGGACAAATCTGGGTAGAAATTTAACTCGCATACGAAATTGATATGCGAGTATCTTCTAACAAATGGTCCATAGACCCTGTGCAGTGTTAATGCAGCAGGCTGCTGTCAAGCTCCACATCATGAAAAACCTCGCATATTTTCTGAACTGAAAGTGCCATTCTCACTACTTTACAATTCCACCTCTCCCATGCATTTCTTCACTTTGCATAATGTACTATATAACACCGACCACCGACCCAACCTTAGCCCTTTGACCATCAGAATCAAATGAATTTATAATATTTTTTCTTAATTTTTTTCATACAAAATTTTTTTTAAATCAAAAGGTACCTTTAGCAAATATCTAACACGGGTGTGAGTTATTTTAATATTTCGACTTCCTGTAAATTTGTTTTTACTTTCCGTTTTGAAAATCTGCTGCGTCCACTTTATTATTTAAGCATGCTATATTTACTTACTTACCCATCTGCCTGAAGAATGTTTGAAAAAAAAATACCCATTGAGATGGTGACGTTTCTTTAGACAAATTGTTTAACTCCTTATTTAAAAAAATCGTTATATAAAATATTATACGGTTTATAATTAAGTAGGTCTGTGTAGTAAGTATTTACCTTTTATGCAACAGAATTAAATGTCCGGGTTAAATTTTCCCCACAGGAAAAACTAAACCCTTTCACACGCTTCCCAATGATCATCTGGTCAATCCACGCTATGCAATTGCACTATATAAGTATTATAAATACAAAACAATACAAGAACAACATGTCAACCTACCAGAGACCAAATGGGAGAATAATTCACCGACTCCAGATACTTTCATATCAGAGGGTTCGGCTCTGTGGAATTCCTAATTGAACCTATAAATCCTACTGATCCCTCAATATAAATATTAAAAAAATCTTTTGTAATCCTACATGTATTTAAAATGACTTACAAAATTTATTATTTCAGAGAAGATTTTGATTTATCAAATAACATAAAATTAGAAGCATACCCTTTTTGGAAGCGAGAATTACTAATTTATTTTTTCTCTAAATTATGCAATATTTGCCATAAAATAATCCGATTTTACATGTATTTAGAAACAACTTTGGCTTATTTATTGTTATCAAGTTTAATTTATAGAACTTCATTTAAAAATGTTTTTATATGCTCAATAACATATTACTCAATTTATAAAAACAGTTTATTTATAAACAAGTTCTGCTATGTAATTATTATTATGCGTGACAGCTGTTTCGACTTCTGAAGGCATTATCAAACTGTTTGACAATTTTCGATAAGTTAATGGTAATTATTAAAAAAAAACAATCTTACCCAACCTACTACGTTAAAATAAAATAGCTCACGTTCGTACTAGATATTTGATACACCTTGTAATTAAAAAAAATCAGTTTGGTTGAGTATTTTGGCCTCAAATCTAAAATTAAGTTTTATGAAAAATGCCGCGAACAAATATTAAAACCATGTTTATTAAAATACTAATATGACATATTTATAAAATAAATATTAAATGATTTATCCTTGAACGTTATGAAGCAATTGTCGTTTATTAACAAATTAAATCACAACTTCAAGAAAACTTGTTTTAAAGATCTCTGCTCAATTGTTGCGGGAAAAACGTTTTTCCTCAAATTAATGTAATATTTAATAATAATACATGGACTTATGACTAATAACTAACAGCTTATGACTAATAACAGCTAATTATTAATTATGCCTATTAGTAATGGCCACAGATAAGAGAAACAAAGGGTAATGGCTAACAGTTAAGATTTATAACTGGTGACTTACAACTAAGATTTATAGCTAGCACCTGACTACTGAGGTATGTTCGTTTCATATAATAATAATAGTTGAATTGCTGTCTACATTTTATTCATCTTCTAAAGAAAGAGTGTGGCAGAAGAAGGGTTAGAGATTCATCTGCTGCATTTGAGGTGTGGATGAGAGTGCACTAGATCTAGGACTAGAGTGACTAGTGACTAGACTACCCGCTGTAAGCCGCAAGCATTCAGAATTCAGACTGAAAAACATCGCACGCTCTGTAAATTTTCACTCCCCAGACTAGACTGCACTAGACATATTATGGAGACTTTTTTGTTGTCATATTGTTCTCTCAGAGGTCTCAAAAGTTGCCTGTAAGTATTTAGATTATAAGGTAATTCTGAATATAAATTCATTATTTTTTTTGACCTGTACCGAAACTTGAAATCTGTGTATCCGATGACTTAGGAGTTATTCATAGTAACCTCTTAGCCTTTTTCCTTGGCTAAATATTGTGTTCTCTTGAATATATTTCAATAACATAATTTTAAAGTTTTTGTTTATTAGTGCTTTTGGAATCATATCTAGCCTTGAACGTGGGATAATTAGACTGATTTTGTAAAGAAAACATGTATTATGGCGAAGCACTACGAAGTGAGGCAAAATCATGTACTTTTAGTTTTAGTTTAGAATACATCTTAGCCTTTGAAATAATCGAGTATTTTTTTGATAAGTCCTTATAATAAGCCCAAAAAATGAAGTGTCAGTCCTATAAAAATTGCTTAGAAGATCAAAATCTCCTACTAACGAACCCGTTTTCGGTTATGGTTTATTGTATATTGTGGAAAATTGAGTTCTTTGGAAGTAAAACATTTAAATATTTGTGCCCGATAAAACACCTTTTTTGGCAGTGTTTTTTTTTCTCTCAAATCAAAACCGGCGGCTGAATCAAAATCGGGAATTTAAACATTATCGCCAACTACATAAGGAGTGTTATTTTTAGCGGCCCAATTTCGAATGTTACATGACGTGGTGCATCGCCTCAATAAAATATTTTAAGTAGGTCGGTGTGCATATTATTCACTTTTTTGCAGTTAGTTTGACGACAATTTTACATGGTTCTGTTAAAAATCTCTGGTTATGTTCTCTCACCACCCTTAAAAATGCACAGTAAGGTAGAGTACTAATACAAATTAAGTATGTGCTGTTTTTGAAGGATAGGAATAATAATAATTGGACAATTTTTGTAGTGGCCTTTTTGTGAAAAATCACCCCAAGGGCGCTGTACGAATATAATTTGATGTTCAAACAGATACAAAAAGATACTTATCTGGCAGGTCACTTCGGATAAACGCAGTTTTATTAGAATGTGGAAGTTTGGAGAAGATACGATTTTGTTCGCAGAGGTCACAATATAAAAAAAAAACAAAATTCTACAGTTGCTATTTTATCCCTCTTTACTATTGACGTTAGGTACATTTATTAGGAGATTACCAGCAAGAATACGGTTGATATTTGTTTTAATATTTATATTTTTAGTGTTCAATTTTTTCACCCCAATTTTAAGGTCTCAAAAATCTACTTAGGTTGGTCAGATTTTAATTAAAAAGTTTTTTTTTTACATTAACCCCACAAAGAAGGTTCTGAGGAAAATAATTTCCCTCGGGGCCTATGTCATCTGAGATGCTCTGTGGAGGGTCTTTTTGAGGAGAGGAAGGAATGAAAATTGGTCTTGAAGAGACCCATGTTGTAGGAAGGAGGAAACACAGAGGCCGGCAAATCGTTCCACAGCCGAGCTGTTGAACACAAGAACAAGTCGAGGAAGCGACCTGTTCTCATGTTATCCGTAAATTATCGTTATTGAACTTGTGGCACGAAATAATTAAAAAAATAACTTATTTTTAAAACTTTTGCCTGTTGTGCAAGACTTAAAGTTGTATGGAATATTTAAAAAAATGATAATACGAAACTTTTGAGACCCCTGACGTATTCAAACCCGAAGCTTTGACGGTCCTCCCTATCGTATAGTGTATTTGCACTCGGCGCAGCAGTGTGACTGTATATGCGATATGGTCTGTGCAGAGGTATCTTTCATTATTCACTCACCACTCTCGTTAGCGCCCCGTCAAGGAGCTGCACGCCGTGCATTATTAAGCCAGAGAGCTACTCGCTGTTTTCAATGAAGTGTATGAGTTACTACTGACTTCACTTGGTTTGCACCGCAACGCCCGCCACTTGCAACGGAACCTCCGCGAGAATTCTCTTTATTTGCTCTGAAAGAAAACACCCCTGCAGAAATGTGCTGTTTGATTCTGAGGGATTGTAGAGATTATTATTTTTAAAGTGATGAATGTTTATCAGTTGGCCAACTGCCACATTCTTTTCACTTTTAATGGAATATTTCCAATATGAATTGTATGGAATATTTCCAATATTAAGTGTGATACTAGTGGCCAACATTCTTTTCGGTTTTAAAGGAATATTCCCAATACGAACTAGTTGGAATATTTCCAATATTAAAGTGTGGTACTAGTGGCCAACTGCCACATTCTAATAAGAGCAACTTTTAATGGAATATTTCCAATGTGAAGTGTATGGAATATTTCCAATGTGAAGTGTATGGAATATTTCCAATACTAAGTGTGGTACTAGTGGAAAACTGTCACATTCTAATAAACACATCTTATAATGGAATATTTCCAATGCTAAGTGGAGACTAGTGGCCAACACATTCTAGCGCAACTTTTAATGGAAGAACTAAGAATGGAAGATAATCGACCTTCTTCATCTTGTGCCCTTGGCTGTGCGGACTTTGTTTACTGCGGCCCGGAACAGCTCCACGGTAGACTGGCCAAACCACTGTCTCAGGTTTTTCAGCCATGAGTTTCTCCTTCTTCCAGGGCCCCGTCTTCCAGCAATCTTTCCCTGCATTATAAGATGCAGGATCTCATATTTCTCTGGATGTCTCATCACATGTCCAAGATATTGAAATTTTCGAATTTTTATAGTTTTAATTACTTCCTTTTCTTTATTGATCCAAACCATAACATCTTCATTTGTAACCCTTTCCATCCAGCTTATTTTAAGTATTCTTCTGTAAATCCACATCTCGAATGCCTCAAGTCGTCTAATTAGTTCTTCAGTAAGGGTCCATGCTTCCATTCCATCGATCGACCATCAAAAAATAAGGCCGTGTTTTGTAGGAGTGTCAAAAGCCCATACTTAGGTGACTGAACTGTTACGAAAACTCATGCTTAAAATATTCATTTAAAAATATATATTTTTTTTAATACTGTTATCATGATAACTAAGTGTACTTTGTATGAAAAAACCCACCTACATGCAGTAATTAATTAATAATATAATATAAAAAATTGTCTGGAGAATTCGCCTGCATCGTAACCGTTTCTCTAAGATTAACAATTACCTGTTACCTTCAATTACCTGTATCAAGTGTGTCTAGTCCATTTAAAAATCTATGTATTGTTCATTGATTTCCGTGTTCTTATGTAAAAATAATTTTCCTTTAGATGTATAATGTTGTCCTTCCTGAAATGAGTTTTATTAAACCCATTGGGAGTAATGTATTATAAATTTTATGTAATAATTTTGTAATATATTATCTATAATAAAAAAAAAAATAATAAAAAAAAAAAAAAAAAAAAAAAAAAAAAAAAAAAAAAAAAAAAAAAAAAAAAAAAAAAAAAACATAGCAGCAGATAAATCTTACAAATATTATAAACGCAAAAGTTTGTTTGGGTGTATGTGTGTTTGTTACTCTTTCACGCAAAAACTTACTTACAATAATATAGTTCATACATCAGAATAACATATAGGCTAAATATAATGATGAGCTCTGGCGGTATGAAATTCGTAGTAATGAAAATGTGTGTATTTCATATATTTTAGCGGCAGAGAGGAATGGCAGGGGGACGGGAACGGGGGAGGTGGGGTTCGCGAAGAGGGAAGAGACTAGGGAGGGGGAAGACGGGGAAGGTGGAAGGGAATGGGGACGCACGGAAAGGACATGCAGAGAGAATCAATTTATTTCTTTGAATGGCGTCGCAACGCAGGCCGGGAACCAGCTAATAATTTAATAAGTCAAAAAACCACCAGTGGCCAATAATGAATCAATTTTCAAGGCTAAAAGCTAATATTTGATGAAACCCGTTCATTGGGTAACGCTGACCCGGTATATCCTTTGTTTGAAAAAAATCGAAACATTTTCTCCCCGAGAGAAGAGGTTTATGACGTAATACGGCTTGAAGTTCTTTCCGTATCATCTCTCATCCGACTCTATGGTCCTCTCGAGATCTCTCGAACAATGGACCTCTTCGAGAGGCTGATCGATCTCAGCGTTGTCTGCCGCGAGGGTAGTTATGAAAGCTCAGATAATCTTTGCTTCGACGTTACGTAAGACATAGTAAAAAAGATACACATTATGTAGACTACCAGAATGAACGTATGCGGATGATTCCGGTATTTCTTTGTCAAATTTTGTAGTATTTTTCTTTTAAAACTTCTAATCGGAGCCAAGCCCTCCGTGGTCAAGGGGTAAGACTCTCGACTCATAATCCGAAGGACGCGGGTTAAATTTGACGTGCAATTGGTGGTATTTCACAATTAATTAATTAAAAATAATATGTAGTATATTTACGGCACGTTCCACAGTGAAAGATAATCTTAGTATGGCCCTGGTGTAAGACCACCATTCACAGTTGAAAATTTGCTTGAAATGGCTTTAGCGGTGTTAGGTGACCAGATCTGAATAGCCAGGTATTTCCCCACTTTCTACTGCCTTCAGCCTCACCCCAATTGGAGATGTCATAGTCTCATTGGCTCCATACAGTTGCAAGCAGTTGTAATTCACATTTAAAAAAGGCCCGGAATTAGAGTTCCAGGCACTTAGAGAGACGACTCTCTAATAGAGAGTCGTGGCCCCCCTATGGGGATGAGGGGGGAGGGGGGGGGGGGCAAAATAATTATTTTATGTTCGCATTTGGAAAGGTTCGATCAAAATTAAATGTATTTTTTTAATGTGTGGCTAATTACCTAAATTACCTACGTAGATATAAAAATATTGTGATGCTTGTTATGTTTCAAGTAACCTTTTACTTTATTGTGTGTACCATTCATAATTGGACGATTTGTATAGCACCGTTTTCATGGCAAACTCATCTCAAGAGCGCTTTAATATTATTAGGTAGTACTACGATAGCTCGGGGACCTTTACGAACCACAGGCCCGGTTATTTATACCTACCTCAAATAACCTCTCGGCGCCCTGTCGAAGAGCATGAGTTCCGGGGTCCTCTTAGATTGTCCCTCGTGCCCCGCGTGCTCTTAGGGTAAATAGGGAACTGGCGTTAGGATCAAATTAATAATCATAGTAGGCCTTCGATATTTGGTCAGAGCAGTAGGCACTTGTTTGTGATAGTTTTTTGTTGTATTAATTAATTTCTTTAACTTAAAATAATACATAATTTTATTTTTATGTACTATTTTCAGACAAATTAATTAATAAAAACTTATTTCTTTCACTTTTTCTCTTTTTTACATTGATCGGTAAACCGAGTCAATTTTAAGTCGATTCGTGAGAAATAGTTTGGATGCAGGTGAGTTCTCTAGTTGTTAATTTGTATATTCTTGTCAATTGACATCTGTATCTGTATTTTCTCCTCAATAATGTTCTTTTTAACGCTTATATACAAAGTGCGATTGATGACTTGAGAGAGAGAATGAGTCACAGAAAAGGTGTAAAGAAACACGGGCAAAAGGTGGATATGATAAGGTTTGCTGACGATATTGCTTTGGTTGCTGAAAGCGAAGAAGAACTGCAAGAGGCCTTAACAAACATGCAAAGCATTCTTCAAAACAATTACAACATGAAGATAAATAAAGACAAAACAAAGCTGCTGACTGTAGGCCGAACGCAACATCAGATGAGAGTAGAGATGTCAGGAGTTCCACTAAAGAACACCAAGGAGTTTGTCTACCTCGGGAGCAAAATAACATGGGACGGTCGGTCTAAGAGCGAGGTCGACAGCCGTATACACCAGGCTAGGGTTGCATTCAATAAAAGGTCGAAAATAATAGAATCGAATAATATAGACCTGAAACTGAGAATACTCCTCATCAAGACCTATGTATGGAGTATCTTGATGTACGGCTGCGAAACATGGTGCCTATCCGAAAGAGATAAACGGAGACTAGAGGCTTTTGAGATGTGGTCCTATAGAAGACTACTAGGAATTTCCTGGAGAGACCACATCACAAATGAGGACGTTCTTCAAAGAATCGAAGGAGGAAGGCACCTGCTCAGGACCTTGTCCGAAAGGCGCGCAAGATGGATCGGCCATGCAATAAGGCAAGAAGGCCTCTTGCATGCCATAATGGAGGGTATGACCGAGGGGACAAACGCTAGGGGACGCCCACGCCGAGAGTACCTGGAGGACCTGCTGGAGGACGTGCGCTGCTTATCATATGCAGACTTCAAAAGAGCCGCACAAGACAGGGAAGAGTGGAAGAAACGAATAGATGAAATTGCTGCAAACCAATCCCAGGATTGAAACCAGAGAGAGAATGATAATAAAAAAAACTTTGAAAAATGTTCCCCGCCCTTTATAGCAAATTTATCTGAAATTTTGATTTCTTTCGGGAACGGAAGTCATATTTTGTTTTTCCTCAATGTGTACCATTTTGCCATGAAGCCGGGGCCCCCTACGAAATAGGTGCTGTAGGATTTTTTTTTGGTGTATTTCTTTCCACCTTACTAAAAACGTCCTTGGCCGTGGGCCCCCTCTGACATTGGGGCCTTAAGCTGTAGCCTCTCGTCCGGCCCTAATCGTAACACGAAGGTAATCAGTGTGTTTATTATTATTTCATCGATATATTATAGTTTATTTATTGAACGCCCGTGGGACCTTTAACAATAATAAGATAAAATAGTAGTTGGAACAAAGACTCAAAGACTAATAATCAAAATTATTACTAGGAAACCATCAGATTATTCAACATCTCAACTTTTTCATGACTTTTAAGTCCCACCTCTAAAAAATACATATATGTATTTCAAATACACAAAGACTTTTCTAAGAAGACGCACCACGCCATGGCACGCGTAGAGAGCAATAGGCAAAACACAGTGGGTCGCTTAAGTACGCCATTAATGCATACCAGTTTTGCACAACACTTCTACACATACAATGGAGTGATGTGATTTAATCAATTGGCAATGGAACTGAGGTTGGAACCTGACTATAATAAATTCAAGTATAGACTACACAATGATATCTTAAATAGTTTGGCTACCTAGAGTCGCATTGGCAATTGATTAAAAATACTTAATTGACAGTTTCTTTTTTTTAATTAATTTTTTTATTTTATATATATAAATATTATTATTTTTTATCTATGCACGTATATATTTGTGTTGTAATTTTTAATTTTTATTTTTAATAAACTTCTCTTATGTTCTGCCTTTACACACGAGTAATTTCACTCTCGTAAAGGATATATATTGTATACATATATGTGTTTTTACAGTTTTTTAAGCAATGTTGCATGTCACATGTGTAATTCATGATTATGTTACATGTGTATGTATACAAAAACTAAAAAAAAAAAAATAAAAAAAACATAGTTAGTAAACATTACAAAAATAATAGTATAAACTTAAAATGAAAGAAAACTTTTCTGATACATTCAGAACTTTTTATTTATGCTTTGATGCAGGCCGGAGAGGTGTGTGTAGGTATTGACAGTTTGGTATTGACAGTTTTGGAAATCGCGCAAGTGGTGAGTGAAATGACGTGTTACAATTGGTTCAATGGAAAAGATGGTAGGGTCGAGTAGAATTAAGAGGGACATGGATATTTAAAGCACAACATTTGAGGGCAGTCTATTTAGTTATTCAGTAATTTAAGAAGTATAAGAATAATATTAATCGTTTTCCGCGTAGAAAGTAGTGATAGTTTTAGCTTATACATTAATGTTTTGTAGCAGATATCAGTTACAGGTTTCTCAACTTACATTGAATAATCTTGGTTTGTACACTTTGTTGTTGCTGTTATCAGAGATCATAGTGTGTTTTATATTTCATTTAACTGGACATGAGGTAAACACATTCAACTTTTTTAATCATTTAAATAGCAAACCCTCGATTGATTAACCCTGATTTTTATATAGATAGTTTCCAGGAATGTGAAAGTTTTACATATTATATTATGCATTATGCGTGGAATATTTTATTAGAAGAAGTTATATCCAGCGGGGAATGCTTGCGGATTTCAAATTAATAATTTATTATTAGGTAATATGATATTAATTTGGCAATATTTTCTTGCTTAGGTACTTTCATAATATTGCGTTTCTAGTATCAATCTCTCTCTCCCCGTGAGTAGGTTTCTATGTAAAATGTACGGGTGATTGAGTATCACAACTCACAACGTTTGTAATATGTGCGATTTCGACATAAATCCTTCCGCATTCTGACACCTGTTCAATATATTCGTGTATTAAATTCATATTGGATGAAAATCCGATAACTATATGACACCAATTTATACATATACGATTCTCCGTCGCTTCTCAGCGGTTTTGTGAGAAAAAAAACGATTTATCGATGGTGAATTTCAGTGTCAATAAAGCGTTTAAAGATCTTTAAATCTTAGGAATTCCTGAACCGTTCATTTCATTGCTGTATAAACTCGTAACTCTGTGTCTGGTGGAATGCATTCGCGATTTATTGCTTCATTCAGAGCGTCTTTCCTATACTCTTTGCAGGTTCAATTCGTTTCGAAGGCCCGGGGATATTTGCTATTCTCCTTGCACTAATATAGTATTACATAATTCCATATTAATATTATTATAATAACGCTTAAGGGAAGGAAGTAGATTGTTGGCTCGTTAAATGGAATATATTACCCACCAGGTCTCCAGAAAGTATTGCCGCATTATTGCGGGGTATTTGCGGTAGCGAGATAGCGGTCATGTTATTATAATTTATAATATTACGCATTATAATTTTTATTTAATCAACATTCGAACAGTGAGATTTTGGCTTGATTTTTTTCAGTGGCGCTTTATACTATAATTTTTGTTTCGTAGGTAGATATTTAAAAGGTTGTGGTTTTAAAAAAATATATTAACTTTCTTTGGTAACTGACGATGATGAATTTCAAAATTATTCTAATCAAATTAGAGGCATTGCTGAAAACCAGCCACATTCCAGGAGAAATCCTGAATGTATATATAGTAGAGCAGGTGACCTTTTTGTCAATAGAAACAATGATAAATAAACAAAATATGTAAAAATCCATTGATGAATACATGAAAAGAATATGTATATCACCATCATTCATTAGTTATTTTTCATTTTGTAGCCATAGATTAAATACGATCATAATATTCAACGTTTTCCTTATTACAAAAGGGTTTCGCGGCAAACTTTAGTTTGTCTGCAATGTTTTGAAACGTCTGCCAAGTTTTCAAGTTTCAGGATTATAAAAACGACAGAATTTTATGGTTTCATATAAAATGTTGGAAAATTTGACACCTGCGGCGACTAATCTTGAAATTTGCAAATTATACATTTTAAATTTTCTCGTTTAAAAAAATGTGGATTTTCATTGGCATCTGACTTTTCGAATAATAATAGCTAAATCGTTTTTTTTTTTACCTTGGACTAATTTTTCATCCATTTATGAAAAATGCTAACCAAAAGGTAGTGTTCAAATTTTTTTGGAGATGTAACTGGGGTTTCGACAACATTAAGCGACTGTTTAGGGTTAAGTCTCCAAAATATTTCTGCCACCGCTGATACAGGTGTCCTCGAGCTTGCTTCCTGACCTGGCGATCCTAATTTTTCTATCTGAATATTTACAGAAATAGTTTTCTGAGCCCTGACTATGGTGATCACTAAAGACCGGATTATATGCAACAAAAACAGCCCAAAATATGCATGCAATTATGCAATAAAAATAGCTAAAATATGCACGAAAATCCATAAAAAGGTCAAAATATGCAAAATGAAAAAATACAGGAAGTCGTATTTTTAAATACTTTTTATTTTAGTAAGCCATTAGTTCTCAAGGATAACAATCGTATTTTCGAAAATATCAATTACAAAATGTATTTAACAATGAAATTTACAAAATACCTTTGAAAACGTATATGACTAAGTACCTACTGTTCTAAATGTTCTGCAGGCAAATTGTGTCTACGATCGCGTAATATATTTTTGTAAGCGGAAAAGGAGCGTTCTACGTCTACTGATGCGACTGGACAGAATTTAAATTTGGGTGCGATTTTTGAACTCATTGTGCCGGGCAAAATTTCACCTGCCCCGTTGATTATCAATTTGGTACAAGGGCTTAAACCCTGGGTTATTGTTCAATAAGTTTTCAAACTTTTCTTTAAGTTTACTCGGGAATAGGTTTGGCAACGAGGAATTCATAAGGCGAATTTTCTTCATAACCTGAATAGATTCATTCAATACCAATCCATGAGTTTCAAGCTTTTTTATACTATGGCGACGAGGAGGCGGCCTCCAGCGCCGGAGCGATCAGTTCGCTAGCCGCGCGCTTAGCTATCTGACTTTTATGGTGTCACTGTGAGGCATCTGACGAAATCGAGCGTAAATATGCAAGATCTCAAATTTTTTGCTAAAATATGCAACTACCGCTGAAATGATCTAAATATGCAATTGCATATGCAAATATATGCAAATGCATATTTGCAAATGCATATTAACAAATGTGATCACTAAAGACCGGATTATAATCCGGTCTTTAGTGATCACATTTGTTAATGAATTGATAAAAGAAGAAAAACGGTTTTACTAATTATTTAATTTCTTTGTTTACAGGTAAGAAGGACGCCATTCGAGCCTCCACTCAATAAGTTCGGCATCTAAAATAGCTGCGGCATTCTGGTAACGACTGACATTACTAATTTAATT
Source organism: Limnephilus marmoratus (assembly GCA_917880885.1). Lineage (NCBI taxonomy): Eukaryota > Metazoa > Arthropoda > Insecta > Trichoptera > Limnephilidae > Limnephilus > Limnephilus marmoratus. Next base: position 21,345,448 of record OU862912.1, on the reverse strand, counting down.
TAATGGAAACATTTGGATTGCCTGAAAAGACTACCAACTCCCGTGAGTTTGTCCCAAGAAACACAGCGTGACGTAAAGTTTTCACGCGTTAGTAATACTTTTGAAAGTTAGTAATCATCAAAGTGCCACCCAGCGGGAGTCCCGCCACCCGTCACCCGCCACCAGCCACCTCTTAAAGCGGCACCACGCAACCCAGATTAACTGCTCCGGAGTCGGCAAGGTCACAGGGGGATAACTTAATCCATAAAACTCCAACCGCGGTGCTTAAGGAAATAGTTTTTCTTTATTACCAGAATATCGGATTCCCACAAAGCTCAAAGATAGCCAAAAATACAACAGCCGCGAAAGTTCTAGTTTTTTTTCTGATTTTTCTTACCTTTGGCTCCAAACCTTTACAAAGATTTGAAATAATAAATTTAGTCAAATTTTTATTCAGTATTCAAGAACGCTCAAATGCCCCGCCAACCAAACAAACCGATGATGGGGAACTTTGAGAGCTTTGGTTCAAATAAATAATTCGCACCTTCACATTCTGGTGAAGTGCAAATAAAACTTTAAATAAAACCATTTTAATATTGTATTGCTTTATTCACTGCTCTTTGGTATAGAAAGACTCTGAAAGATATCACTATCCTATGTTGAAAATTACATTGAATAAAACAAACAGCTGTCAAAACCTTTCACTTTCTCTTCTCATTTAATATTATTTTTCCACCCGGTTAAAATATTCCGTATTGAGGGGAGCCATTTTTCTTCTTGCACCGAAGTACAGGGAACTTATTCGATCATATTGTTATTATGACACTCTGTTAATTATTAGGATAAAAAATACATTTGGAAGATAATGGTGGGTTAAAAAAGTTGCCACAAGAAGATCCCATCGTTTAATACCGGTCGCAAAGATATTCGTACATCTCATTTTATGACGCGTCTTTTTTAATAATCTTTGATCTAATTTATTATTTTGACCACCGCGAATATTTTAAATAAATTAATATTAAAAATATATATATATTTTAAATAAAATAGATACATTTTATTTTATATAAAATAAGTTTTAAAAAATCATATCATCTAATTTAATGTAGATCTGAATGTAATTTAATCTTTCAGTTCAATTTTCATCCACTTCCCGATCTACCGAAATTCGTGAATTTTTGCACATGTGATAAAAATGATTACAATACATGCAATAACAAAGAGAACCAATATTAAGTTTACTTTGCTTTATTAGTTCTTGATTAGCGTGTTTTTTGTCTTTTTTAGACCATATTTTTTTTACCTGCCCACGCCTTCAATGTGCCATCTCAACGCCCCCTAATTTTCTTTGGGTCTTCTACTGCCCCCCTGAAAGTCTGAAACGCCCACAAGGGGGCGTTATCGCCCACGTTGAGAACCTATGGTTTACACAGTGCCGGATTTAACAATAGTACGTCACGATAAAATTAAACCATTTTTTAATAACCCTGCGTTCATGTGAAGTAAAAAGTTGAAGGGTTGTAAAAATAATGATTAATTATTGAAACGTAAAAGCCCCGTGAATTTTAACATTACACGTTGAACGTAACAACCTCCGACGTCCCTTAACCTCTGATCTCCGTATTAAAATATTTGGTCATTGTGTTCTCTCCTATTTGCTAACGTTTAGCCTAATGAGTATTATTCTCCCCAGTGCACCGTAGCTTAAACAGCGAATTTGTAACGTTGAAACCAAGGCACTAGAACAAAATTATTCCACAGTTTATTATGCTATTCTTGTTAAGAATTATAATGGAGACAACTTCTCTTATAAGGTTGGTTGCAAGCGTAGTTAATAAGGAAGGAGGCCAAAAATGTATGTACATATTCTTAGTATGCCTTGTATCGTCACGAATATTATATAAAAGGCATAAAAGACGCTTAGCAAACGGAGCATAGAGGCCACGATTTGAACCACAAAAGTGGTTTTTATTTATTTTGTAAGAAAGAAAAAAAGTTAATGTCACGAAAAATTTCACAGATAATTTTCGCCATAAAATTGTATTTGTAAAAAGTTGTTTCTTATACATTTCTAATGAAAAAATGCATTTTTTAGTATTTTACTCTTGTATTTTTGGAACAGTAGGAAAAGCTTCAACTTATCCAAAGTATATTTTTTTTGTATTAATGTAAACCGATTCATAGTAAAGATTTATCTAAAATCGTAATTTAGCATTAAGCTTCGCATTAAGGAATGGTTGATAGATCAAGTCTTTTTGTATATGGGTAGGGAAAGAGGATGAAACATCTTTCTACTTCTTATGCCGTGTATTTCCTTTAGTCAACATAACAAATCTACCCTGATGATAGACACTGTAGCGTTAAAGAAGGAGGTAGCGCAGCATTGCGTAGTATCCCAAAAATAAATCACGATAATACTTTTGGCCGTGAAAATCTCAAATTATATCTAAGGCCCAGTTGTTTTACAGAAATTCAGTGGCCATTCGGCGCCATATTGTTTTTTCTACACTTGAAAGGTCCCCGTTAAACCCTGATTCTAGGTGCGTTTCAATGAATGGTCATTGGATGTTTCATCCTTTGAAACCGTTTTTTTTATCTTTAACTTTTGGCTTAATAATGACTATAGGTTCATGTTTTTTACATTTTACATTTTGTTGGTTCTTCATTAATTCTACCATTTTCGTTATTTCAGCATACGATTTAGAATCAATATTTTATTTAAGAAATTCAATGTTCTTATCTACGAGTATTTTAGATAATGATTGATATAATTTGTCGAGTCCCTCATTTTCTTTTTTTGTTGGTGCCTTGTATTCCTGCACCATGGCCTTAATATGATTCATCATTTTTCACATTGCTCCCTAACTGGGTTAGGGAGGTCTTTTGGTCTTTTGACAAAATATTAAAAGTTTATGTTTTGTTAAAGTTTTCACTAGAACTTACTTACATTCTTCAGTCTTTCCTGGTGGTAGGGAAGGCATTTTAACTTAATAAATTTTATGTATAAAAAATATTCATATTTTGTTTTTATCAACTATTTATGCGAAACAACTGAGCCTGATAGTTTTTGCTTTCAAATTTAATTTTCGAATATTATTTTTTGCGAATTCTGGTCACTTACCCATGATAAGAAATATATAAATATATAAGATCGGGAACCTTCTTCGCTGTTGGAGTTCAAACTTCCTTTAAGATTTTTGTGGCTGTATGCGACATCACAGTTAAAAAGAGCTATATCCTATAAGAAGCCAATTCCAATGGCTAAAAGAGCCAACTCCTTGTAATGCAGAACAGAACTATACGACTCCCTCTGGAGAGGAGTGAGCTCTCAGTGCACTGTGTAGCCTTATTGCCAGACGCCAGGAAACAAATGGGCCCCATTAGTTTTTATTACAAGTATATTTTTTGATAAAGTAGTGCAACATCGCGGCCCGCGCCAAAGCTTGGATTATAAAATGCGAACAACCTGGATTATAAATGGCCTACAAATAAAATAATGAAGAATACGTGAAATTTTTCTTCCTTACCGGGTCTTGTCTTAAGTTGGTGCTTTAGGACCTTAAAATGTATCGTATTAAGGTTTTTTTAAGTCATTGCTCAACAACCTTATACTTGTGGGAATCATTTAAATACTCAACAGCAAGAATTGTACATTTTATTAGAATTAGAAGAACTTACTTAATCATACGCGGAAACTTCATTGATGCATAAAAAAAAGTTAACAGTCCCAGTTAACACATAAAAAAACCAACTTTATTTTTACATGCCATTTTTGTGAAAAAGCGCCTAAAGGGCTCTCTACAAACTGGATTTTTTAAAAACAGTTGCTAAATCATCTTTAAAATACGCCATCTTTACAACAACGCTTTAAAAAATAAAATAAAATAGTAATTGCCTATTTCCAAATGTATAAAATTGTAATGTCAGTCCAATTTTTAGAAAAGGATCCTATTTTACAATTACATGTTTAAGCAATGCTTTTAGAGGGCGCAACAGTAAACTGTCATGCGAAACAATTCGTGTATTTAAAAAAAATAAATTATGTGAGTACCTCACAAGAGTCTCAACTGTACCCATCTGGAGCCAGTGAGACTAGGGCATCCCCAAATTGCGGTATATTGTATGGCTGTAGGTAGTGGGCAGGGGGTGGAAATGGCGAAGAGGAAAGTGGGGAAGTACCTGGCCATCAGATCTGGTCACCAGACAGGACTTAAGCCGTTTCAAGCAACGTTTCAATTCTGAATAGTGGTCTCACACCAATTTATCAATTTATTTGCGAAACGCCAGGATTTGAACCCGCGTCCTCTGGATTGCTAGTCGAGAGCCTTGCCCCTCGACCACAGAGGCTGCCAGTCATGATAAAAATCATTTCAAAATGTTAGTATATACAGAGTGTTAATGGACGTACTTGTCTTACTTTAACCAGTGATTCCTGACATTATTAAAATGTTAATGAAATTTTGGTCTCCGGTGAAATGATTTTTTGATGTTTTTTTGACTTTATTTTTTCTAGCAAAAGCAAAAAAACGTTAGTTGTTGGACAGTTGGAGGTGGGTTAAGGGGCTGGTCGGTGACTCGGCTGAGTGACCAGTGACAGCATGCGAAAGAATTTTTTTTTTGTTTTGAAGAAAAAAAAATTGAAAAAAAGTCACCGGAGACCAAAATTTCATTTATATTTTACTCCAAATAATGTCAGGAATCACTGGTTAAAGTAAGTCAAGTACGTCCCTTAACACCCTGTATAATGAATCATGTTTTCATTACTCAATTATAAAATGAGTACGATCTGAAAGATCATGACATCACATCATTATTATTTTCATTCGTTTTTCCCAGTGGTTCACTGGCACTGGAGACCAATTAATTCGACAATACGCCCCACATTGCAGACCCAGTCTCTCTACTCGTACTGCTACTGTATTTAATTTCCCAGCATCTGGGGGTCTGGAGAGACCATGTAAGCAATCGGTAGGAAAAATTCTCATGAAAAAAATCTCTGATAAAATTCGCCCTTGCGATAACGCGAATTTTTGCGCGAAGTACAAATAAATAAATCTTTAATTAAATGAAGGCAATATTAGCGAAACTCAATCCAAAATGTGGAGACAGAAATCAGAAAAATATATTGGCTCCAATATCTTTTTCTGATTTCTGTCTCCACATTTTCGATTGAGTTTCGCTAATATTGTCTTCATTTAATTAAATATTACGAATTGAGATTTTACAATTAAAAATTAAATAAATCGTTCACGGGAATGACGTGAACTCGCATTTTTGAGAAAAGGGTGTATTCGCATAGTGAAGTGTTTTTCAAGCGATTTTCCTGAATTTAAAATAAAGAAAAACGCCAGTACCAATTAATAATCCTTTTTTATTTTTTGGATAACTTGGGCATTAACTGTGTAACAATTTCTAGACATTTTGTTTTGAAGGGTTTTACTTTTCATGTACATTTGTTACTTAAATTTTAATTAAGCAAACGTAAAATTTATTTAAGTACAGAAATGATTAGTTTTTTTTTAGGGGGGGGGGGGGGGGGGGGGGGGGAAGGAATGATTTTAAGGAAGGGGGAGAACGGTGGGGGAGTCAACGTAACATGGGAACACTTGTTTGTTTATATTTAAAGTTTCTAAAGCGTACAAAGTGTTAAGATAATTTTAAGTTTGCTAATTAATGAACGACACTGATGTGTCGAAATCTGTAGCAGACAAATTACAATTTTAAGTTACAAATATACATAGAATGTAAAACTCTTCAAAACAATTATATTTATATGTATGTTCTGTTTTTTTTGTTGTAAATAGTTTTGACAAATTTAAATTTGAATAGTCTTATAGTGAAACGCAGCTGATTTCACATCGAAAACACCGCGTAAGTATCATTCATTTTTCATTTATAGATTTTGAAAAAAAAATATTTGAAAACGAAAAATAAACAGTGTTTTATTTTTTTAAACTTATGGCGTTTCGCCTTTTTTGCTACAAAATTCCAAAGAGTTTACATCATCACGTTTATTGCAAAAATTTAATAATGCTGCCACTTTTTCCGAAAATTCCAAAAACAAACGCGAAATTTTTAGGTCCTTACCACTTACCAGTTGGGTATTTTCTATCTGGAATTTCCGATTGAATTTTTTGTGCTAATCGTTCTGCTGACAAACCGAGGTCTGAGCCTATATCAAAAGCGGCTTCTTTTGGATTTTTTTTGTAAGAGTACCAAGGGTTCGAAGCAAAGTTCTTCTCGAATAGTGTAACTTCAGGGCCCGTAGTGCGATTTCCGTCACCCTTCTCAAGAATCTAGGCGCCTATACTATACCCTACACTGCACTCTATCGTTAATCTTCCAGATTGCTTGTCCATCAATCTCAGTAAGGGCGGGACGATACATTGTCGACAAATAATTATTCTAGAGAATAAATCCTATAACCTTCATTATGCAAAATATTTTTTTTTCGCTAGAGGTATCAATTTATTACGTTACCCGAACCACAACAGTAAGAATTAAATTTATATGAAGTAATTAACACAATCATTATGGTAGTAATCACCACATAATTATATTATTTTTGTAACATTTTTTGGTTAGGATTTCAGTCACGTCGCCTCAGTTTTCATGGAACGAGGGGCTGTAATTAAAAAAGGAACGTTTACCGTGTCACGTGACACGAGCAGTCGCAGCTTTTCCCGCCATGTCAGCTAAAATGGCCGCCAGACAAAATGGCGACGCAATTAATTTTGACATTTCAGGAGACTTGGCAACTTTATTTTTAAAGCACCCTCCTGATTAAAGAAAGGCGATAAAAAGTGAAAAAAAGCGAAAAAAAGGATTTTTTTAAATCTAAATTTCCCGGCTAATGTAGTTTTCATTGATTTTATTTGGTCGTGACCGGAGTTAACGCTTTTCTGGTTTTTTTACGGACTGGGTATTGTAAGAAATTAAACTTTACTTAATTTACTCGTCTGCGATGTACTTTTTAATTTTGTTTGTCCAAAAATTATGCTTACTTTTTTCATTACTCAATATAATTTTACAATGATGTTATATGTTGATGTTATTTTATATTAAACTAGCTGGGATACCCGACTTCGCTCAGAGAGTTGATATGAGACTGAACTGTTGTTCGAACCCACGACGGATCTTGCTTTATAAATCCCTACCATGGTTAGCCCCACCCATACAAAAAAGGATTTAAAGGTCCACGATGTTACAGAACATTCCACAACATTTGATAGTGTTCTGAAATGTTCCACAATGATGTTCCCGGTTTCCTATTCCCGAACATTCCACAACATTCTAGAATGTTCCGGGACGTTCTGGAATGTTGTGAAATGCTCTCGAATACTCTCGAATGTTTTGGACTGTTCAAACAATTTCTAGAGGGCGAAACTTCCAGTCCTTATATCTTCGAATATTTTGAACTGTTCAAACAATTTCTAGAGGGCGAAACTTCCAGTCATTATATCTTCAAGCACGCCCTTCAGATAAAAACGGGAACCTTCTTCATGGATGGGATAGAGGGCCACCACACCATAAAACTCCCCTGATCGTACCGGGACCGTTTCTGATTTTTAGCCGGACGCACACTTTTGTACACTTTCTGTTATAATATATATATATCGATTATTTATAACTGTTGCTATGGTTTTAAGTAAGTTTTTAGTCTGATAACTCGAGCAATACTCCAAGTTATTTATTAGTTATGGTTTTCCAATGACAAAAACCTTAAAATGTAATCGTTTAAATTCTACGAATATTTATTTTTTATTTTATTATAAATAGATTTTACACATTCATATTTATCACTGTTAGGAAGGTTATGTCATTGACTTGTTAAACCGAAGTTTGATAAGTTGTAAAGTGTTTAATGTTACCTTTAAAAAACTTTAAACCCAAATTATGGTCGAGAAATGAAAATGGAATTTTTAACTTACTCACCAAAAATAACTGCAGCACCTCAGACTACTACAGATATTAATTATCTTAAATTCACAATACCAATTTACTCGATTATTGCTTTATTTATTGAAAATAATGCATTGTCAATCACAGTTTAATCGGCAAAAAAAAATACGCGAACATAACCACAAAAATTTTGTATTTCAAATATTAGTATTTTTAAGTTTGAAATACGTTCAATGCATTATTAATTCAATCACTATTACACTGGTATTTAAATATGTTAGAAAAATCCACTAAACAACGATAAAAAGCGCCATTTTACACGGAGACATTTTGACAGTTGACCGTTTTGAACATATTGGCTTGTTACGATTTTATAAAGACGAATAATTCGTAGGAAAGTAGAGGACACTGCCATCTATTGAATTAATAATGCATCTAGGGAAAATTTGCCTAAAACTGGCAGCAAAACAATCCGAGGTATTTTAAATGACGCTATCTTGTGGCAAAAAGCGCTCCAGGGGTTAACGACTTTTTGGATTTCAACCGAGCGGCATACAGACCATATAAATGAAATTCAGAAGAACGTAGTAATCAACCTCTCAAAATTCATGAAACCCTTATAAAAAATTACATTCGATCAGCAAGAAAATTTATTATTTTATTGTATTTTTTTATCAACTCTCCTTCCTTTTTGACTTTCAACAGTTTTAATTGAAATAAACCACTTTCTGTCGTTGTTTTTATTGGTACCCATGTCCATGTTTACCTAAATGTAAATCCAGGATATATTTTATTATTACACTTATGGGCTCTACACACGACACTGCATGTTGGCCAGCAGGCAGTGACTGCAAAGAGCGTGGAGTTGAGCGAACTAGCGCTGACTCGTTCTAGCGGCCCTTTAACACAAACGAGACAGCGCTAGTTCGCTCAACTCCACGATCACAATCTACATTATATACATATACATATATATTCATCTACAATCTACATAGGTATATGGTACATGTATGTGTAGAATAACAATATTTAAAATTGAAGATTGTAATAAAATACATTGAATAAAATACAGTTCTGATAAAGTGCAGCTAAACGGGTCTCCACACCATCCAATTTCTAGTGACTGCAAAGAACGTGGAGTTGAGCGAACTAGCGCTGTCTCGTTTGTGTTAAAGGGCCGCTAGAACGAGTCAGCGCTAGTTCGCTCAACTCCACGTTCTTTGCAGTCACTAGAAATTGGATGGTGTGGAGACCCGTTTAGCTGCACTTTATCAGAACTGTATTTTATTCAATGTATTTTATTACAATCTTCAATTTTAAATATTGTTATTCTACACATACATGTACCATATACCTATGTAGATTGTAGATGAATATATATGTATATGTATATAATGTAGATTGTGATCATCAATTAGAATATTTAATGTGGACGCAATATTGGACTTCCTACGCGAGTTTATAGCTAGAAAATCCTGATAATATTTCTGTTTCAAATGTTTACGATATTATAATTTGTTTTTTATAAATCCTACGAATATTTGATAATCGACAAAATATAGGTGAATTCATTGACTAAATAGAACTATAATCAGATGGTATATCTCCATATTAAAATTCGGAGGTATGATTTTTTTTTTATGTGGACGGAAAATATTCAAAATGATCACCAAAAAATCTCGAGCAATCGGAGAAAAAAGTTTTAAAATGCGCTGTCGCTCCAGTGGTTAAGCGTAGAATCTAAGAGGGGAAATATTATAATTAATTCAAAATATAGGTGAATTCATTGACTAAATAGAACTATAATCAGATGGTATATCTCCATATTAAAATTCGCAGGTATGATTTTTTTTTTTATGTGGACGGAAAATATTCAAAATGATCACCAAAAAATCTCGAGCAATCGGAGAAAAAAGTTTTAAAATGCGCTGTCGCTCCAGTGGTTAAGCGTAGAATCTAAGAGGGGAAAAGCATGGAATCAAGAGGTCCAAGAAGGCGTAAAACATATAAAGTAAGAAGTCCAAGAGACGTGAAGCATATACGTATAAAGTCCAAGAGGGCGTAAAGCATATAATTAAGAAGTCCAAGAGGGCGTAAAGCGTATACGTAGAAGTCCAAAAGGGCGTAAAGCATATAAGTAAGAAGTCCAAGAGGGCGTAGAGCTTATAAGTAAGACCGTCGTAAAGCATTGATTTAAGAAGTCCAAGGAGGCGTAAGGGGGCATACATTAATTACGTGAGCAGTTTTTCTTCCCATCTAGACCCCTCCCCCCCTTGGTGAGATAAATTTGGGCCACTTCATGTATTCTTTTCAAGTAACGTGAGATTTTGCTGGACCCCCCCCCCCCTTTTTGAGCTCACGTAATTAATGTATGCCCCCTAAAGCATAGAATCAAAAAGTGCAAGAGGGCGTTAATCAGAAGTAGGAAGTATAAGAGGGCGAAAAAATGGAATAAGAAGAATAAAAGCATTTTCGGAAGCTCTTAATTCGGCAGTTTCTGAATATGATGATTGTGGTGTGCCAATTTACTTTGGAATTCGACATAATATAATAATATGTAACCTTCTGGCAAACCCTTAACGGGCTTAATGTTGGTATATCACAACCCAGACACATTGAGTATCGTCTTCTCTAAATGTGTGTTATTTTTCAATATTATTGAATATCGAATTTCGTTTCGTTGAACCAGGAATATTTAAGAGCCTCGTCGGGTAAGCAAAGCAGTTAACAGAAAACCTTAAAGTAATATTGATACTCTAAGCAGAAAACTTGGCTGGAAGTAAAATTTAAAGCCATAAACTTCTTCCAATGAAACACAGCGTATCTACTAACAAGTTCATATTACAGAGTTACTGTAACTTTGTTAGACTGATTTCAGTAACACCTGAGCGTTGAACAACAAGTCATTGATATTTCAAACTTACCCCCGGGAAAATGTTAATGTTTGTAATTTGAATTCCCTCAAACTGAGGCGTACACATTGTGATACATTTCTTATTTCTTACGCGAGCTCATGAATCTTATTTTTTTCCATTATCGGCTACAAATTGAGAACAGAAACCCATAATACGAAATTTTACTCACGTTAAATTGCACACACGGTAAGAATTGCTCAAGTTTTAGAATGTGACTAATGCAGATACCTGAAAAACTACGGGATTGTCTGAATTCTTAACAAATCAGTTCCAATTTTGATTTTTATTTATTTATTAATTAAAAATGCCCTTATTGGCTTTTATATATGTTTTCATTTTACATATTTTACTGCATGATACAGGATCATAAAATATATCACAGTGCTTCCACACATATGAAGTATTGAATTATGTAAGTCTAAACTTAAACTTAAAAAATTACAATTTAAATATTTTTTTATTAAAATATGGTATTACAGGTAGGTACTTGTTTGATTTCTTCACATAATCAGTTCCAATTTTGAAAACGACGCTTAAATTCAAAGCAAATCAGAGTTCATTGAATCCAAGTTAGCAGGACACGCACACGCACATCCGAAAACCGAAAGAAGCAGCAAGGTGTCAAGGGACGTACGTGACGTAGACATTATTTTGACTAAAAAATGTTAATGAAATTTTTCTCTACCTACGGTATCATTTTGGATGTTTTTTAAAACTAAAAACATAAACAATCGGTAGATTTTGGACAATTGGGTCGCCGTAAGGGGGTTGGGCGTTTTCTCTACTGAGTAACCAGTAATTACATGAAAAAATAAGCATTAAAAAGTCACCGGAGACTAAAATTTTTACTCTAATAATGTCAGGAATCCCTGGTTAAAGTAAGTCAACTACGTCCCTTAACACCCTGAATTGCAAAGTAGATATCTAACACCTACCTAATGTCCTTCGCCCTTCCTTTGAAATACGAATTCAGTCGACACTTTAATCTCTGATAACGTCTTTGGATTGGCTGACTCCTGGTAATTACTTTTTTTTTACTCTTGTTTGTATTTTTATTCTTTTTTGTCTTCCTCTGAATTTTTATATCATGACAAATGCTTACGATACCTCGTAATGCCACGTACTTGGCGGACCTCTTAACCCCTCAGACCTCGAGCTTATTTTTTCGGAAGGTCAAAATATTTCGGCGTTCCACTAAATACAAATAAATTGAGTATTTCTCAACGCATCCGAAAACTAAAAACTGATTTAGAAAAACGATGAAATACCTACGCTTTCAAATTTTATAATTTTAAATAAACATATAATTTTTGAAATATAAAAATTTTGAAGGAAAACATATAAAAGTTTTAAAAATGGCTCACCTTAGGTTTGATTTACTTAAAATTACTGATAACGAAAAAAAAAAACCATATATATTTTATTAGGCAAATGTATTTTAAACGTTATCGTTAACTCACTTTTTTGTGATTTCATGTAAAAATAATTATTAAAAAATTCCTAACCTTTAATAATTCTTATTATTTTTAATTGTAAAACTAACGTTTTTAAGACAAGATTTTTTATGCATAGCACAAAGGGTAACAATTATTATAAGCAATAATTATCAGCCTGAAACACTCATCCACATTGAAAAATCTTCCGAGAAAAGATACATGACGCCAACGGGACTTGAACCCGTGTCCTCTCGATTGCCGGTCGATTGCTCTTGACCACTGAGCTATGGCCGCCATAGCTCAGTGGTCAAGAGTGTTTCAGGCTGATAATTATTGCTTATAATAATTGTTTAATAATTCTTTTTCAAATTGCGGCGAGAAATTTTGGATTCGTAAAGGTATACATTTAAATTATGTTGTGGTTAATTTTTAAATTTGAATATAAAGCATGGTATTTTCTCTCTATAACACCGTTTAAATCATATTTCTAACCATTATAGTAAGGGAAACAACGATTTCTATGAGATCCATATGCGTTGTTTCGACAACCGTAAACATTAGCCTGAGGGGGGCAACAAGGCGTTCGATGTGGAAACACTTTTAACGCTTTTATAGTGTGCTTCCATCCCATAAGGATCATCCTACTGCATATTGCAGGTAACTTCTCACGTGTATCTTATTGAAAACACTGCAGGTCAAAAGATTAAATTAATAAACCAGACTCCAAAATAAATACCTTCTTATTGAAATGACAAACTATGACAAACCACAATCAACTCGACTCAACACAAGTCATTAAAAGCTATGAAAATAATAATTTTAAAATAGCCCACATCCTAACCCAATTTACCTTAATTAACCAATTTTTTTCATCACTTTTAATGATTTTCCAAGAGAGAATTAAGTTGATTCTGAGTTGTTCGGTCACCGAATTGTCTTATTTGTAATGAAATTGATTGTTATAACACAATTGTTGGTAAAAGGTTATTTATTTAAGAAAGTAAGTTCACAGATCACATAATATGGTAAAAATAGTCACAATGTATCAATTCACTAATTAACCGAGCAAGGGATCGGAGGGAACCTTGCCGTTAGGCTTTGGGAACAACAAAACTGACTGTGGTTCTGCTTAGAGGGTCGTACCATAGGACGAAGCGCAACTAAGGCAGCAGTCGGGGGTCTGGTTGGTGCTTTACTTATGGTAGTAGAATACTCCTTAGAGGTTCGTGCCAGAGGACGAAGCGCAACTAAGAGAGCGTACTAGCCAAGAGCGAGCTGCAGACGAACTGACTAATTTAGGGCGCGCAGCCTGTTATATAGCCCATTCCTTGTTGCGGGGTGTGGTTTATGTAGCGGCTCGAGGGTGGGAGATGCGCAGAAGGCGTCGGCGCATCCTGGTTTGCTTAGGGGTGGGTGAGCAGGATGGCGCTGTACGGGGGAAAGAGATGGTGTAGTGGCAAGCGTAAAAACGGCGCGCTACATTGTTTTATTTTCTGTTTCTTAGTATTTCATTACTTTTGGTCTTTGATTTACTAAAGATTTCCTACCCCTCGCCTAAATTGAAAACAATCCCTAAATAAATACTACCTCGTAAAATAATTCCTCCACAGGTACCATTAAAAATTGAAAATAACGATTTGCAAATCCTGAAACAGGAAAAATATCTTGGGCTGTGCATCGATAAGCATTTAACTTTTAAACAACACATTCAAAATGTAAAAGATAAAATCACACCCTTAATTAGCGTTTTTAGCCGGTTATCATATCTATTACCAATTAGATTAAAAAAAAGTTTATACTATAGTCTCGTACACTCACACCTAAATTACCTGATTGAAATCTGGGGAAATGCGTATGAAACATACATCAATGAATTACAGGTAATTCAAAATAAGATAATCAAAAAACTATTTCACTACGAATCCAAAATATCCACAAAAAAAAAATATTTAGAAACAAAACTGCTAACATTAAGAAAACTATACGAGTACAATATATGTGTCCTTATATACAAAATAAATAATTTATTTTATTTTTTTATTTTCTTTATTTTCTTTATTTTCTTTATTAGGAACATTTACAGGTTTTTTTTTTTTTTTTTTTTTACAGTGAATACCGCACAAGAATCTCAACTGCTCCCGTCTGGAGCCAGTGAGACTATGGCATCCCCAATTGGGGTATGTTGTGAGGCTGAAGGTAGTGGGGAGGGGAAGGAGATGGGGAAGAGGAAGGTTGGGAAGTACCTGGCTATTCAGATCTGGTCACTAAACACGGCTAAAGCCATTTTCAAGCAACGTTTCAATTCTGAATGGTGGTCTTACACCAGGGCGACACTAATAGTATCTTCCACTCTGGAACATGCCGCAAATATACTATATATTATTTTAAATGAATTAATTGTGAAATAACACAAATTAATCAAATAAAATTTATTTGCGCATGCCGGGTTCGAACCCGCGACCTCCGGAATGTGAGTCAAGAGTCTTAGCCACTGGACTACGGAGGTCGTCAACTTTATCGTATAACTTTACATGCATTAAAAAATCACAAATTACAATAATTAGGTTATAAACCCAATAACGAATGTTCACATCATGCACCAATAATAATTAAAAAGTCTATAATTATAAAGTTTTTTTTTTGTTTAGCTTAATAATATATTTTTTATTTTATTTTATTTTTTTATTTTAAATACATAAACGGCTATACTGCCTTTTATAAATAAACATATAATAGAGTACAAAAGTAAGAAAAGTAATATCATTACATAATAGTAGTTTTAAACTTAAAAAATAACATACAATTATTTTGTGTATCACAACAAAAAATAACAAGAAATAAAAGTGAGAAATATCATCATTTCATTTCAACATGTCCATATTGCGTGTATAAAGTTACATTATGGAAAAAATAAAAAAAATAAAAACTTAAAAACTGAAACCTAAAAATAACATACAATTATTTTGTGTATCACAACAAAAAATAACAAAAAAGAACAATGAGAAATATCATCATTTCATTTTAACATGTCCATATTGCGTATATAAAGTTACATTATGGAAAAATAATTTTTGAGTGCATATTTATATTGCGCTAATTTTAAGAAATAGGAATATAGTTAAATATAGTTAGGAACTAGATATGTCTAGGGATAACCTAGCTATACTGTCTAGTATATAAAGATAAAGATACAGACAAGATAAGATAAGATAAAAAACAGAGTAGAAAAATAACTAAATGTATAAACATATATTATAATAATAATGAAAATTGAAAAACACCAGACGTAATGTCGAAAGCGTTATATGTAAATATATATATAAAAATATAAGGAAAAGAAAAATAAAAGGGAAATGAAAGTAAAATATTAAAATAAAGTGTTCCAGTTTTATGTTAGATTGAATAAGTATTTTTAAATAAGATAATTACAAAATAAATTTAAAAAAAACTGAAAAACACCGGACGTGTTTAAAAGTGTAAGGTGGAAAAGTAATATATAAATGTACACATACATACACATATATACATTCTTTTAAACTTTCAGTATAAAAATACATAAAAAAATTCAATACAAAGAATACATAAGAAATTACAGTATCAATTTCGTTACAATGAATTAAGTTATTTGTTAATTGATGGGTAATTATAAGGCTCCATTAAGTATTTGTCTAAAAGTGCTTAAAGTGCAAGAAAAAATATCGGTATCGATACATTTTTTGTTATAAAGATTGCATGTTCTTAATAGGAAAGAATTTTGCCTGAGACTGGTTGAAGCACTTTCGATATGAAACAATGACTTGTCTCTAGTTTTCTTACTCGGGATTCTAATATTAATTGATGACAAAAGAGCTGGACAGTCAATATGACCACTCAAGACTTTGTATAAGTAAGTCATATCCGCGATGTCTCTCCTACTTCTTAGAGTTTTAAGTCCATAGTGTTTTATAGAGCTGTCTATGTCATAATGACGCACATGTCTCTTAAAGTTCAAGTGATGTACAAATTTTCTTTGTACAGCTTCTATGCGCTTTGTGTGTATATTATACAGCGGATTCCATACAGGAGAAGCATATTCAAGATGACTACGAACGTAGGAGTAATATAATATTTTGAGGGTATGGATATTGATGAACTCTTTTCCAATACGGAATAAAAATCCTAACATGCTCATGGATTTCTTAACAATAGTATCCACGTGTGCCTTAAAAGAAAGTTTATTGTCAATAAGAACACCGAGGTCTCGAATTTGATTGATTTTTTTAAGTGCTTGACTGTTTGTAATATGATAATCATGTTCGATTGTTTTTTGTTTTTTTGTAAAGGTAATAACGTAACATTTGTCGCTATTCAAGTGGAGATAGTTGGCAGTGCAATAAATATTAAGTCTATTAAGATCTTCTTGAAGTTTATAGCAGTCAAAAATAGAGTTGATAGAAATAAATATTTTCATGTCATCAGCAAAGAGCAAAACTTTAGAGTGCTTAAAGCATTTTACAATGTCATTGATAAATATAGTGAAAAGCAATGGTCCCAGATGAGACCCTTGTGGGACACCTGAAGGTACATTGATAATTTCAGAATTAAAACCATTCACTGCTATTATCTGGGAACGTTTGTCAAGATAGGAGACTAGCCATCGGTACAAATCACCATGTATTCCTAAAGCTAATAGTTTTGACAAGAGTAGACTATGGTCGATTCTGTCAAATGCCTTGGAGAAATCTGTATACACTGCGTCAACTTGGATTCGTTTATCCATTGATTTAGAAATAAATTCAGTAAATACAGCAAGATTGGATACAGTTGATCTTTTTTTCATAAAGCCATGTTGATTCTCAGTTATTACAGATTGAACACAGTCATAAAGTTGCTCATGAACAATTTTTTCAAGGATCTTACTAAAAATAGGTAATTTTGAAATTGGACGATAGTTCTTAGCGTCGTTTTTAGACCCAGATTTGAATACTGGCGTAATGAGCGCACATTTCCATTGGTCTGGAAAGACGCCTTCTTTCAAAGATAATTGAAAAAGCAGTACTAGAGGCATCGATATTTCTTTGACGCACATTTTTATAAAATGAGATGGTATTTTATCGAAACCTTCGCCCAATGACCAAGAGATGTTATTAATTATTTTTTCTATTTTTTCCTTGGAAACTGAAATAGAACAAATGTTTATACCATTGTTTGCTTGGGGAATATTAGTTGATGTTTTGGGAGTTACATTATAATTATAAGTAGAGGCGAAGTGTTTCGAAAACATGTTACATATATCTAAAGGATTGTTAGCAGTTGTATTCTCTAGTTTCATAGTATTGGGTAACCCTGAACTATTTCTTTTACTTTTAACATAAGACCAGAAATTCTTTGGGTCATGAGATATTTTGAGTTCAGCATTTGTTATAAATTGTCTATGACATTCATTAGACATTTTTTTTTGTCTCGTTCGTAGAACACAGAATTCTTGATAATCCAAAGGATTTGACCATTTTTTCCACTTTTTAAATACCTTGTATTTTTCCTTAGTTAATTTTATTAAAGCCGGGCTATACCAGTAAGGATATGAGTTATTGACCTGAACTTTTTTAGATGGAACGTAAATTTGAATAATTTCATGTAAAATATCATAAAAACGGTTAATAGCTTTATTGGTAGATAAGTTTAAAAATTCTACATCCCAATCGACATGGCTGAGGATATTGTTTATGATTTCGTAATTAGCTTTTTTAAAGAGATTAATGGTTCTAGTGTTATTTACCATGGGTATGTCTAACTCTATATTCATATTAATAGTGATTGAATTGTGATGTTTACATTCAGGTATTAGATGTCGAGAGGTGTGTGCTACGATAACAGGAAAAGAACTAAAAACAAGATCTAAAAATTTGTGCCTGTTGTTCGGAAAAGTACAATATTGTGAAAGATCAGTAAAACACAGAGTGTCAGAGATTTTGGAAATTATTTCTGAGTGGTGACTATTTATTATTTCCATACTATTTTCGTTACTAATAGACCAGTCTATTTGAGGTAGATTAAAATCTCCCGCTATAAGAAAATTATCATCGTGATGAAGAGCCCGAAGATCACAAAGTGTGTCCATAAATTCATAAACGTTACGTGTGTGATTGACTCCAGGTGGAATATAAACACAACACAAATTGATCCTTTTAGAATTTTTAGTTATAAGAGTCACCCACAGGTCCTCAGCTGTCGATTGCCAATCTTTCCGCTCTACAACTGTCAGGTGTTTCTTAAACGCAATAATCACACCCCCTCCTCTTTTATTATCTATACGATCTCTTCTAAATACTACATAACGATTATCAAATAATTCCTCAGCGGCAATGCTTTCCACAAGCCATGATTCAGTTATCATAATGATATCATAATCATTATTAGTCATATTTAAGTAGAATATATTGGTTTTGGAACGCAGTCCGGTTACATTTTGATAATAAATATTAAACATTATATAAGGGTAAAAAACAAAGCAGAGAAGTGAGTTCTAGAAAATCAACTAACTTGTGGAAGAAAATCAGGTGAGAGAAACCAGAGAGAAACCCAATAATAAACACATAATACAAACACAGAATTCATTAAAACGTCCCAAGTACATAAACATTTTACACGACAACACGATAACATACGTTTAAACACCATTCATAATAACTACGGTAAGCAATCAATTAGTTACGAGGGGGGCAATTTATATAATTGCCTTCCAGATGATATCAAAATCGAAAAAAGTGTGTGCAAATTCAAAAAAAAATTGTTCATGTTTATTCACAAAAAACAAAGTAGTGATAGTGAATAATATCGTATGGTAATATAATATCATGTAAATGTTAGTATTGCAATCTAATGTAATCTAAGGTTATGAAATGTAAAAACCATGTAATGTAAAACTATGTAATACAATGTAAAAAGTACATAATTCAATATTCTAGTTAAGTAAGTGAAAATGTTATTTTCTTTTTTACTGAAATAAAAACTTATGAAAAAAAAAAACAAACCTTCTTCTTTAATTTGATATCACGGCTTAGGTTGAACCTGGTTTCCAAGCAGGCTCGATGTTGAATGTAAATCAGATCATTTTATTTGACTTAGCTACTGGATCCAGAATCTTAAAATATTGGGTATTTATTCGGGAACGATACCAGCAATTAGACTTGGCTTTACGGAGTAAAAGTGCTGTATTTCTGACGAATAAATTGAAAATTACCATTGACGTCAGAAGAGATAGACTTGCCCTAACATGAAATCTGGGTATCATTTCGTCGGGCAGCAGACAAACCAAGTGACAATCATTTTGGAATCAGGAGAGTTCCAGCATGTCTTGAATAAACGACTACATCATTCGAGCGAACGTTGAGATATCGAGACCTTCCACAGTAAAGTGAGGTAACGGTTCGCAGCTCAATCCATTGTGGGACTTTTCTGCGCAGGGTCTGAGTGCGCGTTTCTACAAAGATATTCGTGAAAACGTGGCTTGTTTCCCTCACTCTCACCTTTCCTGTCTATTGTCTCTCATGTACATGAAAAATACAAATGATGTAACTGTGAGGAAGTTGGAAATGAATAGCGTGATACTGAATTACATAAATTTGAAGAGTGGGTAATTAAATAGAGCCAAATTGTGAAAAATCTTCTGGAATAACTACTAATCATTGTATTATTTTATAGAAAATGGAATGCCGTATATAAATATAAATGCACCTAAAAGTATATACACTCTCCGCTTCATTCACATTCATGTATAGGATTTTAAATACATCCGAAGGATTTTAACTAGCGATTTCATAGCGCATTTGAAGTTAAAAATGTAGATGTCATTTTGCAGTCCGATTTTTTTTCTCAATTGAAAACAAAAAATAAATATTTTTCTATTTAATTAAATTGAGATTTTATTAATTAATTCATTAAAAATATTAATTATTAATACTCATCAAATTAATTATTTACTCATTAATAAATTAATTTGAGATTTTACTCATAAAGTTAAAAATTAAAAATAAATATTTTTCCATCACACGACGCCACTGGGTACAGCCTAGCGAGTCACATGATAAGCACTCCGTTTCGTTCCAGTAGCACCGTACAGACAAGCCAGAGCGCGTATCACGCGATTCGTTGTGTCGTGTGGCCTATTACGAGGTGTATACATTTTGTACCCCTAATACGCTCAGGAATCGCTGGTTAAAATCCTCCAGATTCGTGTTTATACTTCTGTACATATTTTATTAAAAAACGTTCAAAAGCAGGAATTTGTTTTTACCAAATTCTTAAATATATACAGATTTTTTGCTAAAAACCAGCTTAACAAGCACAACAAATTAATAAACAAAGCCCAACAAATAATTTATTTGGGCACGCTACATAAATTTTTAATGGAATCTGCAAGTTCCTTCCTATTGTAAAGTTTTAAAATAACGCCGGTCTTCCGCGAAATCTTTGTTGTGGGTCGGTCGCTCTTCGCATACTCTTCAGGGAACAATATTTTCTTCCCGGATTTCTGCTATGCTCGGAGAAATAAGTAATGCTTTTTCTATACAGAGTCCAAAGTTATAAAGACTCCTCTTTCCTACATAAATTATCCCTTCGGAGCCCCAGCCGCTCTCATGTGAAGGCATGCAATACGAGTTAACATAGTCACGCATATTTTACATGGTCGGATATGACCGTGCTATGATCGTTAAAATGATGTTATTAAAAAATTATAATAATATACCAGGGTGTTATAGGTGTGTGAGGGGAACGCGATACGGAGTCATAATGAGAGGTTATAATATTACCCGACGAGGTGCACGTAATAAGCTCAGAATAAACTGTGCATTATCTTAAGTAGTGTATAACATATCCTAAGTTTTCATAATATATTTAATTTAATTAAGTGAAAATTATATTAAAAAAATGAAATAATTTAACTTTGTATAAACCACTTATTTGATGCGCAAATCCGACCGGTTTCGGAACAAACGTTCCTTCGTCAGGGAAAGCTTATACTAATTTGACAGTTTCGAACAATGTTTTATTATGGTAGGGGTGGAGCTGTTGCTAGATAATAATTTAGATTGGGTAGGTAGGTATTAGTGTAGAGTGGGTGGGTAGGGGAACAAATCCATGATTGGGCTATATGACAATATTTTTTGTTTGTTGATAATAGATTCATTATTTTTAAGGGATTTTTTAATTTCCAAGGCTTCTAAGTTATCTAAACGTTTTCCTTTATGATTAATATGAAGAATATTTATCCCTGTATTTTTTTTTCTTCTTCTTTTTTTTTTTTTTTTTTTTTTTCAAAAAATACGGGGATAAATATTCTTCATATTAATCATAAAAGAAAACGTTTAGATAACTTAGAAGCCTTGGAAATTAAAAAATCCCTTAAAAATAATGAATCTATTATCAACAAACAAAAAATATTGTCATATAGCCCAATCATGGATTTGTTCCCCTACCCACCCACTCTACACTAATACCTACCTACCCAATCTAAATTATTATCTAGCAACAGCTCCACCCCTACCATAATAAAACATTGTTCCTAAACTGTCAAATTAGTATAAGCTTTCCCTGACGAAGGAACGTTTGTTCCGAAACCGGTCGGATTTGCGCATCAAATAAATGGTTTATACAAAGTTAAATTATTTCATTTTTCTATAATGGATAACCACAAAGTAATAGCTACATTCAAAAATATAAAAAAAAAAAAAAAAAAAAAAAAAAAAAAAAAAAAAAAAAAAAATTAGAAAATTATATTGTTGAGTTATCCATTGATGCCTTATATTTAGATGAGACATGAAGGGAAAAAATTGGTTTCTCTTTTATACGTCCAATTAGTCCGGTTTGGCCTTCAACGCACTCTAACGCCGAACGATAGGAAACTACAAAATCTGGTCTACGCGCACTGATTACCGCGTTCTAATAGTGGAATAGCGCCTCTAATTTTATGGCTTGTGAATCAGCCTTCAGACATTGTTGAAATCAGAAGGGGTCATAAATTTCAGTGTGAACGTAGTGTTCCTACAAAGTAAGCCTTATACACGAAATAGGATTTGAAAAAAGCTTTTTAATTATTATATTAAGGTAAATTTCGCTCTCAGAATTATCGTGAAAAGCTGATAAATAATTTCATCATGATTTGTCACGCATTACAAAATGTTTTTCCTTTCAAACACCTCTGGCACAGGTTAACCCGCCACGTTTGGTGACTTAGCAGGGGTGCCCGGGTTCTTTGGGTCAGGTTTGTCCAGGTCTTGGCGGCGGATGCGTCTGCCCACCAACTGCAGGGCAGGCCGGATAAGAAGAGACTGATTGAGGGAGACCTATTGATCTCTCCAGCAGGCCTCTCTCGGAACTTGCACCGCAATGGTAGTGATAGATTCTCACATACGTCACTCCTGGACATACTGACCTTCAGATTCCTACCCACCCCTAATATCTTTTTTCCTTCCCAGTACTTCCTCTCCTTCCTTTCCCTAAAAAATCCCCAAAGATGACATAGGCCTTGAGGGGAATTATTTTCCTAAAAAAAGAACTCCAGAAAAAGTAATTCATTATTTTAACCAATATTTGACAAGTTAGTAGATCTTCCAAAAAATTACTTTAACTACTTCTCAGAGTTGTCAAAAGTTTTTTTCGATTAGCGTGTTATTTATTTATCAGCTTTCAGTGTTAGTTTTGCGAGAACTAAAACTTGCGAAATATTTTAGTCCTTCAGGAAAAAAGGTACACTTTCGTTCGTTATCAAGATTTAACAGAACGGAGGAAGTTACACGGATTGTTTCAGTCAGTTTTTGTACAATTTATTTTCTAAGGCCGAGTATTTTCAGTACATACTTACATAATCAGAAGGTACGCCAATCATTCTCTCCTCTGGAAGGTGATATTCTCGGAGTAACATAACTCCTCGAAACCTGAAAACTTACAGAATCTCGGTACTGAATTTTTAACAAGTTCTGAGAAGAAATAATATGTATCTATTCTGAGTTTAAACTCCCGAAGTTTAGAACTTGGAGAATTTAATAAATTTCGCAATAACATAGATTGGTTTTGACTTTGACTGAAATGATTCATATCACAGATATAAATATTACTATTTATTATAAGGTATTTATCATACGATATGAATATGTATGGCCCTCCGTTCAAGGAGATACTTACAAACTACATGATTGTGACGAAACCACAAGTACCCAGCAGATATGCCACTCTTTAATGCTAGTTTCCGTACACGGCGCTACTCGAAATATACTGAACTTGATCATTTTTCACGTGCAGTCGTGGAGTTAACACGATGTCAAACTATGTCATATGACTTTTTTCCAACATCAATCCATGCCTTCTTCACTAAATCCTTTCTTACGTATTCTGGTAAAGTATAGTTATATAAACATGTTTTCCACTTCCAGAACAAATCTAACATTACTTTCACCGTCAGCACCGCCGGTTGCGTGAAACTGATTGGAAACCGACAGACGTCGCGTAGCGCCGTGTACGGGCACCAGCAAAATCGTACGGGGGGTACTACGAGGATCGAATATCTTGTAAGTATCTCCGTTCACGGAGATACTTACAAGATACTCGAAGTGTGCAGGGTGAAGGGACGTACTTAACTTTCTTTAACTAGTGATTCCTGACATTATTTGGAGTTAAAAATGTCATTGAAATTTTGATCTCGGGTAGTTTTTTTTCTTCAAAACCAAACAAAAAAAATATTTCAAAATGTATTCAAATGTCTGGTCACTCAGCCGAGTAACCAACCTACAACCCTACTCCCTGCTCCTAACTGTCCAATACCTACTGATTTTTTAAATGTTTTTAGTTGCGATTAAAAAAACATAAAAAATGTCATCGGAGACCAGACATTTTTTTCTCCAAATAATGTCAGGAATCACTGGTAAAAGTAAGTCAACTATTTGTTTTAAAAAATATATTTTTTAAAATAATAGCATAATCAATCAAATAAATTTTATTACCACCCCAAGTGGTTTGCTACCTTTGGTGACTTGGCTGAGTTTCCCGGGTTCATAGGATGAGGCTTGTCCGGGTCTTGGCGGCGGATGCGTCTGCCCACCGGCTATCTGGCAGGCCGGTTCGGAAGAGGCTAGTTGAGGGTTGACTGGTTGACTTTTTGATCTCCAGCAGGACTACCTCGGAAAATCGCCTCGCACCGCAGTGGGAGGGTTGGACGCCCACTTCGTCCGTTTCTCCTGGACACACCAACCCCCAGATTCCTACCCACCCTCTATACCCTTTTCCTTCCCAGAACTTCCACACAGCATCCCCAAAGATGACATTTGCCCTGGGGGAATTATTTTCCTCGAGGTCTAATATGGCGCTCATGGTCTATGCTTCTCTTACCACTTTTAGTCACTGTATTAGTGTACAAATTATTAAGTTGTGTTCTTGTACTTATGACGTTTTTATAAATGTTGTATTCGTGTGTATAAGTCCATTTTGTATTTTGTAGAAGGCACGTGTTAAATTCGTACATTTTTCTAATAAGTTCATTTTTGATATAGTTTTTTCGTGGAAGTAGTAAGTATTTACATATTCTGGAATACCAAACTTTTTCGTTTTTCAATGAAATTCTAACGGTGTAATGACTTGTGATATTCACAAAGCTCCGGACCAAAAATGCCACCTTCTTTTTCATCATGAATTGACATTAATTGGACGGTGTAATAAGATTTCAACGCTTTATAGCTAGGTAGGTCTTGGATTTATGTTAAATACTAAAGGGTTTTTTCGCAGATCTCTTATTTTTCTTTTTTATTGATATTAAAACCTACTAAACTACTTTTGTAGTGTCAGTTAGTACATATTATTGACTTCATCTATTTGTAGAAGATTTTCTGGGACAAGCGGTTGGACCAAGGGCCGGTGTCATGGTTTTGATTTTTATACAAATCTACTTTTTTATTCCGAGACTTCAGCTAGTTTTATGTAACTTTATTTATTATCGGTTTATTAAAACGCGCTTTTGTAAACACCGCTGATTGAGTAAGAAAACAAACATTGACAATAATTATGCTTCATCGTACGGCATAAATTGTGTATTTGATTTGCCTTGCGTGATCTGCCGAGCGATTCTTTATCTTTTGTGGGACCGTTGTGAGATAACGGACGTGATCTCCTGTCGTATTTGTGTGATTTTTTACATATTTACTCATCTCATTGGTAAACTAAAGTTGAACTATGATCTTTGGAAAGTGCAATGATTGAAATATTGCGATGCAAATCAATAGTCTGTCACCGTAGGTATTGAAATGCATCTTTAAAGTACTTGTACAAATCACCGTTGGAAGTTGGAACGGAATATTAATATTGTAAGTTCCTCTTCAATATGAGAGTTAAGCCTCGTTCAGATGGGAGTACAAAGATTCCGCGCCGAGACGTTCGACGTTGAAGTTGGCGCTAGGCCGCCCACACGAGCACTAGAGGCTTTTTGCTATAAACCGCTATAAGTGTAACGTGGGCGTGTCTGGTGTGCACACACAATGATACGTCTATTTTCATAACTTCGCGTGAAAATTGTTTTTTTTTTATTTATCGAAATTCTTTCGTGAACAGATTATCAATTTCATTGGCTATTTGGAACCTAGAAGCAGAAGAGGCTCTTGACTGAAATTGCCATCAGTAAATTTCACTTTAAAAATGTACCTACAAATTAATTAATGGGGTTACTGCAATTTATTCACGCCACTAAGTTACATTTGTAAAATAATTGAATAAATAATACTTCGCCATCAGTTGAAAATCTCACGAAACCCTTTAAATTCATCGCGCAGGAGTGCCAATGTGTTGAATTAACATTGTAAATTAGTATTCCAAAATGAATACTTTCCGGTCGCTTTGAATTACATACATATGATCAAAGTGGTGCAAAATTCACTTGCCTTTAAGGCGCTTCGAGCATGAATCCCTAATGCACGGGATGAGTTATATATCTCCACTGCTCCAACACGTGATTTGCCGTTAGGAGTTGTAATCTGTCTCGCTCATGTCTCGATACCGCCCACTGTGATTCCAGTAGTATGGTAAAACAAAATTTTGTGCACCATGGAATATGCACGACTCGTTTGCGCTTGAATAATGTCCTGGCCGGAACTATGACTGGAGCGTACTTTCGTATATTGATGACTGGGGCACTGATGATGTCGTGTTAAGTGGAGGCTGAAGACAAGCAGTGCGATGCACAAATGTACATATGAAGGAACTGCCTCTGCCTAGAAGTTGATGTGCATTGTCGTAATCGATTTTATTTAGTTCAGTACTAAAAGTGCTATAAAAGTTGTCGGATTAGAACATTTTGAATATATTATGTTATAAATTTTAGAACTGACGAAGATTTGGAGTGCCAAGGTGGCAAATTTACTCTCAAACATAAACAATACCAAATTTTGATCGTTGAACAATGGTGAGGATTGATTGTCATGGTTAGTTATTAATCGGTCCATAAATAACTTCAGCCTCCCAATTTTTATAAGTCTCCCAATCAAAACCATTCTGTAAAATCGATTGCTTGCTACACTCCTGTCAGATTCGGTATAAAATCATCTTTTTTGTCTCTAACCATTTATTCTTTCACTATTACCATTTTCTCGCTTTCAGGATCTCGTTTCTCGCTCTATATCTATTTCTTCCTCCTTATATCCATTTTTCCTAACTCTTGTACTGATGATTTTTATTAGTAATCTTCATTTTAAAGTTTTTTTTTTGCTATGGGAATCTCGTCCAAAGTTCTTAGAGGTGCATAAGATTATCAGCTTTGAGTGAAATTTAATTTGAAAATCTGAAATGTAAGACTTCACCTCTTTGTT
The DNA here is from genome assembly GCA_917880885.1 of Limnephilus marmoratus. NCBI lineage: Eukaryota > Metazoa > Arthropoda > Insecta > Trichoptera > Limnephilidae > Limnephilus > Limnephilus marmoratus. The sequence continues at coordinate 21,318,391 of OU862912.1, read as the reverse complement.
TTTCACCTTGCTTTTTGACTAGACTAGACTAGAAGACCTAATTAGGTCTTCTTTAGAAATCAATTCAGAGTATAAATTTAATAATATATAAGAGAGAATTCATCCTTTCAGAACTTGCCATATTTCTTGGAAATGTATAATCAATATCAGCCTTTGCTTTTGAGCGTTAAGATAAATACCAACACAATTATCACGCATTTATTTAATAAACACACATTTGATTGTTCATTTATTTATAGCCATAAAGCCAATCTTGTCATGTCTATCAAACTTAATCAATTATTCATAATCCCAGACTGGCATGTGCAGACCATTATGAAAATAATGTCTTTATTTCTTTAACACACCTCCCTACCTCCATGTTCGTTAATATACCCTATAACAACGTCAATTATTACGTTAAATCAGTTTATCACATGCCTTAGTTGTTACGTTACTGCCTACGCGTTTGTCAAAGTTAGTGAGCTCTGGGCAATGATATTTAGCAATTTCGAAAATTCTCAAATTTCTAGATCAACGGAACTTTTTCAGCTCTTACTTAACCTTTGGAATGCCGCTCTCCCGCGTCCTAGAAAGTACTCCTTACTCGTTAGTGTGCCAGGGGTTATATTCCAATCGCCCCCCAAACGCCAGCTGACACCATTTTCTTAATAACCTTCTTGTATTTTGCATAATGCTGTTTTGTAGATTGTCTTATCTTATCAGATAACTTTTAAATCTGTATTTTATTAACAAAATATATACGTCTATCCGTCTTACGTGTTCTCCCCAGGACAGCTACTGATATTCAGAGAAATGTTTCTTTCTCTCTAATGTTATTGATGTAATTAATATTGTTAAGCGCGTAAGTGAAAATATTTAATAAAGCATGACTTATTTAAAAATGAGCAAAAATCTCTCGATAATCTTTAAGGGAACACTGCAATTTTTTTCATACCTATAAAATGTTAAAAAACGTGTTTGTAATAATTTTCGTAGCGTATCTACTGAATTTCATATGATTACCGTTTCCGTTCGGCAAATGTACAGATATTATTGTCAAAACTGCATATATTTTTTGCATTTTGACGTTTTGGTGCTAATTGGCAGTTAAGAGCTTAAGGGAAAAATGTTAAATTAGCAGAAATTCGGAATGTATGGCTTTAATGTAGTTTCCACTAAGAGCTATGGAGCCTTGAATTTTTTAATTACCCAATTGATTTGCAGATCTCGAATACCTAGTAAAAGTTGTATTGAATAAAAAAGATAAAAAAAATTGGATTGCTGCAGTATTCAGAGCTACCCAATTAGTATCGTAATTAAAATCACATTCGATTCTCCACGTATGTGATTAGTAGGTGCTCGCTGCAGGTTGTGGTAATTATCGGACGTGCTTGGTGAATTCCGGAAACCTTATTCGTTTTAAATCCAATTAAAATAATGTCACCGCAAGGAGAGGCGGCGCACTGGAACATTTCCCAGTACCTAACTATCTACGGATATACTGGGTCACACACATTGCGATGCAAGTCTCGTACTCAATACTTTTTATTCCTCCCAGACCTGCTTTCCTGATCCAACCTTCCGAAGTTTTCCCGTCAAAAGGCGTCTATCAAAAGCATCTGGGATCTTTTTTAAGATACTGAATTAATTTTCCTTTTTATGAAGCTTCCACTCAATTATTGAAACAACTTGATTTCTCTAGATCCGGGCTTATCATAAATGCGCCACCGTATCCTGGCACGCTAGATTCTTTCATAATAAACCGGATCCCTAAGGAAGCGAGGAGTAAATGGTTGTACACAAAAGGGAGAGATTAAACAGTCAATGGCTGATAGTTGTCTTGTTACTCCTGCAGACGTTTTGACATTTTTATCTATATTTCGATTTTCTGAAGTCGTGATAAACGGAAATGTTTCTAGGAAATCTGGACGCTTGTAACTACTGTGTTACTTGGAAGTGTTTACATTCAATATAACATGGTAATAAATTGTGCTCCTGTTTGATTTATGTTTATATTATTCTAAATAACATAATAAGTTATAACTTGACTTGTGTAGGCTCATTTAAAAAAAATGTGATGCTTTGTAGTATTTGTCATTTTTGTCATTGAAAAATGTGATGCTTTGTAGTATTTGTCATTTTTGTAATATTTGTCATTGACCTGAAATTCAAATTATTTATTACTAGCTCAATTACCCTACGTTGCCCGAGCTGTATCTATTATATTACGTCATCTAGACAGTTATCTTCCTCCTGTTTTTAAGGTAAGGTGTGAAATATTTCACCACCAGTTGCGGAGGCGTCTACTAATATCTACAGGAATTCCAAAAACTGAAAAAATCGAACTAATATCTATGAGAATCAAAGTGTTGACGAATATCTACAGCTCAAACTGTTGATTAATATCTATGAGAACCAAAGTGTTGACGAATATCTACAGCACTGGCAGAGGTTGGATTTGCAATTATGTATAGCATATTGGAATAACGTAATATTGCGTACGCAGTTTAAAAAACTTAATTTATATAAGTATGTATGTAAAAATCCCTAATATCGGACTATTGGACACATTTAGCTGATTAGTCCAACCTACGCTCTGTAGATATTAGTTCAACCTACGCTCTGTAGATATTAGTCAACACTCTGAAGTTCGTAGATATTAGTTCAACATATGAGCTGTAGATATTCGTCCGACATACAGGCTGTAGATATTAGTATCTGGAGTCCCAGTTGCGGGTTTATCTGTGTCGAATTTGGAAATGAACAATCTCTTGTTCCGAGTGCAGTAAAAATTCTAGTTGCAGATCGTAATGCTGCAAAAATCGCAGAACAACCATTTGCTTGTTCTAAGTGCTATATATGTAAATCCTGGGGATTCGCACACATATTAGGAAACACAATCACAACCACAAAACAAACAGATTATCTATAGTTAAACATAAAACTATTCTTCAGAATGTAAAAAATGTAGATTCAGTAAAAATATTATTTTCTAGTTCCAGACAAAATACAGAAATATTGGGTGGAAAACCATTTTTTCGAGTGTAACAATAATTTAAGCTTGTGAATTCTTTTGCAGAATTAATCTTAAGTTTAGCTGAGTTGGAGGTGAAAGGGAGTTGTTGTCTGAAGAGCCGCAAGCGCCTTTCTGTATACCTTTATGTGTTTGGTAATTAGAATTGCTTTGTGTAAAAAAAAAATAGGATTTATTTCTTAGATTATTATGAATTATCATCCTCAAAGGTTCGTAGGATGGGCGTGGAAAATGCTGTATATATTATGATGTCACAGGTAAAAAGATTAGCACGTTTTGTGGAAATTGATTTGGCATTAACTTTACAAAGTCTCTCTGGATTATTATTAAGAATTTTCTACAGCAAACCTCCGAATGACGACCGTTCTGCGTTGTGTGACACAATCGAGATGTAGGTTAGTCTTAACGTATCTTATACCTGTGGTCGATACTCCGTCCCATAGAAATCCATTCAACAGCATCCATCAGACGGTTTCCTATAAACTATAAGACCACTCCTCCTCTCAGACATGCAATCCTGGGAGCCATAAAGCTCCCAGCCACAAGAATGAAAATGCTCGATGAAATTATTCAGTGACTGAAGAACCCTGGACTGAAGGAGAAGCAATCAATATTCAATTAAGCTGTCAAGTATTTTGGTGGTGGTTTCATTAAAATTTTATCTTCGCCTTGTATTTTTTAACAAACCAAGAAAATGTTGTTCGTTTTAATTATTTTCAATAGAAGGATAGGAAGGCGATCGTCGATTGAATTAAATACCAATAATTAAATAATTAGAATTCTGACGGCTTAGGTACAAAAAGGCTTCTCGATAAAGTGAAAATGGAAATAAACGTTCGCCCAAATTATTTCTCGTGATGATAAAATTTAAAGTGCTTATGTTAAAAAATCTTTTTGAATTTTTAATATTCGTTGTTGCGTCATAATAATACAATACGTTTACTGTAGAAATTCACCTAACATATCCAATATTTTAATTACGGTGATCGAAATTTACTTAACGCATTTGCATCCCCAATACAAAACATTTATTTTACATGACACCATTTCGCCTTCTAGAATTTATTTTTATTTGTAAGTAAATTACTGTAAGAAATCAGGTGCATAAATGATAACAACCAAATATCAGTGGTCGAGGAGTAAGGCTCTCGACTGGCAATCCGAAGGTCGGGGGCTCAAATCCCGGCGGACGCAAATAAATGAATCAATTTGGGTTATTTCACAATTCATTAATTAAAAATAATATTATAGTATATTTGTTGCACGTTCCAGAGTGGAAGTTACTCTCAGTATCGCCCTGGTTTATGATTACTATTCAGAATTGAAACGTTTCTTGAAATGGCTTTAGTCGTGTTTGGTGACCAGATCTGAATAGCCAACATCCCCATCTTGCTCTCCTCATATTTTACCCCCTCCCTTCAACCTCACTACATACTTCAATTGGGGATGTCATAGTATCACTGACTTCAGAAAGGAGCAGTTGGAACTTGTGCGGTATTCACATAAAAATATGTATATTTCTAAATATCTTAATATATAAAACAAAGTCGGGTTAGTTACACCATTTATAACTCTAGAACGGTTGGACTGATTTTTATGATCTTTGATTTGTTGCATTTGTCTCCGCCCCGAATAGCAGAATAGCTATTAAAATATCTGAAAAATTTATGGAAAGATTTTTGAAGAAAATTCTTTTCCTTATACATTTTGTATGGAACGAATTCTCATCTTTTGAAAGAGCTGCAGCAATATTGTGATAAATATAATATTGGATACTGAGTGAATTCCAAAAATTCAAAAGCGTCAAACGTCGAAATGAGACAAACTGTGAACGTATGTCTGCACCCCTCTAAAGGAAAAATACATTAATTATAATAAATCTCACTCAGATGTATAAAGAAAATGAAACGCCTTTCCCAAGTAAGTGGAAAAGTAAGAAAATCACAAAAAAATTAAAACACAACGCGGACAGTTGCGCATCGATAATTGCTTCATTGTGTAATTTTTAACTCAATGAAAAAAATTGAATTTCATTCAGCTAATAAGTTAACACAACAGTTATTGATTCTGAGGCGGTACGAAGTTCGCCGGGTCAGCTAGTTAATATATAAATTTTTAAATTTCATTATCTCAGTTTCGATAAACTGCTTATGGTTCGATGACAACTCATCAACAAAGTGGCATTTCATAAATTATTAAAAGTGATGAAAATTAAGAAAAAAATATACCATAACTTAACCTAACGTTAACGAGTTTTTTTGATGTTATCACTTTTGATGACTATTCAAAGGAGTGATGAAGTCACCCATTGTAGGGTTGTTCGGCTACCACCGCTTACATTAATGCTTAAAAATGTCTCTGTGGTTTATAGAGTAAAAATGTCTAGTAGTAAAAATGTCTCTATGTATCTGCTATACAGATACATTTTTATTAAAAATATTTTTTCGTTAATCGAATTGCAATTTACTTACTATTACATAATATTATGGATGTACCATACATTATTTAACCGTTAACATTTTTTTGCATTACTCTATACTCCTCTTCCGTCACAAGCAAATGCTTCTAGTCTAATGGATGAGTAAATTCTAGGAAGTAAAATAACCATATTGTAAAACCTGATTTGTATGTATATACCTAATAAACTACGTATAAGTCATATTAATAAATATATAAAATAATATTAACAGCTTTTTTTTTAATTTATGTAAATTGTTTCTGATTGGTTTTGCAAACCATGGACATCATACCAACGTCATTTACACAAATTTTCATTAACCGATACTCAAATGACCATAAAAACTCCAAAAAGGTAATAAATAAATATCAAAATTACTCGGTAATTAAATAAATGGTATTCCATTCAATGACGTAAAACAGTTCTGACAGCTATTTAAACCAACATTCAGTAATTAATTGCCTAAATAATTATATTATTTAAATGCGTAATTAAAAGTAACGCAGTGCAAATGTCAATTTAAAATTAACAGTTTAAATGGTCAACTATTATCCAATCCATTTTGGCGTGACTAGGTACTTGTTACTTGTCAAAACAAAAAGTACTGTACCATTTCGTGACCAAATTGAGTATCTTTTTCGTTAACAATTTTTTAACCGTCACTCACAAATAATTTTTTAACCGTCACTCACACGTCAATCACAACACTGAATACGTCAAATCTAAATTTATTACCGAAAAGTATAATATTTATCATTTTATTATTTTAACCCCTAGGATACGACACACTACAATAGCAGTGCAGTGAAATAATGACTACATCTACTAATGAACTGCAATGCAAAGCTATGTTTTAGAAGTTTTTAATGCATTTTGTTCCTGACCATGAAAATTCGAAAGCAAAAAAGTTGATATTAAATAAACCTGTCAATTATTTCAAATATAATTTTCAATATTATTTTCGGTTTTCAGATATTTACAAAATACTACCCGTCTTCTAGGGGTTAAGTCAATGTTGTCACTAAATAAACGGGAGGATCTCCAACATTTTTTGACATTTTAAATTGTTATAAATGGTATGGCCCCGCATGATGTTAGGTCACAATATGACATGTTCTAATTGCCTACAGAAAGATTTATGTAAGTTTAGTCTATCCCCTCAGAAAGTGCTGAGTTTAGCCGGCTATTACGAGGTGAACATTGATTCATAGATCACGATGATTGATGGTTTTACTGTTTAGAACTAATTGCTTGATGTGGTCGTACGTGGATATGTTCTATGGAACCGTTGATTCCCAAAGTGGGCGGTCGTGGAACACGATGTCTTCCTGGGGCGCCCCGGCTTCCTTTGCCTTATTGTTTTTTTTTAATGTTTGTACCGCGGAAGAGTTCAAACTGCTCCCAGTGAATTTTGTTTTTCCTGTTAAGCACTTGCATACTGCTTACTAACAACGTATGCAAGGACACTGGAGGTCTAGATTCGTTCAAAATAAATAAATGTAGCTTCGTTTAACAAAAAAATTAGAATCTTGCGAGAGCTTTGAAGGAGTAACCATCTGTTAGTTATACCAGGGCGTGTAAGAGGTGGATAACCTCCACTGCTCCCAGTGAAGGAGCTAGTGAAATTATGGTATCAGTTGGGGTATTTTGGCAGGCTGAGTGGGGCGGGCGCAAGGGAAGAACTGTTAACTGTTGGGGGACTAACCGTCATGGAATCCAATTTTACAGTTTATCCCTGCATACCCAATGCATTTATGAACATACAAATTTCAAAGGGAAAAGATCGCTGAACATCGCTCCCATCCGTTGTTTTATGTGTTCTCTCAATATAATTATAACTTAGAAGACATTCTTTTAAAACTCACCTTTTCAGACAGTCGTATCCATAAATTCAAAATCTTTCACCTTCACATTCAATGCCCTCGACACCGTAAATAACTAACCGTAAAAACGTAGAAAAAAAAAAAAAAAAAAAAAAAAAAAAAGTAAGCGTTTGTGAAGGTCATTTCATGAACATTCTCCAGCCCTAAAGAGTCCTAAATATCAACAATACTTTTGCCACTAATTTCCAATAGTCCTAAATTCTCCAGTATTTTAAAATAAATACCAACTCTACTTTTGCCACTAATCTATTCGTAAATGTAATACTAGGGTAGCAAATAATGTAAAATCATGCAATGTCCAGTGTGTTAACTGTAATGTCCTCCGCGTGCAAAGCCGTACCTTCTCCATAAACTTTCTAATTAAAGTGTGTTTATCGGAAGTGACCAGCCAGGTAAGTATGTTTCTGTATCCATTTATAAATAGTAAAATTAGTTAGAACCTAAGCATTCCTAATAAATTGTACAGCGCCCTTGAGGTGATTTTTCACAAAAACGGCGCTTTATAAATTATCCAATTATTATTATTATTATTCTTTAGTAACTTATTTAATAGAAATAATAATTATTATAGTTTGGCAATAAAGTGTAGAAATTAAATAAATTGGAACTAAACGTGTTCATTACTATGGCAGCACTGAATTATATGACGTTTCCTATGGCTGTCATGTTATCGCATGTTACGGTTGATTTATTGTCTTAAATCTGAGAAGAAGATCGATGATTTGATAATATTTTTATTCATTGTTTGCCTGAATTTAATTAAAATTAATAAACCATTACATAGTGATGCAAGAGGGGTTATATTCTGCATTTTTCAATGCTGCCTAGCCGAGTATCACGCGAAGACTCTTCTGTTTAATGTAGAAGATGTTTACAAACGAACTGCAGAAATGACTGGTACGTAGTATAGTTTGTTTAATAAATTTCAATAGTATTAGAAGATTTATGCCAATTTTCGAGCTATAATAACCATTACAATCTGATTTGAGGTTATGTTAAAAAAATCCGATTTTGACACTTCAATTTGACAGTTAATATGCGGCCACAGGAAAAAGGGAATAACTCAATAAAAACATAATAATATGCAACTTCTTTCAACTCGCAGAAAAGTTACTTTTTTCTTGTTTTCTCTTTCTTTCTTTCCAAGTGAATATTATCTAGTGTGTTTTTAAAACTATCTTCTATAATAATAATTTTAATGATTTTTCACACTCAGGTAAATCTGAATCAACGGTAAGACGAATCGTCAAGGAAGGGGAAAAGGCAGATGGAAAATTTGAAACACCGGGAAAACGGAAAATGGGCATAATAATAATAATATGTAATAGAGTAAGTGCTGATGATTGGAAAAATTGTTGCAAACAGGTGATGAAAATTGAGGCAGAATATTATGCACGAGGCATTAATATATATGATGATATCGATGAACTGCGTTTAGATGAAGATGAAGATATGGAAGAAGAAGAATCACACGAGGACGAAGACAATAATTACATGTCGGGTGTTGAATTAATAGACTTAAATTTTTAAGTACCTACGTTTTTATATCGAAATAAACGCCCACTTAAAACTTGTTTTGTTTAATTTTACTTCTATTAAATTACAGTTTTTTGTGCAAAAATTTTGAAAATACAAATACGCTATGAAATAGGCATTTTGGCAGAAGTGTTTTTTAAAACATACATTCATTGTCTTATGAGCCATCTTGTTGTTGCCATTCAAAACTAGAAAACGATCGCAGCGCCATCATTTATTTTCTACACTTAATTGCCAAACTGTACATTCAGCATTCCGTCAAGGCCCAGTTGTTTCGCAGAAATTCAAATGTAACACAGTTATCAAATAACCATTTAGCGCCATTTTGTTTCTTTGACATTTTTAAAGGCTCCCGTTAAACACTGATCATAGGTGCGTACCAGCTTTCTATCAAAATGTGATAAGCTGTCAAGCATAACAACCTAATAGTTTTCCTCTACTGCTAATCACATTTTGTTTAAAGGCTGTAACGAAGTTAGAATCGGCATTTAGCAGGAAGCTTTCCACTGTCAAACAAACAAAATGAGTTTACTTATATGTAACTGTAACAGTCCTAGTGTATTGAAAAAGCTTTCAAGTGACATGGTTAGATACTTCTCCTAACGGCCGATTGGGGTACCTGTGTAGACGGGGACCAGCGAGACAAGCTCCGATAAGGACTCCGACAGGTCAGCTGACTTGCAGCCTTAATATTCTAAATACCTAATCTCTAATAAACCAGATTGTTTATCGTGAACCCAGAGGCGTAGCTTGGGGGGGGCGGGGGGGGCGGCAAATTTTCACAATAAAAAATAACATTATCTTGGAAAAATTTAAACCATTTCAAATCATTATTTGAACATGTTCTACGATCCTTTCGTTTACGAATCCAACTCTTTTCTTAATTCATTAAAAATATCAATAACAATATTTTTTTGCAAATTTCGCAATTCGTAGGAAATCCGTACGCATATTATGAGAGTAATACTAATTAAAGCTGATAACTCGCAAACACTCTTAATTAAAATCAGAATTGTGTTCAGAATGTATTAACAACTGAATTTCAGTTGTGTATTCATCTGCTGATACATTTCGAAAGAGACCATTATTTTATTCGAAGTGCGGTTATAAAATTCTAGTTGTAGATTATGTATGTGCTGCCAGAATCAAAGAGAAACCATTTTCATTTTCTGGATGTAGTTTTAATTCGGCAAATACAGATTTAATTTGACCCGTCTAATCACAGGAGACGCAAGTTATCCCACACATTTAATTTTAAAATAAAATTGTGAAATTATGTCCCACACGTTTAATTTTAAATAAAAAGTTAAGTTACAGTTTTATAACATTTTTTAAGAAAAGGAATCTGTATTTAAAATTTTAAGTTTATTCTATTTTAGGTACTTTAATTCGAATATTCGCAGGCGTGTATTTTTGAGCCAATTCACATTTCCAATATAAAAATTTTAATGTTTAGAAACAATAATGTTCTAATAAGCACGTCGAAAAAATTACTTTATCTAGATTTTAGAACAGTTTTGTTTTTATAAAAAGGAACATTGCATGGGACGAACCGGAAATTTTGTGCGCAAACATTGACAGGCAAAAGTTTATAGATATTTTTTTCTTATTATTCGAAGGGTTAAACCAGTTTTCAGGATGTAAAATTCCATTTGAGAATTCATCTGCTGACACAATTCAAAGGAAAACATTATTTTATTCGAAGTACAGTTATTAAATTCTAGTTGCAGACTCTGTATGTGCTACCAGAATCAAAGAAAAACCATATTCGCGTTCTGAGTGTACTTTTAATTCACCGCATACAGATTTAATTCAAACCAATTTTGTGTTGAGAATGTAAATTTCCAGTTGTGGATAAATCTGTTGACTCATTGCGATGGAAAACATCCTCTTATTCGAAGTTCAGTTATCATATTCTATTTGCAGACTATGTATGTGCTGCCAGAATCAAAGAAAAACCATTTTAATGTTCTGAGTGTAGTTTTAATTCACCGAATACAAACTGGTTTTGTGTTCAGAATACAACTATTAATTAAATAACGAGTTGCAGATTCATCCTGCATCGAGTGAAGTTTCATATTTGAGTTATATAATGCTGTAAAATTGTGAGAAATTGATTGTTGCGTGTGTAAGGGGACTCTAACGCAGTATCAATCAATCAACTTTTGAGTAGAATTTATAAACATGATTTTCGTTGAAAAAATACTCGTCAAATGTGATTATTAAAAAAATCCGGCTCGTTTATAAATAGGTCGTAATAAAAAAATAGGATTTCCATATACAACCCCCCCCCCCCCCTCGCTTGAGGTTCCAAATAAGGAGGCGGCGAAATTTTCCTCCACCCCGATGTTATGAGTGTAGGTTTAATTCACCACAAACAGATTTAATTAAAACCAGTTTTGTGTTCAGAATGTAAATGCCGGCAGAATCAAAGAAAAACCCTTTCCATGTTTTGAGTGTAGTTTTAATTCACCGCGTACAGATTTAATTAAAACCAGTTTTATGTTTATGGAAAAACCATTTTCATGTTCTGAGTATAGCTTTAATTCACCACATACAGATGTAATTAAAACCAGTTTTGTGTTCAGAATATATGTGCCGCTAGAATCAAAGAAAAACCATTTTTATGGTCTGAGTGTAGTTTTGATACACTGAATATTTATTTTAATTTAAACCAGTTTTGTGTTATCAATATATCAATAAGTTGCCGATTCATCGTGTACCGAGTAAAGCTTTGCATTCCATACGTATGCGCGATGAAGTAGCGATATTCTTTTACAAGCATGCAATTGTCGATTTCTGAGAGCAGTTATATACAGTTTATACTCGGCACATAGGATTATAAGAATAGGCATAAAAAATAGGATATCTACCCCCCCCCCCCCCGTCAGCGTTGGGCGGCAAAATTTTCCTCCGCCCCGGGCGGCCAAAACCCACGCTACGCCACTGCGTGAACCTAAGATTATTTGAGAAGTCCCTCACAGATCTAAAGTATTTAAGTATAATGAAACACCCAACATTACAGTAACCAGCAAAAATATGTTGTGGCATCTTTGAAGCTTATCTCTTGGCAAGGTTCTGCAACCGGACTCGAAAAGAAGAAAATAGAGAGATACGAAATTACGAATGTTAGAGAAGAGCGCTAACATTTACAGCGACAAAATCGATGCGAAAATTGCGAAAATGTTTAATAAAACACGACTCGTTTAAAATAGAACAATTGTCTTAAACAGCATTTAAAGAAACACTGTGAATTTTTTCATACATATAACTTGTAAAATAACTGAAACAAACGTGTTTATAATAATTTTTGGAGTATACTTTGAGATTTTTTTCTATCGGGCAATGTCTAGATATATATTTAGGCATAATTATAGATCAACATGTTAAATGGACAGAGCATATTGCACAAACTGTAAACAGAATACGTAAACTTTATTACGTATTCCTCAAACTAAGAAATATCCTACATAAATCTATGCTACTAAAGGTTTACTATGCATTAGCCCAATCAGTTCTACAATACGGAATAATAGGCTGGGGAGGAGCGTATAAAACCATTTTAACCCCACTTGAAATAGTACATAGAAGACTCATCAAAATTATTCTAAAGAAACAATTAGACTGTTCAACCCAAAAATTATTCGATGAATTCCCACTATTATTCAAGTATTACCACTAAATAAAATTTATCAAAAATGCATTACTTCAAATCAACAAAGATAAACTAACAACAAAGTCATTTAGCACCAGGCCGAGAACCTTAGGACAAATAATAATCCCTAAACTTAATATAACAACAGCCCAACATCATTACACATACTCAGCCATAAAATTCTTTAACGAACTATGAATGAAATACAATCCGAAAGGAATTATGAATTTTTTAAACAAAAACTTAAAAAACATTTTACTTTTAACTAGATTTAGGTATGTGTTACGATGTGCCAACTTATATTTCCATTATGAACAAAAAAGCCAACTAATATTTTCTCTGTGTATGAAAATTCACATTATGTTTCATTATGTACAAAAAAAATGACATCTTATATTTTCATTATGTATAAAAATTTTCCATTATGTACAAAAAAATGCCAACTTATTATTATCTATTATTCATATGTATAAAAAAAGTAGTTCTACATACATCCAATTTGTAACAACTGTTAAGTATGTATAGTACTGTCAATCTGATAGTGCTCCCTCTCTAAACACGAGAATTTCTCAATTAGGGAGGTATTGTTACCACTAATATTATATATATTGGTTAAAAAATTGTATATTATCTTCAAGAATAACATATATTTTTTTAAGAGCTTTAAAACTTAACGTGCTTAAGGGAGATGTGTAAGAAATCGGTAGAAATTCGGGTTGCGGGCCCTTGTGAATGACAACATGAAAAATAATTTATCTCAGAGTTGTAAATCGCTATTTATGGCTCTATTTTTGATCTTTCATTTTGCCTTTAGTGACGCGCTTAGCAGCCTCGCCTCGCACAAGAATGAAATCATTGACGTAATCCAAACAAAACACGTGTTGTGAATGAAAAGGGGATGAAAAATTGCCTTTAATATTCCAGGCATTGTAATAAAACCTCAAACGCTCTCGCAAGAAGAAACACGGCCGTGAAGAGTGATAAAAATATACATTATCTTAATATGTGAAATGAAACAAGAATGTGAAAATCGCTTTAGGTGTATGGTTTTTCCACAAATATTATTATTTATTGACTTCGAAAAAAATTGTTACCGAATAAGCTGAGGGTAGTAAGGAAAGGAAGGAGAAGTGATAGAGGAAAGTTGGGAAGTACTTGACTGACTATTCGGAGCGTATATTATAATTATGACTGTATTATTGCGTCCGTACGCTTTTGCGAATTAAAATAATAATGAAGCATGTAAGGTTATGATTAGGTGTAAGCGAAACAGACAGGTAAAAAATACACAGTGTCATGTACCCACATCACACAAAGAAAACAAAAAAAAAAAATCGATCCGACCATTTCAATTTGTATTTTGTTTTTAAATTTGTTGTCGGAAATTTAAGGGTTAAGAATCTATTGAAGCTGGATCTAGGCATCAAGGCATTTTAAAGTATAATCAACAGCTGATCCGGGAACGACCGAATATTTTGAAATTGAAAAAATAAAAACTTCGTACCCGAAAATAAAACCTTGTTTTTTTTTTAATACAAATCTACAGTTTTATTCCGAGATTAATGAAAATTTGCGCACTTGACGTTCAAAATAAGAGAGAAATTGCCATCTACATCTGATTTTGAAGAACTCTGTGTAAAGGCCGGGCAACGTCGGAGACTTCAGCAAGTGTAGAAATAATTGTTTTATGTAGAAACTACGAAAATTACGTCAGCGAAAACCTTTTTCTGGTTGAAAAATTTACACGTATTTTACCTTACATTATAAAATACTAGCTGGGGTACCCGGCTTCGCACAGGTCAACGTTCGAGAGTGTTCTGGAATGTTCCACAATGATGTTCCTGATTCCCTATTACCGAACATTCCACAACATTCCAGAATGTTGCGGGATATTCTGGAATGTTGTGGAATGCTTTCAAATACTTTTTTTTCGAGTATAATATATATTGATCAAAATTAAGATTATCTAACCTTCTAGAACTTTCCAGAACCTTCTAGCCTCACCGCCACTTATTTCTGAAAGCTTCTAGAACTTTCTCCTTCCATAACTTTTTAAAGTATTTACAAACCATCTACGTTCTGGAACCTTGTAGGCTCACATACTCCGCCACTCCTTCCAGAACTTTCTAAAGTTTTATCGAACCGTCTGGAACTCTCCGGAAGACTGTTCTTGAAATTTCTGGAACGCGAAACTTCCAGATATCTTCAAAAGCACGCCCTGTAGGTAAAAACGGGACCCCTCATCCTGAAGGGGGGTTAGAGATCTACCACAATATATAACTCCCTTTTTTGTACCGGGACTCGTTTCTGAGTTTTTGCGGGCCGCACGTTTTTTGGACTTTCTTTTATAATATATATGGATGATTATAACCATTGGTTTTCCAAATAAATGTCTATTTTATATTGACGATAATATGGCAAAAAGTTGATAATTTTGATTATAGTGCTTTACGAAGTGATTTGTTTTCATTCAATTAAAAAGACGCCACAAAGCGAATTTATAAAGATTGAAGAAGTAAATATAAATATTTAGTTATAATCTCAAAAATTTTAATATAATGATATGTAAATGGAATTGTGTTCTATGTCTTGCATCTTTTTGTGATCCAAACTCATGAAAGAAACATCTCGTCATATTACAAACTGATTGCATCCTTCTTTACGACCGCATTCTAAGTAATGATTAACCCTTCGCCATTGAGGTTATTCAGATAGTCTCTGAACAATCTATAGTAGTCTGTTCGATACAAGTAATAAATATCCGGCTTAGTAACTGTCGACAAACTGTTCCACATTGTACCGACAAATCCCGGATTAAATGCAGTCTTGTCGGGGCCTAAGCTATTTCTGAAAGAGGGTCTCTTATAAATACAGCACTCCTAATCTATGTAAATCCTTTTTTAAGAGTTGTCAC
This sequence comes from Limnephilus marmoratus, assembly GCA_917880885.1. Classification (NCBI taxonomy): domain Eukaryota; kingdom Metazoa; phylum Arthropoda; class Insecta; order Trichoptera; family Limnephilidae; genus Limnephilus; species Limnephilus marmoratus. Next base: position 21,302,929 of record OU862912.1, on the reverse strand, counting down.
GGTTCTAATTCTCCTGGTTGTACACGTCTACAGGGTGCTAGATTAAACCCAGTTAGAGATATCAACAAAAAATTACGTAAATTAACATTTCATTTGGAATGATCTTAAAGGTCTCCAAGATTACTCTTTGTGGTGATGATGAGGAATAAATAATATGTTATTTTAGGTGGAACAAGGAATGATTTATCTGTATTATGTAGTAGGGTTCTGGGATCCTAAATTTGTATACATTATAAATAGAGTGGCGCTAGAAAAACATTTATGTTGACATTTTTCTTTCTGACATAAACATCTTCTGTGAAATATTACAGTTGTCGCAAAGTTAGCTTTTAATATTCCAGCAATTTAGAAATATGCCTTGGTTTATTTTTTATAGCTAAAGTGACGATCTTCGTGGTAGGTTTGTTTTACAGGTAAGTTTAACAGGTAACCTCAACAGGAATCAATAAATTATCTGCGGAGTTAAGAGTTATTGTAACTAGACGTACCTATGTAATTAAATAAATAAAAAATAAAAAATTTCATGTGTACATGGATGTTTCTATACAATTTTAGCGCTAGGTTTCTCATTTTCCTCAAATGCAAATTTCTTTTTTAGTTTATTAAAAATCTATTGTTCACAGTAATCATCTAGCTTTCGGCCTCCATACTTATTAGTTGATTTGAGGGAGTATGGCAACTACCCGTGGCTCTACTCTACCGACTTACTCTTGGCATGCTCGATATAAACCATCTACGGGTCAGAAAGGATGTACTCATTGTATCACATATCTTCAGACTGATTCATGGATGGTTCGAAAACTCGACTATCATGGAGAGAATTAGTTTCTCTGTTCCCGATGGTTATCTCCGTCACCGATAGTATAGACTGTTTTATCTCCCGGCCTGCAGAACTAACTTGCCAATGGTTTTGCCAGTCGGGAGCGCTGTCTTTAGTTGTTAAATAGAATTACTTCGAATATTAATATGTTAAACATCAATGAAGCACAATTTAAACGGCAAGCTTTGTTGCTGATAGTCTAAACCCGTTTATCTCATCTAAAATATTTTCTCTTTTAAAAACGCTTTGAAATTGTAATTTTGTAATTTTTTAAAATGAATAAATTGAATTGAATACATATTAGTGAGATTTTGAGACCTTTACATTAGTAGGTATTTTAAATAAAATACTATTTACATCCGAAACGTTTCTTGAAATGGCTTTAGTTTTATTTAGTGGCCAGGACTGAATAGCCAGGGACGTTGCAATCTTCATCTCTACATCTACTACTACTTCCCCTTTTAAGTCTTCCTTTAGCCTCACATTCCTCTACTTAGGATTCGCTGTTGCACTAGATCCGGGAATGGTTGTTGAAACTCTACAACTTAGGAACATACTAATTATTTTATTTTCCTTTTTTCAGGCGTGGCAACATGCGTTGAAGTGCACTTCGAGAACAAGGATGGAGGCTTCTTCCTGAAGCACTCCGGCCGTGGCGCCGGGGGACCGGGGAGCGGTTCCGGAGGGGTGGGCGCTGCTCCCCTCTCCGTGGACCGCTTCACCGTCTTCCAAACAGCCCGAGCCGTGTCTGTCCGAGCCTCGTACGGGCCCTTCTCCACCAAGCAGACGGTCCCGGCCAGGTCCCTGGTCCCAGACCCGCTGGCTCCATTCCCTGGATCAAAAAACTCATCCCTCGATCAAGCGCCTCTTAGACTCGACATGTCAGCTCATGTCGTTGCGAGAGAGATACCAAGAGACGCTCCCGTGATAAGGGTACTCTTCCATGCTGGCGGAGAAGCTGGTGGAAGAGTTTGCGGTGTTGTTCACGCTACTATGGGCAACAGGCCAGCTCTCGCGGGGGCTTGCAGTCCAGAAGGAGGGGAAGGTGCTTGCTTGGCTCAGTTGGAAGTGCCAGCCAGCTGGTGGGGAGCCCAAATATCTCCATCCACTTCGAAAGATGGAAAACCCTTGCCTCCCTTGAAGCAGCCCCCTAGGATGATTCAACTGGCATACTCTGTATTGGAACCCCGTACGGCGGACCCTGAAGGTGGCGGATGCTTGCCTAGAGTGCAGGTGAGGCATTGTCATTAGTTTATCTTTTGTTTTGAATTTTAATAATAAATAACCCAGATAAATGTAAGTACGGTTGAACTTTCTTTCAAACCATTTTTTTTGTTCTGTCGGTTTCGGAAAATCCCTTTTTAAATTTTTTTTACTTTCGAATGTAAAACCAAATTTACATTTCGAAACTATTTCCGCAACATTTGTTTAATGACATTATTTGCACTGGTAGTTTGGCGTGTAATTATATAGTTTCATCATGCATGCATACGCTTTTAAGATTTTCACGGCCAAAAGTATTTTCGTTATTTATCTACCGGATCTGCCGGATCTGCCCTGATGATTAACACTGCAACGCTGTCCGAAATGTTGGCTAAAGAAGGAGATATATGTTATATACATTAGTTTTATGAAATTAAATTACTTTCGCGCCAAATACATTTTGTTGTTTGTAATGTAACTAATTAATATTGACACCAGTGTCGCGAAAACGCTTTTGCTAAGCGGACGCATTTTATTATGCATCGCAAAAAAGCTCGCTTTTGTGCCGTTGTTTGCTGATAGACTGAAGATTTTACGACACCAAATTTTCCCAACTGTTTGGTGTCGTGAAATTAATTTCAACATGCATAAAGGTAGTTTCGTATTGTTAAATCTACTAAACCTTTACCCTGACAAAGCGTCTTTTAAAATTTTTATCCAATTACCGTAAAATGATTTTGTTTGTTTCTTGAGAAAGCTCCCGGTTTGTATTTAGTTCACTTGACATCACGCCTATTTTTGGACTGGGTTGAGAGTCGTCCATGTTCAAACGCGCCGCTATTAAAATAATTTATTGTTTAAGTGATCAGACCAGTCAGGGATGTGTAATACCGAGCTGTCTCTCGGGCTTCTCTTTTTTTTTTAGTTGTGTAAAGTCGAGCGGAACCGACGTGACTTGAAGGAAGTTCTTGAATACTGATGCGGTAGTTACACGTTCCAGTCATTTAGTCGTCATACGTCATCTCGGTGATCATGCTAAATACATCCTCTGCATTTCTCACCACCAATTAGTCGGACATCCTGTTTTCTCCGCAGATCCAGCCAGCTACCCGCCTCGGCTCCGTGCAGCTGGTTCCCGCGAGGGCACCTCATCGGGATCTCCGGGCAGATGACTTTATCACGCTGATGGCGCCCAGAGCTCCGCTCTATCCGCTGGCAAGGTTCCACCTGCCGGTCTTCGTGAGGCACGCAGACGCCCCGATCACATATTTTGTCATGAGGTAAGTGTTGGTGCAATAATTATAATATTTATATGGTCCAATGAGAGCTTCGTTGTCAATTCGCTTTCTGTTACATGCGTCATTTATGAAGATGATGAAGAGGTTACAACAGTTCTTCTATCAGCAGTACACCTTCAGTGTTCAGGGTACTTATATAAAGCCTTATGTATTTCTGGTGGGGATCTTCTACTTCTAAGTACATAAATACTCTGATTACAATTCATAAGAAATCATAAATACTATATTTAAAGTATCCATTAGAATGTTTTCGATTGAAAATTTCAAAAGTTCTGACATACCAAATGAACAACAAATATATGCCAAAAATACACTATTGAAACTATTCGAAAATACGAAATCCTCTAGTAGACTGCTTATCTAGTCGAAATGACACAAAAAGCATTCTAAGTTATAAATCCACATTCTTTTAAAGGAACTAAATATATTTTGCAACAAAACTCCACAAATCCTTTCCACAGATAAACAACTAATAGAAAAATTTAATGAGCACAAGTCAAGAATTTAAATCTGGCTGAAAGAGGTCAAAATCTCTGAACGATGAAACTCAAACCAAACTAAAACTCTAAACGTGGAAGATGCACCTAAATGAAATTAAGAATATGGTTACAATTTTTTTTAAACACACGGTTGTGCCAACTGAGGAAAATTATTTACGACATGTCCACTCCGCTTCTACTGTCAGATCGTCATCTTGCATAAATTGTTGTTTTTACGCTTGAATGAATTTCTGCAGCAGATAAATTTACTCCCACCTGTTTAATGAAGAGAAGTTACGTTGACTTGAGACATGTGAATACCCAACAAGGCAGACATCCGACGTAACTTGATTGATAGAGCAATCAAAATAATTCTAGTAAAATGATAATTTGTGCAGCTGCGATTTTATGAAGATCTCCTCTAGGGCGCTTTAAAATGAATCTATGTGCCTAACATTGATATTATAATGCTAATAACTATTTCATAAATTATGTGAAATAGTTATTAGCATTAAATTAACAGATGATGAAGATATTGACAGGCAGAGGCGCGTACTGAGCATAAAATCCAACATGCTCAGTAGAAGATTTCAGCTATGCAGTCCACGGGTAAAAAGGACGATATTCCTAGCCTTCTGCACAACCCTGTACACATGCGAGCTTTGGGCAACCTTCAAAAAAAGAACCATGGAAAGGCTTCGGGTGCAATATAACAATGCTTACCGTCTGATGTTTGGACTCCCCAGGCACTGCAGTGCCTCCTTAATGTTTTCAGAAGGGCGAGTTCCAGGATTTAAAGCTCTATTAAGAACCAAGATTGCTGGACTGAGGGGAAGGATAAATCACTCCAGAAACATTCTCATAATGGAATCCCGCTTGACTTCAGGATCGAGCTTAGAAGAACATTGGAGGAAGACACTGGCTCCCATAACCCCAGACTGATTTTTTTATTTTTTATTTTTTTATTTTTTTTTTACTTATATTTTTATTTTTTTTTCTTCTTATTACCATATTTTATAAATATCTATGTGTTTTATGTATGTACTTTCACACTATATAGGATGTGTGGAATTGCACTCACCTCCCCACATTCTGGAATAAAGACCTTTATTATTATTATTTATTATTACATTTATGAACTAAATTTCGTTGATTGTTTGACGATTGATGTGAAATTTTATTATTATATTAATTACTTTATAACATTCCTACAGGTTCAATTCAAATCAGTTTATTGTAAAAACATTACGAAATTGATCATTTTAGCACGTTTTAAAATACAATTGTAAAGGAAAATTATATAAATGTATACATTGCGTATAAAACTATACTGGTAGTAACAAAGCTTGCCATTTAAAGATAGCTTAATTGATGCTAAATATGTCGACATACGAATTGATTAACAGCAAGATTGCCCTCCCCACCGGCGCGGGCGTGACCAATGGCAAGTTAGTCCTGCAGGCTGGGAGATAGAACAGTCTGATATAACCTCGGGAACATAGAAATGAATGATCTCCCTGATAGCCGAGTTTTCAAAACATCCACGAATAAGTCTGAAGAAATATGTAGCAACGTGTACATCCCTTCTGACCCGTAGATAGTTCATTCCGGGCATAACGACAGAGACACGGGTAGTAGCCATACTTCCTCGTGCAGAGAAATCTAAGACATCTCTTCTGAACACTCTCCAACATGAGGGAATAATTTATTTGGTGTGAACTCCAAATTATCGACCCACTTTCGAGTCTACTCCTTACTAAGGAATTGAATAAAATGATGAGAACCCAAGTATCTCTGTAATTCCTTGCAGTGCGTAGAACAAAGCTCAATGAAATACCACGAAACATCTTAATATGAACATGAAATGTTGGCCTACTATTAAAAAATGATTCCAAGATCCCGGAGACACAACTTTAACCCAATAATTTTTTTACTGTCGGATTAAAACTTGCGAATAAAGACAATGATTATTCAATATACAGTTGGCTTCTCAAATGAAATATGTTCCTACCCAAAAGGAGTCGTAACATTAACGTACCTTGAGGAGAAGCTTTCTGTCAAGTTTTCTGTCTATTTCCACAGAGCTAATTTTGTCTAAAAACCTCATATTTTGTTCATACCAAGTTCATCCCCATTAATTATTCTTCATTAGGTCATTGCATACGTAGCGAGTAGAACTTTCCCGCCTGTCTTTGTAGTAGAGTCTGGACGTCTGTTGTATTTTGAATGTCTTCCCTGACTGAATAAATTAGCGGCGAAACAGGAAGTGGCGGTGGCGCCAAGTCATTAGCACAGAGCAGGAACTTCCTCCAGGCGGCAATTCTTTACATTCTGCGAATACAATAGATGCCGGTTAGTGTGATCACTGATCAGATTGGTTCGAACTGTATCTGTAAACTGTACTATCGGTAAAGCAACAAAATGGAATAGTTTTTATTTTTTTTACATTAACTCCACACAGGAGTATAAGGAACATAACTTCCCTCAGGGCCTATATCATCTGAGATGCTGTGTGGAGGGTCCTTTTGAGGAGAGGAAGAACACTGGTCGTAAGAGACCCATGTTGTAGGGAGGAGGAAACACAGAGGCCGGCAAATCGTTCCATAGCTGAGCTGTTGAACATAAGAACGAGGAGAAGAAGCGACTCGTTCTTGTATTTCTTTTATTTATTTCTTGTATACGTATGTATTTCCCTTAAATATTAGATTTTTTACAACGTGCCCGACCAAAAACTTCATATTAAAATGGTTTGCCACTCTATTTTTTATCGTGTAGGTACTATTTTTGATCATCGTTGTCTCTTGTCTTGGAAGACAAGAATAGTAAGTTAATCCTACGCATAGAGTTTATTACATCGGGAATGATGAAACAAAAATAAGATGCTGATCTGTCTTTAAAGCTTAGGAAACTTTCCTTAATTCTATGAACAGATTTTTCAGTATAAATCAACGGTCAATAATTTGTTTCGACCTATCTGCAAACTGTACCTATTCTTTATTTGAATCCTATTTCTTAGAAAATATAATAGCGTCGCGAGTTGGCTATGGATTACGACAAAACGCCCAAAATTTTCGTGAATCGTTACGTCCTTCAAGAATTAAGGAGATTAGGCGGCTGATTCGATAAACCAGTGAACACATTAACCGTCGGCTACTGTTTTTCAAGCTACTGTTCAATTTACGCTGTTCGAACACGGTGGTCGGAATTCTTTTGTCTCCGCGCTTCGTCGCGTATTTCTAATTTGGTCTCCATTCGGCGATGCTTTTATGTTAATCTTTTCTACCAAATACCATATTCTTTAGAAATGTTGTATTTTCACTTTAAAACTTCACATTATTAAAAAATAAATTTGTTCGTTTTTAAAAATACAACATTATTTTTCAATGTAATATTTTCATATTTTTTATAAATTAAAAACGTAATGAACTGAATTATTAATGGCGCGGCATTAGGTGATATTGCTTGTAATTTGCATGAAAATGACGAAATTTTCCGTTAAGGCCCGGTAGTACTCACTCAAAAAGAAAAAGAAGAAGCGATATGTAAATACGAATGTTAGAGGGAGCACGCTTATATTAAAAACGATAATATTTAAGCGAAAAATGTTTAATAAAATATAACTCATTTAAATAGAGCAAAAATCTCCTGGGGAATATCTAAAAGAACATTTTAAAAAAAAACTGTGAATTTTTTCATACATATAATGGGAACGTACCCATACTACGTGACCAACTTTTTGCAATTTTTAACCCCCCCCCCCCCCTCCCCGGTGACCAAAAACCTAAGGACGTCGCCGCTCATTTGTACCAAGCATGGTATTTTGAAGACCCCCCCCGAACAGGTCACGTAGTATGGGTACGTTCCCTAACTTGTAAAATAATTTAAAAAAACTTGTTTATAAAAATTATCGGCGCATACTTTGCAATTTTTTTATTGAGTGTAGGTCATATAATTGCTGTTTCGGTGTGGGGAATGTGTAGATATTATCTTCAAGAATAACATACGAGTATATTTTTAAGAGCTTTAAAACCTAGTGTTTAAGGAAATTGGAGGGGACCCCACCACTTTCCCAACGGCGTTATAAGGAAGCATATGGTTTCCTCCTTCACCGCACACGTCCAGAATCTATTTTATTGAACGAAGCTACATTTATTTGAACGACTCTAGACCCTCCAATGTCCATGCATACGGGGTTAGAAAGCAGTATGCATGTACTTACATTAACATAATACAAAAGAATAATAAATCTGGTAGCCCGTAGAATAATTTTTCTAAAATCTAAAGAGAAAAATATGTACAAATAAAAGTGTTAGGAAATAAAAAGTGTTTAAGGAAAATATGTAATAAATCGGAAGAAATGCGGGAAGCCGCGCCTTAAGCAATTTTCATGATATGATAGTATAATACTAGCAGTTAAAAACCCGCTCCGCAGGTTTTTGATGCTAGACCCTGCGGGCGGCTTTTATTTCGGCTTCGCTCAGTTTGAGTAGGAACTGGTTCCAAAAATAGCCAGTTCCTCGGTCCACTGTGATCCAGTGATAGCTAGTCACCGAGACAAAATAACGGTGACAAAGTAACGTCCATATGCGAGCTGCTTACGGAAGTAGCGACATCTTTTGGCAGATTCTTGAACTAAAATCCGAATAACAGCAGCTTTGCTTGAAATTTCACGAACACAGATGTTATTTGTGGCGCGGCGTATAAGGTGTGACGTCGGACATGCAATGGAAGTCGGGTTCTGGAATTCAACCACACGCAGATCCTAAGCTATTAATATTGTTTGATATCAACTTTTCCGAGCCAAATTGGCGTAAGTGAGAAATTCCTGCTTTAGAAAGCCGTGGATATAAAAAAATATTATAATGCACCAAAAATTCTTCTTTATTACGAGAAGAAAAATATCTACCTACTTGATTAAAATATATAATCTATAATGAACGATTTCTTGAAATCCTTGAAACTTACGCCCTTTCGGATTGGGACAGGTGAAATTACATTCAGTAAAATCACCTTCCCGAGATGTGAACTTCAACCTGTTAATTATTCCATTTAATCATCACTCGGCCACCTCAGTCTTTTTTAATACTTTCATTTCTTTCTTAGAATTGTTGAATTATTCAAACCTTGGCTCCTTGTACTCGTGGAAGCAGGTCCACACTTAGTCGCGGCAGAGCCCGCCAGATGGTGCTTTAATCAACCGGAAGTTCCCCCAACCTCCCCCTCCGCGCCGCCTTCTCGGCTTTCCCGCGCGAGTCCCGCTTCCGGGGCATTATTCAAAGCCTTACAATATAAGAAGGCTTCCTAATGTACACTGGTTATATGAAAACCATTTTTTTATTTTTTGCAATTGAGAATTTATTTTTAGTATTTCGTTTTTTATCGCGCTTTAATAAATTGAGGAAGTACTTATCCAGATAAATTCAAGGAAAACATTTTTTTCTCTTTCGTGATGATTGTGATTCTTAGATTAACATTTTTTTTATAATAGCTCCACACAGGAGGACCAGAGAGAAAAAAATTCCTTCAGGGCATGTGTTATCTTTGGGGATGCTGTGTGGAGGATCTTTTTAGGGAAAGAAAGGATAGAGATGAGAATGAAAATAGTATGATGGGGGTAGGAATCTGAAGATCAATAAGTCCAGGAATTACGAACAAATGATACTGCGGTGCTTGGCGATGGGTCGAGTGAGTCCGGCTGGAGATATCTAGGTTAGGTCTCCCTCAATCAGCCTCTCCCGATCCATCTGGTCACCCAGTAGGTGGGCAAACGCATTCGCCACCTTGACACACATGCATTACACCTACAAGTTTACGAAAAAGGTAATAATGTGCTGTGTATTTAATAAACTAATAGAATCGATTGTAAAGGACGAACCAGGGAAAGGATCGAAGTTCGAAAATCATTAAATATCAGCATTGTCGTAGCTTCAAATGGATTAAGCTAAGTTTAATGGATTAAGCTAAGTTTTAAAAGTGAGTGAAACATAAATATTTCACATACAACATTAAGGTTAAATGTCACGTACGTTATAATCTACGCATTCACAGATGGCGCCAATTAAAATATTTTAACAATTATTATAAGCAATAATTGTTACCTTTTGTGTTATGCATAAAAATCTTGTCTTAAACGTTGGTTTATCGATTAAAAAAAAAAAATTTTTTTTTGTTTTTAATACTTTTTGCACGTTACGCTTCAAAATATTAAGGTAAATTGATTGTTTGCGCCCGTACATATTTAATATGAACATAAATAAATAGTTTTGTCCAAAATCTTTCAAGAAAGGCTAAAAAATTCAATTTTGTATCGGTGACTCAATCCAATATTGTATTTTTCAGCCTTTATTGAAAGATTTGGGTTTGTTTATGGACAAAACTATTTATTTATATTCCTATTAAATATGTACGAGCGCAAACAATTAATTCACCTCAATATTTTAAAGCAAAGCGTGCAAAAATATTAAAAACTTTAAAAAATTTAATTGGCGCCATCTGTGAATGCATAGATTATAACGTACGTGACGTTTAACCTTAAGATAACTGGATGGGGGTCTGCCTTGAGCACTCGTATATAGCGGCTTAACATACCCCAAAAGGAGTACTAAATGCAATACTGAAAGTTTCACTTAGAACTCCGACAGAAGAAATATTTCAAAATTTCAAGTCTACAATGTGCAGGAATATTTTATTTAAACAAAAAAAAAACATATCTGCATACTCCACTGCCCAAAATAAAACTCAACCAGGGCAATAAGCCAAAATATACTGGTTACCCCCAGTTTGAACACATCTTTTGGACGAAGAAATATAAAATTTTATGCTACGAAACTATACAATGCTCGACCAAATCATAGAAAAAAGAATAACGGAAATTAATATATTTAAAACATAAGTATAAACGTGGCTGAGAGAACAAAATGATAATCAACTTACTAACATTATGATGATGATATAAAATCAACCTGAAACTAAATACAAAAGTTTAAAAAAAGAAACCCTAGAGACGACTGCGAAATAAATGGAATTTATATTTATTGTATTATATTGCCTCCATGAAATAAAATTTTGCCATAAGACAAAAAGGATATATTACAAAAACTTCACATCTTTACGTAATATGCTCATATTTATACTAAACCGTAGCTCGTAATAATTAGGTTGCCTAATTTTACAAGTAAGCTGGTGAGTACGCGAGCGATGTTTGGGCACCGTACCACCAGAAATACATTGATATGTTAGAGCAAATCCAGAAGAAATTCCTCAGGTATGTTTATATGCGGAAGCATGGAACCTATCCAAGGTTCATGCACCATATTGACTTAATTGAAGAAACTGATTCTGTGAGTTTAGAAACTAGACGGAAAGCAAGTCTTGCTATTCTGTCTTTCAAAATTTGGAACAATTTCATCGATAGCCCATTTCTCTTGGGATGCTATGATTTATATGTACCAGACCACTACAGCCGAAGTCGACATCATGACTTATTTAAAGTACCGAACGGCAGAACAGACGTCTTGGCAAAGCATAGCATGACGAGGGGAGTGGTGCTGTTAAATGAAATTGCAAACCATTTGGATGTAAGTGACTGTTCTTTATATGCCTTAAAAACATTATTGAAGAGTCACTTGCCTAAATGCTGATAAGGTAACTAAATTATTCTGTTGTACGATAATAATAAAAAATAAAATAAAATAAAAATTACTGCCTTTAGTATTTTAATTTATTACTTTTTTATTTTAATTTAATTTAATTTCATAAAGGTTAATTTAATTTCCATACTTATTGTATTTTACAAAATTTTAAATGGGACCTTAACACGAATTATATCAATTAAAAAAATTATCGCTGTTTTAAAACATTACAGCAATTTTTCAGTGTTGTAGAAAAAATTCCCTTTATGGTGGGGTTGTGTTTTCGTATGGATGCTCCAACCGCTAAAATAACTCGACCAGCTCCCATAGCATTAAGTAATCACTTGGCAATATGTTTTATTAATTTAGATGCATTTTTAGACATAGAGAAAGGCCATTTATACACTTAATAATATACAAAACTGTTTGTTACTTTGCTACGTATTCAAAGAACAACACACCATATAAGATGTTAATCAAAACACGGCCCTAAAATTCCTTGGTATTTGGTTCTCAATAATCCTAGTTTATAATCCGGAACGGCCGCGGCCCCAGATCAACCCCACTGGCGGATCACACCGGAACAATAATTTCCCGCCAGAATGGAAGGGAAGCGGAACACGGCTCCTGCTTGGTGTCACCTGGAGGCTGTTAATTGAAACACGGTGAACTTACGTGGGGGTTTGGATAATGTTGCCGCTGCCTGGGTTGGCCCTTGCAGTCACCTAAATACCCGGCAAACCAACGTCAATAATTAGTGTCGATTTTCACAATCAAACACTTTGAACGTGAAAAATTTGAGGGGAGTCCTATTTTTTTTTTTTTAAATTCTATTTGTGGAAAATATTTTTAAGTCCAGATTCACACTTTTTTTTATGTGTTTACATTTTTTTTTTACATGAGCTCCACACAGGAGGCCCCGAGGAAAATAATTTCCCTCAGGGCCTACATATGTCATCTTTGGTGATGTTGTGTGGAGGGTTTTTTAAGAAAAGGAGGGAGAGTTCTGGGAAGGAAAAGGGTTTAAGGGGTGGGTAGGAATCTGGGGTTCAGTGTGTCCTGGTCTCCGCCTCCAAGACCTAGACAAACCTCACCCCATGAACCCGGACACCATTGGACCGTCGAATGAATTTTTATCGCGTGTTCAAAGGGAATAATCCAATACCCGTATCTATTGATTATGTTGTATTTTTTTTTCAGGCGCTTTAATAAAATATTTTAAAAATTTACAAAACTATTAACTTAGGTTGTCGACTCTATTTCAATGAACTTTGGAAATCGGATATGTCTTGAATTTAAGTGCCAATTTTAATTTTTGGAACTGATTTGTGTGAAGAATTAGGACAAGCGATGTAGTAGGTACCTACGCATAACATAATATTTTTTCAGAATTTTTTTAATTTTTTTTTTATTATTTCATAAATGTTTATATGTTACGGATAGTTTTTGCCATTTTTTAAGGCGGTACACAACCCTAATAATTTTTTTTGCTCCAAACTCACATTTTAATAATTTCCGGCGAATTCGTAACCATAGATAATAACTAATAACTTTTTTGATTTCCACGCCGCACAAGGGATGCGAGTTATTTATATTTAAGATTAATAAAAACAGTACCCCACCATTAATACGATTTTAAAACTTTATAACCCGATTTTCAACTACAAAGTAAGCGGTATAAGCGGTGAATATGTATCACATGGATTTGCTCTCTGAAACGCGCTACGAAAGTCTCCAATCTAGGAGGAATGAATCCTTACAGTAACAGCTTTTAAAATTTAAACTATTACATTGTGAGCCCATATCTCTTGGAATGCTATAAATTATTACCGTACCGTACAACTACCACCAGGGTCGTCACCAAGACTTGTTCTGTATTCAACACGGCAGATCGGACGTTCTGACCCAGCATAGTATGACAAGAGATATGGTGCTGCTAAATAATATCTATAGGTTTCTTGACATTTTCAACATTGGCCTTGAAGGTTTCAAGAGTCATTTTAGGCAAGAACCATAGACATCCAAATTCAATAGACCAGAAATAACAGGTGAGGGGAAAAATCAACTATGGCGGTACGAAGAGGGGAAGATGACTGTCATTGGTTGAAAAATTAATCTGACAGTATATAGGCATCTCGCATTATAATATCATCATTTAGTTCTTAAAAGCAAAATCTGCTTTGAATGAATAGACCTTTTTACATGGGAGCGCGAATTGCTTGCCACGATAATAAAATATTTGCGTAGGCCAAATGTACACCCCAAAAAGATTCGCCCGTTTTCACATAGCAATATTTTTTTGCCGTGTTTAGTTAAGACACTTTTACAAATGTTTCATAATTTACTTACCCCTGTAACCAGCGACGAGCACACTAAGGAACCGCCCACATTTATGTGCACACTGATATGTAGGTATGTTGTATAGCACAAGCTACTGTTTTGGCGTGTTATTTTTTCGTTAAATGTATAGATGTTAGCTTCGCGCTGCCCACGGCAAGAATGATGACGTCACACATTTTAGATTCAAGCGATTCTCTATCCCCTCCACATGGGGCGAACTGGCGCCAAGGAGGAGCTCCAGCCGGTTCCATGGCGAGGGGGAAATAATACGTTTTTATCACTTAGGGCAGGTCCAGATATATTCATATGTCCGTGGCAAGAACTCTAAAATATCTATTATTGTAAAAAATTTCATTTAAATTATATATACGAGTATGTCATGTGTAATGTAATAGAATTACGTCAATCTGTGATAAAAAAAATTATCTTCGCAAATACATAGTGTTATATGTTCATCATATCATACTCGTATATATTTCTTGTCGCGATGGACCAAAGTTTTTCGTTGCATTCTAAAAACTGTCCAGGGGGCATTAAAGGATGCCTGTTCACATTTTATTGCTCTCTGAAAGAATTCTTGTGGACATGTATTATTATTTTCTCCCCAGAGTTGTTTAATGTGCAATATCTAAACCACGAGTTTTGATTAATAGATTTATAATTCGAGTTGTATTTAATTTTCTATGTGTATGTGTACCTTTATATCAATGGCAAGATGCTAAGGTAGTCGATACCAGTATTTAGGGTGGGGGGGGGGGGGGACTTATCGACGTTCAGTTGTTTGTTGTTGTTATTATTAGGTATTATTTGCCTCCATTTCGGTCCCCACTCGGGGCGCAGATAAAGTTACCTAGTGATTTAGCGTCGGTATTAAATAATCATATCTGTGGGTTCGTGCGCTTGCCTTTGTTTGAACTGCGACTAAATATTATCAAATTGAATACAGTTTAATTGAAAATTAATCATGATTATAAAACCGTATCAGATACGGAAACTCCGAGTTCATATTAGTAAATATTAATATTTTAACCTGTGGCGGTAAGATTAGTGTAGTTCCAGAACGCTTCATCACCACCCAGTAGATACCCCCCCTGCTACGGACGGGAGATCATTAATATTTTCAACCTGTGATTTTTTTTTGGCTTTCGACAAACGAAAGGATTTTCATGCAGTGCAGTGCCAAACTAAAAACCCAGATAAAAAAGAATTGTATAAGAAAGATTTTTTTGGATTATTCACAATTTTGACATAAATCACTACCACACAAAGTTTGTATACTTCCACAAACAAAAATAAAGATCTTATCTGTTAACCTTATTAAATTCGGTTCTTATTTGCTTGAATTTAAACCACTGTAGGCTTGCAAAATTGCAACGTTTAGATTTTAGTTGGCCTTTATCATGACAATAGTTGATGTTGCTAGCATGAGAAAAATTTATTTCATTAGCAAATCCCTTACTGCACCATTTATTCGCTCAAATGTGGGGATTGTTTCCTATTACACACGGGTTAGTTTCCACCCATCCGTCGCGGGTTCAATACTCTTCATAGCTAAGTCTTCCATCATTGCTCTAGCAACATTGTAAATATTGATAAATATTTGAGATGGAATGACCATATTGACATGTTAACAAAAAATATCAGAAGACTTACCTATATTTTTAAAGAACTTCGTCATATATTGGATAAAGAGAAATTAAAATCTGTCTATTATGCCTTAGTCCAATCTCGACTTTCTTACAATATAGTATGCTGGAGATCCTGTCTAAAGTCCAATGTAGAACCACTAAATATTGCTCACAAATTAATTCTTAGTCATGTACAAAAAAAAATTTCGTTATCCATCTAAACTACTTTACAAGGAATCTAATGTTATGTGTATAAAACAGCTGTACATTACTAAAATAATTTGTAGATTTTTTATCAATACTAAATCTGCAGAAAGAACCCAACAAATCCATACCACTAGAATTGGCTCAACTATGAACTTTATGGCAATACATACCAAAACATCTTTTGGCCAAAGAAACTATTTATACCAAGCTCCAATTATGTTTAATATTCCGCCAGACTACATTAAATCTTCCAATTCATTAGCTAAATTTAAAAAGAATGTTAAGATATTTGTGTTAACAGAGAATTGGCATACTATTTTTTCATCCTTGTCGTCTTTTAAATAATAAGATTTGTTTTTTTATAATATTTGTTTTTTAAATAATAAGCTTTTTTTAAAATAAATAGATTTTATTTGAGTTCCATTTGCCAAAATTGGAGTGTCACCCTAGATGTTTTGAACTAGCTTTGTTTCTTGGTGGGTAAAGTAATTAAAGATTTATTTATGGTCTACATTGTTACAAATCATACCTACTTAAATTACCCATCTGGTCACTAATATGATATTTTTATTTCTTACTTTATTAAATTTAGTGTTTTAAATGTAGTGTATTTTAGTATTTTTGTGTGTGTAAACTCCCTCAAATTTATAAATGTTAACCTCAACACAGGCCTAGTCCTAGTGAGGTTAATTTTTTTTGTATGTAAAAATAAAAAAAATAAGAATGTATGGTGAGAAGCTATAAATAAATGAAAATAAATAAATTTTTCGCCTATTAAGATGATAGTTGATGGAAATCTAATATTGTTGGGATAACCTGAGAATGTTTGTCGTCCTTTGAAAAGACAGAAATAAAAAATACAAGAAAAGAAAGTACTACTGTTCGTATCATAGAAGAAAGAAGAAGCTGTGTAGAAATTTTTCTTGTGAGATATCACATAATATCATAATTGACGGGGAACCTTTGAGTGCATGATTTAAAAAAATTAAATAACCTTTACAACTGTTTTCCACTTGTTCTAGTTGATAAACAAGTGGAAAAAAATATAAATGTTATGTAAGTTATTAAATTGGAATTCCAACTCTTTCAAATTAGAAATATCTAGCGCGGACCCGTAAAAATCACGGGATAGTCTGATTTATCAATTCTTTTACAACTCAGTTCCAATTTTTTAAATAATATTATATTATTATGATTGTCTCAATTCTTCACTTAACAATTGTGATGATTTTCATTTTGAAAATAACATTTAAATTCAAAGCAAATTTGAGTTCACTGAACTAGATTTAAGCGGGACAAAAAACCACACACAAACGACTGGAACATATGAGTATGCTGATAAGAATAGGTATATATTGAATATAATATGTAATTTGAAATCTGTTTAGTATTATTTACCTAAATAAAATTAAGTCGATAAGTCTAAAAGTATTACGAATCCAACCATTTAAATTAATTTTACGAATAACTCTTTGTGAAGGTTTTATGCCATATTAATACCCACAACATGAAACGAATTCAAAAATTAATCTCTCAAAGCGAAAGACCCCTGAAGTCCTCTTATCAAAAAATTATTTCCCTCCGAAACCTTTCCAATTTTCCATCAAATACTTGAATTGGATTTCCATTAAGAGCGTTTAACCAGCCAGCGGACGAAAATCCACATTTCGTCGAAAGTTGTTCTTCCGATCGTGCAGGGCGGTTACAATGAGAAAGATTGATTATTCTCCGTACCAGCTTTTTTAAATTATAACTCAATATCGAATTTATTTCAATCCAAATTAGCTTTAATTTATACCTTCATCCAAAAATGCTGAAAGGCGTGATGATAAAACTATTAAAATAGTGTACTTTTTGTAGTTATTTTTTGATTATAAGTATTTATCATTTTTCAATAATGTCTAAATTTAATAAGAATGTTAAAAAAATCTGAAATATATTAGTTTGTAAGTGCGCAAATAAATACACAAATGGACCAATTTTCGTCAAGAAACACAGGTACGTACATATTTTTTAATGATTTTATTGAAACTAAAATTAAAATTCTAATACATAACTTTGCTAGATAATGTATTGATTTATTTTACTGCATGATTACATTATTTGAAATGGGTGTGGTATAATACAAAAACTTTTTTGAAAATTTAACAAATCTGCCAACGACCTATGGAATAACCTTATTATACTAAAAATTTAAAAAAATTCTAAAAATTTATTACATAACTATGCTAGATAAAAGAACAATCTTTCGAAATCCATTTATATTTTATTGTGGAAAAGAGTCAATACGTCTAAAAACTTTTTTGAAAAAGACGTATTTCCGGCTTTCTCTGGTAATGCCCTCTTAAGAGCAACGTCTGTTTCATACAAATCATATTTTGGATTTGAGGCCAAAATACCCAACCAAACTGAAAAATTATTTTGTAATCATAAGGTATATCAAATATTCAGTACGGTTGTGTATTACTTTACTTATTTTGGTTTTAAATATTTAAAAATAGGCCATTAAATATTTAATATATCATGTTTTAGAGGCAACTATTTGTGAGTATATAATTTTACAATATTTATAATAAATATTGTTGTAAAATATAGTGAAAAATAAAAAAATTAAAAAAAGCATTTTGATGTGTGTAAATTTAAATTACCAATGACCTATTTTCGCAGGAACACAAATTTGTCATATACTATAAATTTAAATTACTATTAAAAAAACGTATTTACAATATATCATTTCATATTTTATTTTTCATTGTATTAACGCAGTAAGATGATTAACTCACAAAAAAATTCCAAAGTTGCCTCCAAATTGAAAGAAAATTGAATTATTTACTTACATATACGAGTATTATCATTATTTAAAAAAAATAGCTCACGTCCATACTACATATTTTATATAACTTATTACAAAAATATTATTCAGTTTGGTTTGGTATTTTAGCCTCAAATCCGCGCAAACGGGCCGCGCAGACGTTCCTCTTAAAGCACAAAGCGAAATCAATAACAGTTAAAACGTCATTTTGGTCAAACAAAGGCATCATTAGCTTAATTTATACATTAAATTGTGAATATCAAATGTGCTTTTAATGAAAGCCTAACATTCCTAGTTTCGATAAATACACAATGTAAATTGGAATCCATACGTGGATTGAATAATGCAAATATTCCCAATGATTGCTTACATTATTTAGTCATCTTTATTAGTTAGATTAATACATGTGCTGTGCCTGTGTTGGGAGCAGGAATTCTTGTGTTGAGAGCAGACGCAGTTTAAACAAAAGCAGTTTACAACAAAAATAAAAATAACAACAACAATATTTAATCTTAATATATAAAACAAAGTCGGGTTCATTACACGATTTATAACTGGACTGATTTTCATGAGCTTTGTTTTGTTGGATTTGTCTCCGCCCCGAATAGAAGAATAGCTATTAAAACATCGGAAAAATTCCCGAAAAAAATAATTACGAAGAAAATTGTTTTCCTCATTCATTTATTATGGAACAAATTCTCATCCTTTGAAAAAGCTGCAGCTGCATTGTGATAAATATAACATCGAATAGTGAATGAATTCCAATAATTCAAAAAGTCAAATGTCAATGCGCTGATTGTTTTGCTTTTGTTCTTAAACATATATAATGCTGCCCCTCTTTCTTACTCACTAAATGTCAATAATCGAAAATGAGACAAACGGTGAACGTATGTCTGCACCCCTCCAAAGAAAAAATACAATCTATTAAATAAATAAAAATGAATCGCCGAAATGACGAACTTCCGAACGACTGCACCAAATTGGATAATTCTTTTTTTTTTGTGTTCGTTATTGCCGGGACAAGGGTTTAATAAAACTGGTGAGCTCTGGCATTATGAAATTTGTATAAAAAAATTGCAATAGGTGGCACGCGAGCTGTTTGAAAACTGAATGTACCGGGATTGAATGTGTGGAATGCGAGAGGGGGTGGGGGAGGCGTGAGGGGAGACGGGGAGAAAAACTCGGGTAGGGGATTCGCGGCAGGGAGAGAGGTGAACCTGGTGGGGAGAGGGAAGGTGGAGGAGGCGGAGTGGAAACGCGAGAGGGGAAGGGGACGCGGGAGAGGAGGGGGAGGCGGAAG
This sequence comes from Limnephilus marmoratus, assembly GCA_917880885.1. Lineage (NCBI taxonomy): Eukaryota > Metazoa > Arthropoda > Insecta > Trichoptera > Limnephilidae > Limnephilus > Limnephilus marmoratus. Next base: position 21,283,211 of record OU862912.1, on the reverse strand, counting down.
GAGAACGGAACGAATGGGAAAGGACACGCAGGGAGAAACAATTTCTTTATTTAATGGCACAGCAACGCATGCCGGGAACCAGCTAGTTTAAAATAAAAGACTATCGTACGTAATCGAAATACGTACTTATAAACAGATTTTAATAAATCGTTGATATTTGATCTATCTTGGCTGATGATCCAAGACTTAGTATCTGATTTATATTTTAAATAATTTATTCTGTGTAAATGACCAGTGAAAGTGCATTATGTAGCTTTGTTGCAAAGTGTTTAAAATTTCATTGGCCAAAAGTCGTTTTAGCGAAAGGGATAAGTAAGAGAATACGTCCTTAGGTTCTAGTATCGCGAGCAGTTTGTATATTGCCAAAAACAGTTCTATGTTCGAAGAGGTCGAAAACGAGGTATCCAACTGTACTTGCTATTCGGGAACTCGTGGCACAAACGGGAAACTGAGATAACAGAGGTCAAATCGACAAATCAACAGAGATAGAGAACCAAAAAAAAAATTTTTTCGATTTGAGCACTTATATTTTGTCCCCATTTTTAGACAACTAAGGGATTTTTTGTAGCCGGGGAGACATGAAACAGATAATATTAACCTCGAAATTAATTTAATGTTATGCCACAAAATAGATTCCAAATGTGATGCAGATTCTCCAGTAATATTTATATGATTTGTATAGCGCCGCTTTTGTGAAAAAACACCTCAAGGGCGTTGTACAATCTTATAATATATTTCTATTATCTTACTTCAAACTAGACAAACAGTTATAACAACTTATGGCTAAAAATTGCATCCACCGGTTCATCACCACTATCATCAGTATCATCACTGATACGAAACTATATGTACAATGATTCGGCCTATGAACGCGACGCTGCGTAAAAATGTACGCATACTGTTTTATTCATACTCTGTATAGACAGAAAATATACAGGATCATCTTTAAAGAAATTTAGACACAGTTCACTCGCAGAGGAAATAATTGTACGCTTGTACTACGAATTTCCGTAAACATTATATAATATCGGCTCGTTTCTACGAATCGTTCTTGTGCTTAACAGCTCAGCTGTGAAATAACACTCCACTCCCGGGTCCACTTCACAATACCCTTCACGCAGCATCCTTTAAATATTTAGAAAAAAAACATGTTTATTGATCATATACAAAGATATTGGAATATAAGTAGATGTGCTATCTGCTGTTTTTACTATGTGGGTCTGCGCTTCCGGGTGTCGCCGATATTGTTTACCAATTAACAAATAATCTAAAAGAAAAAATAATTAACAAATAAACCAAACGAACGTTAAACTAAATGAACGAATTCTTTCCTTATTCAAAATATATTGTTAACCAATATTAAGGCACATTTTCAAAAATTCAACGAAATGAACGAATTCTTTTTGTATGAAAACTACGCTAATTAGCGCGTAGTCCGGCGACAGTTGCGCGGACACCATAGCATATCTCTTCTGTATTAGAATATCTTTGATCATATATCATAGACATCCAAATTTAATAGACCAGAAGATACAGATGAGGGGTCAAACCAAACTATGGGGGGGCGAAGAGGGGAAAAATGACTGTGATTCGTTAAAAACTCAGTCTGACAGTATAAGGGCATCTCTTAGAATATCACTATTTAGTTCTTAAAAGCAAAATCTGCTTTTGAATGAATAGACCTTTTTACATGGGAGCGCGAATTGCTCGCCACGTTATTAACGTATTTGCGTAGTCCAAATGCGGCAAAGTAAAGTTCGCCCCTTTTCACAGACACATATTTTGTTGCCATACTTAGTTAAGACCCTTTTACAAATGTTTCATAATTTACTTACCCCTGTAACCAGGGGTAAGTAAATTATGAAACCCTCACTCGAGAACCGTCCACATTCGTTGTTCGATATATTTTAGGGTATTAATGTATAGCACAAACTATCTTTTTTGCCATGTTATTTCGTAAAATGTACGATATGTGCTCGACGCTGGTACGGACAAGAATGATGATGTCACATTTTTTAAATTCAAGCGAGGCTCTCGTAAGCCCAGCCGGCTCCATGGAACCGTTATGGGGAGGGGAAATAATACGCTTTTATCACTTAGGGCAGGTCCAGATATATTCATATGTCCATGTCACACATAGATTTTTCTATTCTTAAATCAACCGCATTTTTTAAACTTCATACCGTATAGAATATTTTACGTCCTAATAATGTGAAAGAATTTCAATATAGCAAGTTTTCCGATACTTATCGCGACGGTCCCGAATTCACCCGTTTTCATGAGGGCGTAAGGCAAGTCTGTTATATAACATACGATGATGGTAGGTATATTACGTTGCCGCCATAGATCACATCTCGTCCAACAGAGGTCGGGGATGTAATTTGGGAGGCGAGTGGACCATTCGTCTTATCGGTTATCTCTTCAACCGCCGACGGATAATTTGCATGCCACAACGTGCCCTGTTCGGTAACGACGGAAAAATTGACACATTTAGCCGTTTTTGTGTCATTTTCCGGTGATTTATCGTGAATGAAGATATGGGTATATTTCCTCCCTTGCTCATATTCGAGCGAAATTACACGATCATGTTCATGCGTGAATACGGCATCTGAACGTATTGCTTTTTATGTCCCGTATCGCGTTATCTCTCTTATATTTATGTATCGTATGGGTGTATTTAGAACAGAGTAGGCAGGTGGACTACGTTACTATGTTACTTTGTTATGTTACTCTTTCAATTTAATATTTCTTGTTTTATTTGTGAGCGTAGTGTAAATCTCCACGGTAGAGGGATGGATGCTTGGTTCTGGACCCTGAAATCACGATTACATAAATACACCGAATTTTATTTATTTAAATGAAAATTATAAACCTTTTTTTCACTGTCTCCACAAAAAATTTGTTCCCCAATATATTACAGAGAAGATTAAACATTTAGAATACATTCAAGGTATAGTAAAGGAGAAATGGTTAAAAAAACACAAATAGTGCAATAGAACTAGTAGAAGTTTTTTGATTGGTCAGTGGTTGAGTGGGCATCGCATTTGGGTCCCACCCAGGAGTTCCGTGTTCGATTCCTCGGCTGGCTAAGTCCTCCATCACGACTTAAGTAACATTTTTCGGCTTACTGTGGTGGTAGTAGGAGATTTTCAAATATTGTCGGGTTATTCGTAACCCGGGAATGTTTGTCTTTCTTTAATAAAAAAAAGTACACTATATTGAAGATTTGTATGTAAGCATGTATTTTTTCTTCTAGATAACATGTATGCAGGGCTGGGCAGTATTTGAAATACTTGTAATTGAAATACGTATTTGAAATACAAATATGTATTTTGTATTTGTATTTCAATTACTTCCTAAAAAATGTATTTTGTAATTGGTATTTCAATTACCTGCTGCTAAGGTATTTTGTAATTTGTATTTCAAATACTTATGGCTTCAAAATACATTTTCAAATACATTTAGCGATCTTCATAATGATAATGAAAAATAAACGCACATAGATAATGCATAGACTATAAACGCTAGAATCCTGTATTATTGTCCTTTGCACTCTTAATAATCATTATTTGTAGGTCTCTTAGGGGGCCTACATTATTTACGTGAGCTCAAAAAAAGGGGGAGGATCCGGCAAAATCTCACGTTACTTGAAAAGAATAAACGAAGTGACCCAAATTTATCTCACCAAGGGGCGGGGGGAGTCTAGTTTGGAAGAAAAACTGCTCACGTAATTAATGTATGCCCCCTTATCATTGCTTTATAATGTAGATACTGTACAATTTTTTACGTCATGCTAGTTATTATTATTATCCTGTGCTATAATAGCACTGTTATTGTACATTTTGTACCATATTATATTATACTTTTCATTGCTTTGTATTGTACATTTTTGTATCATAGTATTAGATCAAGCACTATACTTTATTATTTTTAAGTTAATTACTGTAGAGAAGAGCAGAGAAGTGAAATAACACAAAATTGCGCTATACAAATGTCATCCATTTATATATAAAAATTAATCATTGTTTCCCTTGGTCACGCCATAACTTCAGAATGACTTAACTTATTTCATTCATTTTTTTAAGTTTTCTAATTCTTTATAGAAGGTCTTACGGAAAGAAAAATTAAGAAAATAACGTAGAAAATTGGATAATTTCAGAAAACTTTACGACTATTTTAACTTCGCACGTCTGACAGTTCGCGCGTTTGATGAAATTGAATTTAACAGGCAGCTGTTTTTTTTTGTAACAAAAGAATTTTCTATGGATTTTTTAAATCATAGATATTTTAAATAGGTACCTATGTTAGGTACCAGATTTGATTGATTATTCTGATAATATAGAAAAACGAATATTTGTAATATGTGAAAAATGAAAATTTTAATAAAAAAATTGTAATAGCTGGCACGCGAGTTGTTTGAAAACTGAATGTACTAACTATTATAATCTAACACCTAAGTCCCATACCACAAAACTTTACAAGTGGAGCGGAGACGAGATGTGTCTCCTGAGCAATATGATTAGTCAATTTTAGCACGTCTCTGTTTCACTCTGCTTAGCTCTGCTTCTATGGAAACGCACCCTTAGAACCAAATGTATTTTGTATTTTGTAATTTGTATTTTGTATTTGAAATTAAAAAATGGTTAAAATACTGTATTTTGTATTTCAAATACACGACATGAAAGTATTTTGTATTTTGTATTTTAAATACATGCAAAAAATTATTTTGTAATTTGTATTTCAATTACAGCAAAGCATGTATTTTGCCCAGCCCTGCATGTATGAAACAATGTTGCATACATCTAAATATCTAAAAAAAAGGTTAGTAGGAAATAGAGCAAAGTACGCACGGGGTAGTTTTACTATCTTGTGATATGCGTCAAATGGATAGTTGCAAAATTAGTGACGTTGAAAGTGGCTGTGGCCAGAAGCTCTGTTGTTCAGATTGACGCGTTCTGATAGGTAGAAGTTCTTGCTTTCAGAGCATGAAAAATCAACTCGTAAAAACAAGTTGTTTTTACTATAATACATCTATTTTTATTATGTAATGAATTAGTTTCGACTTTCCGCCACTTGTTGTTACAGTTGCGCCATTAATTCATCCAATTTAAGAGAAACTGTGTGAGTTTGTGTGCGCGTGTATGTACACACGTGTGTGCGTGAGTGCCACCAAAAGATGATGATTGTCATCGACAACGAGTCTAACTGATGAGTTTCAGCTCGGTCGGATGTCGTGTGATTAATTTCCACCCCCTAGATTGGCATTAATTCATTCACGAAAACAATATCGAAATTCAAATAGATGTTTTTCTAAGAAGGATTAGGTATCTATAGGTAGTTCGACTTTAAAAAATGTTTTATGTAGTGTTGAATTATAAATGATACATAACAGCACTTAATAAATGTTTTCGCTACCGACCAGGTTTCAGTAGAGTCCAAACTTCTTCAGAACTGCAAAATATAAATAATTATCCCATCAGCATCCAAAATATATATTTTTTATATTAGCTATAAATCCAGTCGGCTTTTAACTAAATTATTGTATACATATATTTATTTAATTTACTGCACATTCTACTTCTTCTTTTAACTCTCCTATAGTAAGTAACAGCGCCCTTGAAGTGATTTTTCGGCGATGAATTCAGCTCAGATGAATTCAACTGATCACTTTCTTTTTTAAAATATAAAAAAATGGGTTATAGATTACGTTAGGTTAGGTTATGGGCTATTTTTCATTTTTTTTAATAGCTTAATAAATTTTCAAAGAGGTGTTGAGTTGAGTTGATTTGAGTTGTTAAGGAACCGATTTTTCACAAAAACGGCACTCTACAAATTATCCAATTATTGTTATTAAAGAAATTCTTGCACAATTCCTTGAGTGTTTTCAGGACGCTCTTCGTTTCCCTGCTTTGTAAAGTACCTGTTTTGTTTTATTGTTCCTCATCATATGGGCAAGCAGTTGAGTATTCTGTAGGTACTTTATGGTCACAATGACTTCAAGTTCTTTTTGCTGCAGAATTCCTATTTGGTACCTATCTCTTTCCGGAATATGAAATTCCACAAAGGGCTATTTTCACAAACTATGAAGGCCGTTAAGAAGATGCCGAAGGTTTAAGTGTATTTTTCTTATTCTGGTCATAGGGCTAAAAATACATAATTTTAAAATTATTATTCATAATTATTGCTTTTAAAAATGATGTAAAACCGGCCATACCGAAATGGTTCCAACTGGTTACAATGTCAATATGACGTATAAAATGCCACTGGCTGTTAAGACGGCTGTCACGTTGCCCCGCGTGACGTCAACGTCGCCATATTCACGAATAAAAAGGAACATGTGGTTTGGCGGTAAATCGAAAATGGCATATTTTAAATCGTTGTAGAAAATTTATTCGTGAAAATAAAAAACCGTAATTTTTTTTGAGAATAGGAAAAACTCCTTGAAAATATAAATAATAAGTGAAAAAACCCCATTATAATTTCATTGTATACTCTCTCCTCTGCCATAGGTCACCCCAAGTGGTTCGCTACGTTTATTTGTTTTGGTGTTTAGTGACTTGGCAGGGGTGCCCGGGTTAATAGGGTGAGGTTTGTCTAGATTTTGGCGGTGGATGACCTGGTCACACTGAACCCCAGATTCCTACCCACCCCTCATTCCTTTTTCCTTCCAAAAACTTCCTCTCCCTCCTTTCCCTAAAAAGACCCTCCACACAGCATCCCCAAATATAACGTAGGTCCTGAGGATAATTATTTTCCCCAGAACCACCTGTGTTGAGCTAATATAAAAAAAGTATTCACATGACATAGTAAATACGAATCTGATCCTCGTATTACTAGAAATCCACATTTATATGCTTGGATCAAGTCGAATATCATAACGATTTATGCATTCATTTTTTAATTTCTGTTCGTGTTAGTGCCACTTGTTCAAATTTGATTGTAATCTAAACAAATAAATCATTTAATTAACAATTATGTTGGTGTTAATTCTGTAATCCCAAAATACAGGAAATACCACAACTGGAATAATACATTGTAATAATATAGCCGTATTATTAGAGTAAAGCAACAGTAAATGACAAGTCGCTATCACGATTAGCTTTGTAAATACATTATATTATTATTGTTAACTTTGTTACTGGTTACAACAAGATGAGATCGGTGATTAGATAAGATGAAATATGTCTCTAGACAACCTGCTTTGGCTACTACTGCTGTAACAATATGTAATTGCCTCGTCTGTACGTTTTATCTCAGCACCGTAATAATAGGCCCCCTCGCTGGTCGTAGTCAGCCTCTACAATCATTTACATCTAAGCAAATGAGCATTCGCAAATAATGGTTATGCCCATTTAAAAATGACCATTAGCCACAAGATGTGAAGATTTTACATTAAAGTAATGGAGCAGTAAATTTTTCTGAAAAGGATGTTAGTCTGTGTGTTTCGAAATGGCATGGCAATCTTCTTATTTTTCTTCTCTTGCCCTGTCAACGGCCGTTGGATATCATGTTGGCTATGCGGACTTTATTTACTGCGGCCCGGAACAGCTCTGCAGTAGACTGGCCAAACCACTGTCTCAGGTTTTTCAGCCATGATGTTCTCCTTCTTCTAGGGCCCCGTCTTCCGGCAATCTTTCCCTGCATTATGAGATGCAAGATCTAGTACTTCCCTGAATGTCTCATAACATGTCCTGGATAATGAAGTTTCCGGATTTTTATTGTTTTAATAACTTATCTTTCTTTATTCATCCGAATCATAACGTCTTCATTCGTAACTATGTACTTCTTCTGTGGATTCACATTTCGAATGTCTCAAGTCACCTTATCAGTTCTTCAGTAAGCGTCCATGCTTCCATTTCATAAAATAATACCGAAAACACGTAGCATCTGACGATTCGCATTCATAATCCAAGGTTGAGATCATGACTACTAAACATCTTTTTCATGCGGATAAAGGTTACACGTGCTTGATCAATGCGGCACTTGATTTCAACCGAAGGATGCCATCTTTCATTTAAATTGTAGCCCAAGTATACAATGCTAGATGTACCTTCTCTAGTTTCGTAATACCTTCTTTTCCTAATACCTTCTCTAGTTTCGTTCCAGATTATACTATCTACTATGATAAAGCTTTTACTATCCTACTAACTGATCAATAATAATTCTTATGATTAATGTATCTTTAACTCTTTTTGTTCCAGATGTCGAGTGAAGTCTGGTCTCCGACTCCTGGGAGCCACCTCCGCTTCAGAGCAGTGGAGTACCACGGTGGAGCTGAAGCCGAAGATGGCCACCGTCACGGCAGTCAGGAAGGAAATACCTGATCAGCAATCACCGCCTAGGTAAAAAATAATCCCCATGCTTATTTGAAACACTGTGGTGTTTGTTGTTGAATTTTAACTCAAAGAAATTAGTACCAGTTTTCAATGGTTTTACAAAAATCCCCATATTTATTTGAAATACCGGCGTTGTTTGTCATTGAAAACTCAAAAGAAATGGGTACCGGTTTATAATGGCCATTACAATGATTTTACACGATGCTTTTTTCGTCCAATATGGATTGGTTTTTTCACATTGATTCGGGATGACAAAGGAAGTGTTTCATTTTGGTACCGATTTTCGTGCAGTCAAGATGGCGAATATTATTTGACATCTCTGTCTTTGTTAACGTAACTACATTATGTATATTTGATACAATCATAAAATATGTGTTTATTACTGATTGTGAACGTTTATTACTAATCTCTACAGTAAATGAAAACTCCAGTTTCTTAGTTAAAACGTCTGCAATAAAATTATTAATGTGAATTCGGCTTTAGAAAGATAAGTAAGGAAAACACCCCTGATTAGAACTATCTACGAATAATTGTATGAATGTTGTAGGTACGTACGTTATTAGAAATTTATTTAGGTAGACGATTAGGGGTTGCAAATTCACTAGATTTTGCTGTATGATGTTTTTTTAAACATGAGATTATTTTTTGTCACTTTATCAAAAATCCATTCTCGCCCTTTAAAACCAAAAAACCCTTCCGATTCAAGGTCTATCATCATAACCGAGGCGAGGCCAGTTGGGCGGCATTTTATCTCATTATTACTCGGCATATTTTCTGCCCCGGGCGCTTTTTTGCCTCATTGCATTTGTGGCGGAGCTTCTTGCCGACCCTTTTTCCGGCGCTTTGTTTGTTGTTGTTGATTACAATGTGCCCCGTTGTTACAACCGTAGCCTGTGACCCACATTATTGGGGTCGGTCTTTGTGTCGCGGTTAACAGTTCCCAGTTCCCAGAACCTATCTATGCATCTGCTTTTACACCCTCGCTGATTCAGAGTACGGTCCTGCTTACCAAGCTTTTTGGATAGATTGATTTTCTGTATGAACTGCTTAGTCATGTTATATAGGTAGGTATCTAAGAACGTTATGAACATGGTAAATAGGTTTTTTTTACATTAATTTCACACAGGAGGCCCTGAGGAAAATAAGTTCCCCCAAGGGCTATGTCATTTGAGATACTGTATGGAGGGTCTTTTTGAGGAGAGGTAGGAATTAGCGATGTGTCAGTTCAGCTGGAATGGGCTCATGTGATCCGCTCCTTTGCGGGAAGCGGGTCCTACTCCCATTCCTTTTTCAAATCGACTACTCCCAGAGAACCCGGCCCAGTCCCAGTACTCTCCGCATCCAAATAAATCCGGCGGTAATCCGGCGGTCCGAGCAACTCAACGCCGAAGCGCGAAAACCGCACTCGAATACAAGTCCCGGGTTCCTTTAAACCCAAGCGCCTTGTTCCAAGCTACGTGAATCGCGACACAATCCATTCATTCCGCCCACTCCCGGACTCGCGCGAACGCCGCGAACTACGATACCTGACTCACCCCGTGGCCGCCGGCTTGCTCCGCGATCCACGGTCCGGCGTCACTCACCATTCCACTCATGAGTCGCGGGTCTCGGTGAGTTCCCGACACTCCCCGCTACCCGCGGCCGGCCAACTATGACACTTCCCCTTGAGTCACGAGTTCACGAGCTGGGCGCTGGGCGGTCATTCGATCGCTGTTCGTTGATCGACACACACGTGCGTGACCGCTTCGAGCGTCTTATCTGGTATCGTTAATCAACGGGTGACGTGCATTATAAAATAATAGTTTATAGTAAAGTATTACAGCTTATTAATTTACTTATTTAAATTCTCAATAAAAGACCGTGCAGTGTAGATACATTGAATGTACCTACACGGGTCTTGTCCGACTCCGGGGTTCTGAGTTCTCGTGTGGGTTCTACGAGTAGGTCCTGGTTCCGAGTTCTTTGAACCCGTGCGTCCCGTTTCGGTGCGCCGCAACAATACCCAATACCCAGTGCCCAGTCCGCACCTAAGAACTCGGACCCGGGACCTGCTCCTAGAACTCGTGTACTTTTAAAAGGAAGCAAGTCTCGGAGGCTTCCGGAAAAATGCAGATCTTACCCACCTCTAGTAGGAATGAACATCAATATTAAAGAGACCCATGTTGTAGGAAGGAGGAAACAAAGAGGCCGGCAAATCGTTCCATAGCTGAGCTGTTGAAGACAAGAACGAGTCGATGAAGCGACCCGTTGTCATGTGACAAATGTCAACCGTGTACATGTGTTGTGCGTACGAGTAGCGTGTTTCCCGACTGTGCACCGTTGCCGAACGGATCAATGACGCTAGTTCCTCGGAACATTTGTGATAATAAATTAGAAAAATAAAATTCAATCATTAACTTTCCGCTTTTATAGCATCGATCGACGAATTTTATGTTCTAAAGATCCAATCGTGTCTGATGATTACGACTGTGATCGAAATGTTTATAAAGTCAATCCGCTTGATAGGTTCTTTACCTTAAGAGCGTTTAACCAGCCAGCGGACGAAAATCCACATTTCGTCGAAAGTTGTTCTTCCGATCGTGCAGGGCGGTTACAATGAGAAAGATTGATTATTCTCCGTACCAGCTTTTTAAAATTATAACTCAATATCGAATTTATTTCAATCCAAATTAGCTTTAATTTATACCTTCATCCAAAAATGCTGAAAGGCGTGATGATAAAACTATTAAAATAGTGTACTTTTTGTAGTTATTTTTTGATTATAAGTATTTATCATTTTTCAATAATGTCTAAATTTAATAATAATGTTAAAAAAATCTGAAATATATTAGTTTGTAAGTGCGCAAATAAATACACAAATGGACCAATTTTCGTCAAGAAACACATGTACGTACATATTTTTTAATGATTTTATTGAAACTAAAATTAAAATTCTAATACATAACTTTGCTAGATAATGTATTGATTTATTTTACTGCATGATTACATTATTTGAAATGGGTGTGGTATAATACAAAAACTTTTTTGAAAATTGAACAAATCTGCCAACGACCTATGGAATAACCTTATTATACTAAAAATTAAAAAAAAATCTAAAAATTTATTACATAACTATGCTAGATAAAAGAACAATCTTTCGAAATCCATTTATAATTTTTTGCGGAAAAGAGTCAATACGTCTAAAAACTTTTTTGAAAATGACGTATTTCCGGCTTTCTCTGGTAATGCCCTCTTAATGGACCTATTGCCATCACTGGATTATAAATAGGACACGGTGAATTCTGTGTTTGTTTTACCGGCAATTCCATGAAAGGTGTTCCAAAGAACTAGCAACATTGATTATTTCGGAACTGATTATTAATATTAATAATCAGTTAAGTAATATTTTGCGTTTCATCTCCACAACACGGGTCTCTTCAAGACCTTAGTTTTCACTTCATCGCCGATGGTGACAAAGCCCATGCCCCAAAGGAAAACTCAACATTTTAAAGGGATTCTATTCTTCCTATTCCATTTCACTTTTTTAAATTCTTCTTAATCTTAATGTTACAAATAATGTATACAAGATATATATATATATATTTTTTTTTTAATTAATAATACATTCTGGTATCATTTTTAGAGCAACGCTCTTGTGAAAAAGACAGAGAAATGTTTGAAAATTAAGTTTTAATATAAAGTTTCCAGAAAGAGCAAGAGAGCAAAAAAACTAAAGGAAGATTTATCGAATATTGTTATTGAGGATTATTATATTATATTACAAAATACTCGTATAATATTTTGTATAATATTTTGGTATCCGACAGTTGATCCGCGACAATTGGCCCCCCCGAAATAATATGTGTCAATTTTTTGTACTTATACGCTTGTATATACAGTATGTGTGTTACTGTAAAAGCCCGTACTACGGTAAATCTTAAGATTTTCCAGTAAATCTTAAGATTTACCAACTTTTAATGTTGGTAAATATTAGGATTTACTGGTAAAACCTAAGATTTACCAATTTACAATTTACCAATGGTAGACAAGTAGTTTTATCCTTGATGTATTTAAAATGGAAATTGATGGAAATATATGTTTTGTACTTTTTTTATTTTTTTTTTGTTATTTTTTTTAAATGTTAAATATTTTAGTTCATAAAATGTACATTCGCTATAACAATTCAAGTTGATCTTTTAAACATGGCAGTTATTTGACTTGACATTGGAGAAACATCACAGAATTTTCAAAAAGCACTTAATTCAATGAATATATAAATATTATTATTACTTATTTAGAATAATTTCAAAGTTACTACATAATATGTACATACTATTTATGCAAATTACTATTCAGGTTGACAGAGCCTGTAAGGGGGCATACATTCATTATTAATTACGTGGGCAGTTTTTCTTATTCAGTATTCGGCGGTACATTCTCTGCACACCCGGACGCGTCGGGGTCACTTAGTTATATTTTGTGTAAATAGGTATGCCGTATTTTTCCTAAACCGACTGCATATTGCATATCAGTACGCCGGGGGGCAACTGTCGACGGATCAAATGCCATGGAACTTATTAAGAAATATTAATGAAACGGCTTTTTATTTTTGAATTTAAATACTTCGTTCCGAATCTAATATTAACCGGCAATTGGTTTAACCGTTGAATAATTCTAATATATTTATATTCTAATATTTTTAAGATACTGAAATAAAAAAAAAATAAAAAATGTTGGGCTGTGGTGGTGTTACAGTTACAGCACATTCTTTCTAATTTTATTTATATTAAAAAAAACCTACATTCATATTAAAAATGAATCAATTTTGTCTTCATTACTAAGACTTAAAAAATCCTTTGTCTTGAGAGCTTGTACTTATGCTTGATTTCAGCATTGATTTCCCTCATTAATTGTTCATTTCTTTGATTATCAATTATTTTCGAGGCAGCGAAAACTCATCGAGCAAACAGCATTAATGATCTGCTAATTAGTGGATATCTCTGCGCGGTGTTATTCTTCCCCCAGAGAACCTTTATTCTGAGAAATTTAATGAGAAAAGTACTTTGCGAGTCCGAGAAAGGAAAGACGTGTATTCTCTCGCGAAGGATTCCCATAGAATATTTAAATTTAAAAAGTTAAGTACATTTGAATGGTTTTAATAACATGTTCTACTTCATTGGATACGAAATAATTAAGGACTACGTATTTTAGATGTTTGAGCTTTTTTTCATTTCTTAATTATTGCTATTGTTTTATGTTTTGTATATATATATATAGGAGTTATTGGACTCTCTTTGTAGGTAGGTGAAAAACACTTTATTGAGTTTACAGTAAGTTAGCAGTAACATGTCAGTTGTTATTTATTATATCACTAGCACAGACCCGTGAAAAATCACGGGAAATTTTAATTGTAGGGTTGATGAATGCGTGTTTGCTAAAAAGCTCAGAACCTTGAAAAATCACGAAATCTGACTTTCAGATATGTAAGGTTGTCGAAAAAATTTTAAGGTCATTTTATGGTAAGTAAGGAGAGGAAGATCTGGAAAGGAAAAAGGTACGAGGGGTTGGTAGGAATCTGGGTGTTAGTGTGTCCAGGTCATCCGCCGCCAAGAGCTAGACAAACCTCACCCCTGCGAAGTCACCCAAGTGGCGAACCACTTGGGGTGACCTATTATGGCAGAGGTATTGGTTATCCGATAAATGATTCCCGGGCGGCGGCGGTACCCATTCCCGCCTCCGAAATAAGCATACATATTTATACTAGCATAAATTAACTTGCTTAATGCTTAATACGTCCCATAATCCCTGCCCATTCTATTTTCTTTATTGACTCAAGTTGCCTGTGTAGAGTGTACCCGCTGATTAAAATCCAAAATCTTACATACTCAACCTAACAAAATGGTGTCCCCTGGTATATCGGTTGAATCGGAACAGGAATACTCGTTGGGATAGTAAATCGTTTCGCAATATAATTTGGTGACCGGACAACTCAGAATCATGCAATTTTAACACCTTTGAAAAGTCACTACATGTATATGAAAAAAAAAACATGTGTGCAATTCACATGCAGTAGAAGTCAAACTTTCTGAAAATTAAAGTAGACAATAGTGGGGAGGCTACGAAGCACCGTACAAAGAGGAGACCTATTATTTACGAAACACCGCACGAAGAGGAGACTGATTATTCTATCTCCTTCTCTCGCAGGCTAATTCCCGTAGATATATGGGTTTGTCTCTTTTTGGTGTCGCTTTTTCGTTTCAGCGAGTTTCAAATTAAAACGGTGCTTTACTTTAAAAAAATGTAAAATAGGTTACGTTAGGTTAGGTTATGGGTTATTTTTCAAAAAAAATATTTTCATAAATTTTAATGATTCTCCAAAGCGGTGTTAAAATGAAATGTTTGTACCACATAATTTAACCTATCAGGTCCGAAGAGGTGCTCACTTGGGCTGCCGAGGCCGGTGGCGCGGCTGGTCGCGGCTCCGCACGCCTGTCGTGCTCAGTGCGGTATGCGCGCGCGCCGAGCGTGCCCGCTTCGCTGTCGCCCGGCGCCGAGGAGGAGGAGGCACCCGAGCACGTCGCGCCAAGGAAGATCGTGCTCAGGATGGACATTGACAAGGATGATATTCAGGCCGTTTTGCCGATTTCTAAGGTAATAATTTTTAAAATTGCCTTTTTAGTAATTTTAATTAAGTAAATAAAAAATGAGGTTATCGCTTACAACGAAACCTCATATTTTAGTAGAAAATATATAATAAAATAGCATTCTAATTAGAGCATGGTGAGGACAGAACTTTTAAACTTTTGGAAAATACCGAATATACAGGATGTTAAAAGACGTAGTTCTTGGCTCCGTTTAACTAGCAATTACTGACATTATTTGGAGTAAAAAATGCACATGAAATTTTGGTTTCCGGTGACAATTTTGGATGTTGTTTTTTTATCCAAAATTAAAAATATTAAAAAAATCAATAGATATTGACAATTAGGGGTGGGTGAGAAGTCGGGCGGTTACTCGGCTGATTGACCAGTAACGACATGTGGAAGAATTTTTTTGTTTGAATTGATTAAAATTTTTCCTATATTATTGTTTGTATTAAATGCCGCTCTTAATTCAGAAGGAAGATTTTTACACAGAAGAGAAATGATGAATAAAATACGACGCTATTGGTAATTAAGATTATTATTACTGTTTATATAATTAGGATTTTGAGGCAATTTGTTTTTTTACTTAAAATTGTATCGATGAAATCGGCATCGTAACCTTTATTAGCCGCGATTTTTTAAAGCTAATGCTAGTTCGTTGGAGAAATTAGTATTTGATAATGGTATCGTGACCAAACGATTGATCATTAAATGAAACGCGGGTGTTTATGTGAAACAGGATGATTAGATGTGTTATGTACAACACATCTAATCATCCTGTGGTGTAGGTGGGTTTACGAAAGATGTTAACCCATCTCCTTGGTTCAATATATTCGCACCTCATAATCCGGAAGCCTCGGATTCTGAAAAAAATTCTGAAACCGTCACTTTGGATCGAGATTGAAAAATATCTATGCATGATAGCTTTCATATTTCAAAGACAGTAAGAAGCATTATTTCGTTCTCCTAATGGTTAAAAGAAAAATACATATGTTTGCATGAGAGGAAGAGAGATATATAGCTTTTAAAATGTAAAATCCCTCGGGACATTTTTGGTCTTATGAAAGAATAACGCGATTACATGTTTTGGGTTGTATTTATTCCTAAACAAGCAGACGGGTTAAAATTTATTTCATTATTTACGACAGATAAGGCGAGATCTACAAAAATTGAAGTTGAATTTGTGTCTATCTCTAAAGTGAATTTAGTATATTGGTGGTAGGAATTTATAAGGTTGAGGAAGGCATTCAGTTGACGTTCTGTCCCTGTCCATATACAGAATACGTCGTCGACATATCTTTTCCACCATAAGACATTTTTTATAAGGGGTGAGGTACCAGTAAAAATTTTGTTTTGTAAATTATTCATGAATATTTCGGCAATCAAAGGGCTTGTGGGAGATCCCATGAGTAGGCCATCTATTTGCTGATATATAACAACATTTAACTGAAAATAATTTGGCTTAATGCGAACATTAAATAGCGAAGTAAGATCATTTATGAACTCTCTAGATAAATTAAAACTATTTAATTTATTTTTTTTTACATTAGCTCCACACAGGAGGCACTGAGGAAAGCAATTTCCCTAGGGGCCTATGTCATCTTTAAGGATGCTGTGTGGAGGGTTTTTTAAGGGAAAGGAAGGAGAAGAAGATATGGGAAGGAAAAGGTATGAGGGGTGGGTAGGAATCTGGGGGTCAGCGTGGCCAGGAGCGACGGACGTATGAATCTATTCCTCACACTGCGGTGCAAGGCGAAGGGTCGGAAGAATCCGGCTGGAGAGGTCAAAAGGCCTCCCTCAATCAGTCTCCTCCGATCCAGCCCGCCACGCAGTGGTTGGGCAAACGTATCCGCCACCAATACCTAGATAAACCTCATCCCATGAACCCGGGCTCCCCTGCTAAGTCACCAAACGTAGCGAACCACTTGGGGTGACCTGTGGGAGGGGTGTTGGTTGTCCAATAAATGGTTCCCGGGGCGAAGGGAACCCATACCCGTCTCCCAAATTGTAATTACAGATTAAACATTTGCTCTTCTCTATGAGAACATTGGGGGATAAATTAACCACATCAAAAGATATGAGTTTAGAATATTTTCTCCCCAGAATAAACAATTAAAAATTCATTTTCATTAGTGGAAGAATTGGAAGATTTGGATATCCCTAAAAATTGTTCGGTACTAAAAGTACGAAATCGAAGACAATACATTTGCCTTGTTTTTGGCTTGCCATTTTGAGATTTCTACCACGCGTCTATATATGTATATTGTAACGTCTTTGTGGATACGGATAAAGAAGGTTACATGTACACGAGCACGAGTGATTTTTTGGGATTTAAAAGAGTATCGTCACCAACTGCATTAATAACCTGTCTACTGTAATATTTGGGCTCATAATGTTACACAGGAAGTAATATTATCGATACAGCACGTTTTTCGTTTTTATTGTAAAATTAAAAAGTGAAGTCAATTTGTAAACACTTTGATTTCAACACGACCATCACATCACGGGTATCAGCCTAGAATGGTGGTCGAAAAATCCACAAATACTCGTAATATAACCATAATATGCAATGAATAAAGAAAATTTTTAAAAAAAATGGTTTAATGTAGAAGTTCTCGATAAGCCTTCTACATTTAACATTTTTTTGCATTGTATCCTCACGTTTTGCTGGAAAACATTGTAAGTACATTTATAATGTTTTAACATGAACAAGTTTCCTTCTCGCAGCTTTTACGTGTTAAGTAGTTTGACCTCGTTAGTTTTAAGTACCACCGCACCACCTCATGTGCTTGTTGCTGCGCTAATTATAACAACTGCAATGTTCTGATTTTACCTGCCACCAACGAAAACACGATTATTTTGCAAAAAAACCATGTTAGCATATCTAAAACCACTGGATTAAATGCACCTAAGATATTTTAAGGTTAGGTTCGTTAGATTACTTAATTATCTTTGCATCTGGGGCTGCCAGGCTGCAAAATAATCCGCATCCATAAATGTACTTTAGGTTGGAACTAGATGTAGTAGGAACTTCCTCGGAGCCGCAGCGTTTAATTATCGAACAGCTCACAAAATACAAGTATTGTGTACGAGTATTTAGCCGCTGTTCCTTTTGTGTTCCGCCAATAATGACCAAGCAAGCTCAGGCAAGGCAGGGAAAAGCGTAGTACCTACGTATATTACAATTGTTCCATCTATAAAGGCAAAGTTTGCGGCACCGTCTAACTATCGAGGATTTTGTGTAAGCCTTTTAAATTTTCAGTAATATTGCTGTTCATTTCGGCCCAGCAATATTGTAGTTCATTTCGGTTCGCCGATGTTTTGTTTCGAACCTCCGTATTTTATTTTCGAAATGCCCAGAATCTGCGATGGTATTATTCCCCAAAATTTTTAAGGTTTATTCAGGCCTACCTTGTTTTTTCACTTTGAAATTACCTTAACAGTTCGTCATGAAAATATGATTGTTTGAAATACCTTACTTTCCATTATTATTCGACGACTTCCGTTGCTTAGTGGTTGACGAATTAGGGAGGTTGTTGGTTCGATGACCAAGAAAGTAAAAGTAAAAGTAATAAGTAAAAGTAATGTATAGGTGTTATTGCATCCCAAAACAAGATGAGTTTTTCTCAAAACTGCTATCCAAAAAAATGTTGCCAATTATTATTAACTAGTAGTTCTGTAAACAGTAGGCCTCACTATTATGATTTATTTTTGTGGGTATTAAGCTACCTCCTTAGCCAACGTATCGGTTAGCTTTATGGTGTCCATCATCAGGGCAGATGTGTAATTACATATATGTGATTGCACAGCGCAACACGGCATAATACCCCAAAAATAAATCACGATAATACCGTGAAAATCTCAAATCATATCAATAACTATCACCTTCAAAAATGTACGTTTCTATTTTTCTCTTATTTAATAAATCGAAGCCAAAATTTTCTTTGAAATCACAAGATTTGTAAGTAGGTCCTTAATAGTTAATTATAAAGCATTTATTTTATGTACTAAAATTTATTTATTTCAAAAAGGAATTATACAATTTTTCTAAAGAAACCTCAAAATCTCCACGTCAATTCTTTCTTCAAGCTTTCTTTAAGCAGGTAGGTGCCTACCATAATATTGAAAAGCTCGGTCAAAGTCAAATTCAATCATCTAGAAAAAGTAAGGCTTACTTGAAGACTAAAGTGGATGCAGCAGATTTTCAAAACCAGGAGCGGAAAACAAAAACAAATTCACAGATATATGAAATGCCAAAGGGTTGAGTTAAACAGGACTTCGCTACGCTCACTCATGAAATCTTTAAAATTTCTTATGGAATAATCGAAAATTTATTGATTGACATTCTCGGATCAGACTTTCTGAAAATTTCTTCACGTAATTTATCTCTTTAAATTTATTCTATCGGTATCGAAGGATCAACTAACTTCTTAAACCGTCAAGTTAATTTGTTCGCTTTTCGGAACAACTCATACAGGTCTTATAGAAATCGTTGTGTCTCCCTTACTATCACATTGGTATATCATATTGGTTTCTAACGGTGTTAGAAAGAGAAAACACCACGCTTTATATAATCTAAAAATTTACCACAAAGAAGTAAAATGCGCACCATGAAACCAATCGCCTTCATCAATGTATCGCTGCTGGACGCCATCATCTTTCTGATTTCATCTTCAGGACTTGATGCATAAAACGGCATGATGTACCTAATAAAATAAAATAAACCCCATTTCTGTACGCCGTTTTTTTAATTGTCCTTCAAAACTGCACTGTTTGTTTTCCGCACCTTGTATTTTTTTAAATATATGTTTATTTCGATTTATAAAATTTGAAAGCTTCTTTTATTACCTTCAAAAACAGTTTATGGTTTTCGAATACGTTCAGAAATATTCCATTTATTTGGATTTTATTGTGAAGCCGAAATATTAATATAATATAATATAAAACGGGGCTAAATACACATTAACATAGGAAAACATATTTTGCAGTAGCCCCACGATGTATTTTCCGTATTTGGAAATCTGATATTTACAGTGAAAGACATGGACACTGACTGAACAGTGAAATGTTGCATTTAGGAATAATATCTCCTTTATGTATATATTCTGTTACTCTGGCAATATGTGTCTCAGTGTTCCTGGTACTCTGATGCCTATCAGCAATGTGTACATTCAATACACTACTTTCCTTAATCCAATTACGTAGAAAGCCGCTTCTGTTATTTGTAAAGGTGAAAAACACCTCCCACGGATTAGTACATAGACTGAAGTCTAAATAAGATTGCTAATAATCAAATAGGTTATGTTGAAAAAACAATTTTCTCTACGCTGTCTTTATAATTTCTTTATGGAATGACAGGCTCTGAATTCAACTATAATACATGGTTTTTGTGGTCTGCTGTATTTGATTATGAACATATTCAGCCTTACTAAAAAACCCAGTGAAAATTTTATTCAATTGACAAACGGCCGCGGATGTGAAAACATTACTAATTAAAAAAATTGTTCATGGAAAAAAATACACTTGGTTTACACAGTCTGAGAGGGTAGTTTATCTCTGTTTTAGTAATGATGTTTTAATTAAATTTGGATTTTTTCCTAAGTATTTTGAATGTTGTGTATATTTCTTATTTTTGAAGGTGTCGTAAAAACAAAACCATTTATGAAAACTAGATAAAATTACCTTTTAGATTTGTGTAATTGAAATACGCTTTAGTTTTAAAAAACTGCCATATATTAAGATTCAAGCGCGAAAAAAAATGGAATTTTTATTTTACCAAAACATATTTGATGAAAGTGTGCAGAAATTTATAACAAAACAAAATTTTAAAAATACAGACCTTTTATATAATGAATTTGGAACGAAACTGTCACCTGACTTTTTCCTCGTGCATGCAATAAAAAAGTAATAAAAAATTTCAAAGTTTTTTTATTGCCAAAAAACTAACCTACAAAATGATACTGACTTTTAAAACACATTTCTTGCATCTCTAAAGACGTTAATTTCTTTGATTAGTTTAGGAACACATGTATTAGATTTTAATATTTAAAAAAAACACCACTTTTATGAAATTCTCATAAAATAAAAACGTTTAAATGTAAATTTGAATTATCATGTTTTATATAAAATCCTTTTTGACATTTCAATTTTCAAAGTATGATTATTTTTATTATAACTTGACTAAAACTTATTAAAAACCACAAAAACTCGGTAAATGTATCAATTATACGAATATAATGGTGAATTAGTCACATTATTAGAAATTACGATCACATTTGAGTAAGTAATAATAATACACACACATCCGAGGAGTGATTTTATTTTGGCGCTTTCAGCCCGAACGACGAATGCGCAGGCGCCCGCGCGCCACCTGGCGGTTATGAAGGAAAACACACAATTTAGTACTTACACTATGAAAAATTACATTGTTGCCAGACCTATAAAATATATTTTAAGAACAAACGTTATTAGTAATGTTATCGTGTTTTAGTGTATTTTTGTTTTATTCATGTTGCTGCAGCAACGTGGGTTATCGGGCGTGCTGTGGTTTTTTTTTAGTAAGGCTGTGCATGTTTAATAATTTTACCGGACGTTCATTAGCATAAAGACTACTATATTAACACACGTACCACGCTATTAGGTTTAGGAATTCACGGTGATCTCTATAGATCAGGGGTGGCCAACTTGTTTCAGCCGCCCGGGGCGGAGGAAAATTTCGCCGCCCACTTATTTAGGGAATTCAACCGCAGATTTTCGAGCGGTGCCGCGCCGGGGTTTAACAGGTTTTAGCTGAGGATTGATTCTGCGTCCCCCAAATAGTTACACACGGAACAGTCAATTTATCAGAATTTTGCAGCATTTGGTATGCTACTCAAATGACGATAAATCTGCAACTTGTTGCGGAATTGCGAAATCCTATTACATGCATACCATTCAAGATTCCCGATAGCAGTTACAGTCGAAATTTTCATCCGCCCGGGCGGCTGACACCCACGCTACGCCACTGAATATCATGTGGTCCATTTGAAAAGTATGCAATTTTTTTTAGCTATTTCATAAATATCACCACGATCAATGTAATTATTAAAAAGATAATTGATAAATTCCACCAACTTCTCATCAACTGAATTCACCAAGTCTGATACCACTGCCTTAATTTCTGCTGTGTACAGGAATGTCAGGAATGAAATTATAGTTTTTCCATATTTTTTGCAATTTAAAAAAAATAAATATTTTCGATGTCGACTATCATAGACGCTGTTTAACTTTGGAATGCTGCAACAGTATTCATAATTTCTGTTAATGATTTATTATTACCTCGTAATTCCAGATTCAGTTTTCCAGTAAAATCTGATAAAAATGCTAAATCATATCCCAGTCTAAATCACACTGTTGCTGATAATCATCACCCCTCTCTTCAAGAAAATTTGTTATTACATCTAATTACATGATGGATCGGCATTTGAAAATCACACAAGATGATACGCGCAACTCTTGTGGGATTCTTGTCCAGCTACGGGTCCGAGTTTTTGTGCGGGTGTAAGTTCTATTGGGTTTGAGTCCTTGGCCGAACCCGTGCCTCCGATCGACTGAACTAATGGCCACGATCGACCGGTTGGCCATCCCTGCTATATATGGATCGCATCTTATGTTAGTAATCGACACCAAATCACGGTTGTCAATGGTTTCGCATCCTGCTTAATAGAAATCGTCTCAGGTGTGCCCCAGGGGTCGCATCTCGGAACACTCTTATTCATCTTTAATATATAAAACAAAGTCGGGTTAGTTACACTATTTATAACTCGAGATCGGCTGGACCGATTTTGATGTTCTTTGATTTGTTGGATTTGTCTCCGCCCCGAACAACAGAATAACTATTAAAACACCGCAAAAATTTACGAAAGAAAGAAAGAAAAATAATTTTTTCATACATTTTGTATGGAACGAATTCTCATATCTTGAAAGAACTGCAGCAATATTGTGATAGGTATAATATTTAACTGTGCGTGAATTCCAACAATTCAAAAACGTCAAATGTCAATGCGCTAATTGCTTTGCTTTTGTTCTCATATAATGCTGTCGCTCTTTCTTACACACAATGTCGATAGTCGAAAATGAGACAAACGGTGAACGTATGTCTCTGCACCCCTCGAAAGGAAAAATACAATAATAATAAATCCCTGAAATGAAACGCATTTTTTTACGTAAGCTCCACTCAGGACCTATGTCATCTTAGGGGATGCTGTGTGGAGGGTCTTTTTAAGGAAGGGTAGGATAGGAAGTTCTGGGAAGGAAAAAGGCATGAGGGGTGGGTATCCGGGAGTGAATCCATCCCTCCAACTGCGGTGCAAGGCCATTGATTTGACCGGAATTGACCTTTTACACTGACCTTTCCAGCCGGACTCTTTCGACCCATTGGTCGAGAGTATCCGGCTGGAAAAGTCAAAAGGCCTCCCTCAACCAGTCTATCTCGATCCGGCCCGCCACGCAACATGTGGGCAGACGCATCCGCCGCCAAGACTGCCGGGCACCCCTGCTAAATAGCGAACCACTTGGGGTGACCTATGGTAGAGGTGTTGGTTATCCAATAAATGGTTCCCGGGACGGCGGCACCCTTACCCGCTTCCTTTCAAAAATTCCCGTAAGTAAGTGGAAAAGTAAGAAAATCACAAAAAATATAAATCCGTTCACAACGCCATCTCTGATACTGACAAAAACAAAAAACGGACAGTTGGGCATCGATAATTGCTTCATTGTGTAATTATTAACTTAATAAAAAAACTTAATTTAATTCAACAGTTATTGATTCTTAGGCGGTACGAAGTTCGTCCGGTCAGCTAGTTATTTATATAAATGACATTCTTGTATGCTTCCCAAATAGTTACATTATGTTGTAGGCGGATGACATAAAAATTTTTAAACCTATAAAGTCGTTATTCGATTGCATCGTATTACAAAGCGATCTTGATCATTTGTGCGCATACTGTGAATCAAACTTATTGTCCGATAATAATACATCTAAGTGTCACTAGATTACGTTTACTAGAAATAAAAATAAAATTATCTATCCTTACTACTTGAATAATAAACCTTTACAATATATGTCTACATGTTAGACATATATAAATTAGAAAACATAGGTATCAAAGGCAAGGAACTCCAACTATTAAAAAGTTATATGAGTAACAGAACACAGCAAGTAAAAATTAACAACCATATTAGCAAGCCACTACCAATTACATATGGAGTTCCACAAGGAAGCATACTAGGGCCCGTTCTTTTCACTATTTACATTAATGAACTTTGCAGCATGAAAATAGACGGTGAAATAGTTAGTTATGTAGACGACACAGTCTTACTCTTTAAATCTAAGGATTGGAAAAATGCATACAACATAGCGAATTTAGGAATCACTTAAGTGAAATCATGGCTAGACTCAAACACGCTTACACTAAACATATCGAAAACAAAATTCACAACGTACAGTATAAATAGCACAGGACAGCCAAAAAATAACACAAACACCATAAAAATACACGAATGTTTAAACACCAACATCTGCGTTTGCCCTCCTCTAGAACAAAAAGAACAAATAAAGTATCTAGGAATCATAATTGACCATAACCTTAGATGGACACATCACATCAAACAAGTCACAAATAAACTCCTCAAAACGATACACATTTTCCTAAACATAAGAAACATATACAAAATACAACAACTGAAAACAATATATTTTGCTCTATGTCAGTCTATAATAGAATATGGAATAATTGCTTGGGGAGGAGCAACAAACTCAGCTATCGAACACCTGGAAATTGCGCAGAAAACGATCTTAAAGGTAATCCTTAAAAAACATACTTACTGATACAGACCAAATATTCAACCACTGTGACGTACTAGACATACGACAATTATATCTACGTTAAATCGCTACTAAATTACATTTTTGACCAAAAAACAACCTTCAACAAACACAAAATATCACAAACAGACCAGTTAGACAAGCATACAAAGAAAACTTAAAAACTCCGACGGTAAATACAAGCTTTGGACAAAGACACTACCAATATCAAGCTATAAAAGCATTCAACAGTCTAACACTTGAAAATAAAATTGAGGAAAACAAAAATAAATTCTGACACAAAATTACAAAATGGATTAAAGACCAAAATAGACAATACTACCAAAATATTATAGCATAAAATAATAAAAAAACATACAAGTAACACACAAAACCAATATAAAACACAAACACACAACACTTATTAAAAATATCGTTTTTAATCTTATATAATATTATTTATTCTTAAATTTACGTTAATTTTAAATCTCTACTTTTTAAGTTTAATTTATCTTAATCGTATGTTTTTTATTTACTTTTTTCTGTTTTTTCACCAATATTATATATACACTAGCTGATCCGGCGAACTTCGTACCGCCTCAGAATCAAAAACTGTTATCAACTTATTAGCTGAATTGATCTAAATTGTTTCTCCTTGCGTATACCATACCTTGATCTAAATTGTTTCTCCCTGCGTATCCTTTCCCCTCTCGCGTTCCCTCTCCCTCTCCCCACTCCACTTCTCCCCTTCCCCCGTCCCGCTAACCCCCCTTCCTGAGTTCCTTTCCCATGAGGCGTATCAGGCACAATTCGCTTTTTCGTGTAGAATCCAATAACACTAATGCAGCAAAAACTCACCAATCTCTCACGCAATCACAACTTATGCACACTATGAAAAATTACTACACTTAGACATTTTTCACGACTACTTTAGACATAATATTCCTTATAACTTGTAAACTTATGAACAGTGTTTGTCTTAATAAACAAATAAACAAAGACATAGCTACACTATAATATAATAATAGAGAACTTTTTTCGTAAGGCGGGATTACATTTATCTGTCGTGTCGTGTTTTAAATTTTATATTACGAAATAAACA
This sequence comes from Limnephilus marmoratus, assembly GCA_917880885.1. NCBI lineage: Eukaryota > Metazoa > Arthropoda > Insecta > Trichoptera > Limnephilidae > Limnephilus > Limnephilus marmoratus. The sequence goes on along the minus strand of OU862912.1, from coordinate 21,257,306 downwards.
TATTTTTTTAATGTATGAGTATTTAGAATGCAAACATAAAAGGTTTTGAAAATTGCCCACCATTTTTTTTTAAATTACTGATAATAAAAAAAACACACATATTTTTTTAAGCAAATTTATCATAAACGTTATCGTCAACTCACTTTTTGTCGTTTCATGTAAATATAATTAATTTATAAAATCCCAAAGTTTCATTATTTTTTTTTTCAAATTGTGGTTGGGAATTTCGGTTTCATAAAATAGTACATTTTAATTATTTTGTAATTATTTTTTTAGATTTGAATATAAAGCGTGATGTTTTCTCTTTCTAACATCGTGCAGATTTCAGATCGTATTTCTAACCACGATAGTAGGGAGACGATTTCTATGAGGCCTATTAGAGTTGTTCTGAAAAGCGAACAAATTAGCCTGGGAGGTTAAACGTAAAATAAAACGCTAAGCTAAACGTGGTATATCTTTACGAATGCAAAGGAACTTTGACAGATTTAAAAAAAACGTGTAAAAAACTTATTTTTTGCACATTTTCATAATTCTCATTTCAGCGACAAACTGTAGATCGTTGACATAGAGTGGTAAAATGTGATGCTACCAATATCCTATTTATTTAATTTTATGTACCTTAAAAAAATCCATAGTGAAGCGGTAGGCGGAAAAAATGTAATCATTTTACCTGAAAATCTTATTATGCGCCTTTCAGGAAAAGTGCGTATCTTGTTTTCTGAAATAACCTTGAAAGCCTCGCATTAAGGGTGAACCTACCCCCCCCCCCTCCCACCTTAACCCCAAAGCTTCTGCCCCAGAACGTCAGTCAAGGAAATGAGATTCTTTTGTTTGTCGGGGACACAAATAGAAATCTCTTCCCCGAAATATTTTCTATTTGGATAAAGAAACAGATCACCTTTATGAACAATGATATTATAATACACAGGAAATCTATTTGTTTCTCTAATGGTCAAATCTGGTAAGATATTCGCACTGCTATTATTATTTCAGTCTAGAATTTCTAGATCAACTTATACCATTTTTAGGACGCTTAAATTATAGAGCTTTGAAATATCAATTTTACTATTAAGGCCCGGTAATACCCGCTCAAAAAGAAGAAGAAGGATAGATATATAAATACGAATGTTAGTGGGAGCGCGCTAATATTAATATATATATTAAAAACGATCATATTTAAGCAAAAATGTTGAAAATGTTTAATAAAACACCATTTGTTTCAAATAGAGCAAAAATCTCGTGAGGAATAGCATTTAAAGAAACACTGTGAATTTTTTTCATACATGTAACTTGTAAAATAACTGAAAAACGTGATTATAATAATTTTCGGAGCGTACTTTGTGATTTTTTTTTCTAACGAGGGAATTTCATATAATTGCCGTTTTGGCGTGGGGAATGTATAGATATTGTTTTCAAGAATAACACATACATATATTTTTAAAAGCTTTTTTAAAAGGAAAATATGTAATACATCGGTAGAAATACGGGAAGCCAGGCCTTAAGAATTAAGATGACACGGTTTAGGGAAAATATGGTATACCTAATTACACAAAATATAACTAAGTGACCCCGAAGGGGCGTGCAGAGAGGATGTACCGCCAAATAACAAAATAATACATATTTTCATTCAAATGCATCAAGGAAAAAACTGCTTGAATAAATATATACTGTGTATCAGTCGATTTTACGTTTGTTATTGGTAAATAATGCACAAAAAACATTATTTTTAGTAAATATCATTTCGCGGGCTATCTGTCGGCGGATCATCTGCCGGGTCACCGCCTGCGCCTGGTAGATACTATTCGTTAAATATTAAATTCCAATCCGGCCTAACTTTGTATGAGAATGTACTCGTGTATGAAAAATACATCATCTTGCGTAATATCTATTTGGTAGGTAGTTATTTTTCGAAATGCATCTGATTTTAAAACTGAATTTATCTCCATTTTTCATAAACAAAAAAAAAAAAAACAGCTTTCCATGTTTAAATGATCGGAACTGCCAACATACAAAAGAGAGCGCATACGGCAAATCAGTCATTCTGAAGCTTCTACAAAATTTAGGCTTTATGTCAAAATTCACAGTGTCATATGCAAATGGCTCCGGTATCGCCACCGAGTTCCGGTACTTCCGTCCTTCCGCCGAATATATCCCAGATCTCGTCAGCTGATTCACCCCCTTTCACCCCTTTCAGCCAACCCTCTGGGTCAGCGATCTGTGACCTGATTGGTGGGGGGTTGGGAAGGCTCCAATCTAATCTGCTTTCAACAAAGCCTTCCGCGCTTGCGACTCGCCGTGCCACACAGACACCAGCCACACCGCCCGCGCCCCTCGGCCGCACAGCCGTAGGTACAGCCAGCCGTACGGCCTCACAGACTCGGGCTGCAGGGGTCAAAAGCTTTGTAATAATTGATCATCAGGTTGACAACAGCCTTCTGCGATGATCGTCATGCAACTGGATTGTGGATCATCGGGTTAGCTTTACACAAAAGGTTTCATTGCGACGTTTTGTGCTCAAATCAAAGTATAGTTGTGGATTTGTGTGTGGCTTGTTGAGGGCGATTTAATTGTTCGTATTAAAGTGCATATTCTGGAATATACTCAGTCGTTACATTTTATTAGCTTCGTTTGATATCAAACCACAATGAGTCTATGGGTTGGTACTTCATTCATATCTGGTTATTATTTAGTTTGACGTTTAGTAAAGTTTGGAGTTTCACAGCCAACGTTTCATTGAATATGTCAGCAATCAATGTTAGATATTAAATTTAGTACCCAGTTGAGCATTATTCAGATTGGGTAAATTAAACTTATCCCACGTTCTCACGTTTTGCACAGTACGGTAATATTAAATTTAATTAAGAAACGGAAATGTTATTTCCTTAAGAAAAACAGTATTTTGTGTATTTAAAGGCTTTGACAAGTTCAACCAATGGTTTATCACATATTTTCCATAAAAACATTATATTTTTTAGTTCTAAAAAATGTGTTTTATTTTTTAAGATAATGTCTGTACATTTGTTGAGCCGAAGCGGTATTTATATAAAATTCCCTCGATGGAAATAAATCGCAAAATATGCTCCGAAAATTGTTAAAAACTCATTTTGTGCTGTTAATTAACAAGTTAGAGGGATGAAAAAATTGACAGTTTATCTTTAAGGGCCCGCAACCCGGATTTGTACCGATTTATTACATATTTCCCTTAAACACGGTAAGTTTTAAAGCTCTTAAAAAAATATATGTTTTTCTTGAAGTAATATCTAGACTTTGCCCGCGCCGAAACGCAAATTATATAAAATTCCCTCGATGGAAAAAAATCGCAAAGTATGCTCCAAAAATTATTATTAACACGTTTGTTTCAGTTATTTTACAAGTTATATGTATGAAAAAATTCACAGTGTTTCTTTAAATGCTGTTTATTTATTTATTAATTTACGGACAACAGTCCATTAAAAACAAAATACAAACAAAACACGAATAAAAAAACAGAGATGACAGTGAAGGGAGAGCACATAAAAATTAATAGCAGTGACGATATAAATATCAAAAGTACATATAGAGACACTACAAGTCAAAGCATGAAGAAGTATTTAAATATTGCGTATCGACTGCCGAAAGTCATTTAGTTTTACACCAAAAAAATCAATGCTTTGACTTGCGTTGACAAGTTTCGACATTCTGGATAAGGGAGAATGGTAAAATAATTAGTAGAATGTTGATTGAGGAACAGCAATTCATTATTTCGAAGCCTACGGGAAGGGATGTTAAACTGGATGAGTTGTAACAATGCAGGTGTATCAGTAACACTGTTGATAATCTTAAATATCCAAATTAGATCAGAGTCCTTTCTACGTTTTTCTAAAGAAGACATGTTTAAAATGTGTTCAATTTCATCATATGAGTACTTGCCTCTTTCAAGACCCAACCTCCAAGCAATTCCTCTTAGGAAACGATGTTGTACGGATTCGATGTGACAAATGTGGACAGCATGGAAAGGAGACCAAATGACACTAGCATATTCAAGGTGAGGGCGAACCAGCGAACAGTAAAGAGTTTTAAGTGTACTTATATGTTTGAAGTCAGAGGTAATTCTATGAATGAAGCCGAGTAGTTAAAGTGATTTGTTTAAGATAATGCCCGCGAGATTTTTGCTCTATTTTAAACGAGTCGTGGTTTAATTAAACATTTTCGCAATTTTCGCATCGATTTTGTCGCTGTAAATGTTAGCGCTCTCCTCTAATATTCGTAATTTCATATCTCTCCATCTTCTTCTTTTCGGGCCCGGTTGCAGAACCTTAAATGCTTTAGACATTCGCTGAGAGGTTTTTGCTCTGTTTTAAAAGAGTTTTGTTTTATTAATAATATTTTCACATATATAATCGTTTTTTAATATTAGCGCGGCTCCCTCTAACCTTCATATTTACAAATCTCCCTTTCAAACTTTCTTCTTTTTGCGGAGCCTTAAAGCCTTGATTTCAAAATATTGAAGATAATAATACCCACAATCAAATGTATTCAGAGTTTCTGCTACATACCTAAATATTATGCCCGCGCTGTAATTTTATTCAAAACTACTGTAATTTTCATTTTAATCCGTCTCTTGTGTACCTGGAAATATTTTTCCATACCGATGAGTCTTAATATTCATTCTAGTTTTAAACCTTATGTTTCACTGATTTCAATTTATAATTATAAAATTACAACTTCCAATATTTGTTGTACATAAGTTTTAGGGAACGTACCCAAACTACGTGACCAACTTTTTGCAATTTTTAACCCCCCCCCCCCCCCCCCGGTGACCAAAATCCTAAGGAACCCGCCGCTCATTTGTATGGAGCGTGACCTTTTGAAGACCCCCCCCCCCCCCCCTAAAAGTGTCACGTAGTATGGGTACGTTCCCTTACCACCGTGAGCTACTGGCGGATTACTGTTTTGCCAATATTCTCTTAATCGAATCATATGCTAATGAAACAAAGGTTTTCTGCGTAAATCAGATTAATTAGCTAAGCTTTATAACTCGAAATGTTACGTACATATAAAATTACCACTATGGTCGTTATTTATTCATGTTTTAATGTTTTATATTTTAATGTCTGATCTCCAGCATCCTACCCACCCCTCATGCATTTTTCCTCCCAGACCTTCCTTCCTCTCATATCAAAAAAATCCAACAATTAAATTCATGAACTTACAACCTACAATAATAAACGTCATTACAGCGGCGAGACGTAGGCGTCCCCGGTGCGGGCCAAAACTGTTGGTGAATTACACCAACATTTGCGGCCTGCACACCAATTTAAACTGTCCACCACCACCTTTTTTCTCAACGCCCAAACCTAGTTTTCCTGTCGTGAAACGCAGATAGCCGAGCCTGTAGACGCCTCCTATCTGGACTGCCCGGGCTACACCCTCGCAGGCAAGTTCAGACCTAAAGGAGGTGTCTGTCTCTATAGTCGAGCTGACGTCAACTGTGTGCGACTGTTGAATCTGGAAAACTCCAGATTTGCCGTAATGTGGATACGTGTCAATCTTGCCAGTACGGAAGATTCTATGCGTGTTTATACCGCTCACCGAACCTTAGCGAATCAGACACGTCCGAGCTCTGAAAACATTTAAGCGACACTATTGATGACCTCTTGCCCCGCTACCCTACGGCAGAGTTTGTGGTCCTGGGGGACTTCAATGTTCATAACGAACCTTGGTTAAAGTTCTCAAGATCAATAGACTCGGCTGGACGACAGGCGGAATCCTTTGCCCTTTGCTACGGATTGGAGCAAATGGTTCAGGAGCCTACAAGGGTCCAGACTCACCGTTCCAATCTATTAGACCTATTTTTAACTACTGTGCCACACGGTTACAAGATTGAAGTCACTGCGCACAGTGATTCGTTTCATACATGCTGGATTAAATTATTTTTAACCCTCTATTGAGGTGTAGTCAACACTAATTTTACGAAAATTTGTGTTAAAAATGATTAATATATATTTTTTCCTATCGTTTTATTTTTATTTTTTTATTTTATAATTTTTAAATAATGTGTTAATAGAGTATTTGAGGTTTATAATAAAACAATTATATGTAAAAAGTAAAAAAGTGTATTTTGAGTGTAATAAATTGCTAAAATTACGGTCCTTTTTCTGCTTTTATTCAAAGATATAAGCCTTATTTGGTTTTTCAACTTTTTTTCATCACTTGTACTGAGCTTAACAAGTTCAAATGTACTTAAAATTTTGTTAAACATTCCTTCAAACCTTTCTTTCTTCAAAAAACTCTTCCATGTCACGAACAATTCCAGCCTGGAAATCTCGTATGTGGTTCCTCTAAAATGAAAAAATAATAATAATGCAGATTCGTGCGGGTTAATATCGAAACTGATTTGAATAGAATATTAGTTGCGCTATTTAAAAAAAATAAAATTATCGTGCAATTTTGATATGCTCTCTGAGATAAACTCTCGAGAAGTTAGAAATTTAATATTTTTTGGGCAAAAAAAAAACACAAAACTTATTTATTAGCAGCCTTACTAATAACAAAACGCCTTAACGAGCGGTCAACTGCATATTTGTTGCTTGCGCGGTGATCTGCGTTTTTACATCTTTACTAATAACACTATCACGCATTTTATGATTTTTATGTTGGTCCCCTTGAATCTCACATAGATCTGCGCAGGCGCGCGGCCATCTTGTTTTATAAACTTCGCGGTAAAACAATGTTTGACAATGTTCAGTTGTACTTGCAGTTAATTTTTATGTTTTTGAAGATAATTTTCGTTTAAATGATCATTTTACTGTGATATTAGTGTAATTCAACATAATTACCAATGCTGACGTTACTTTTTTTCAGTTTTAGTCCTTTAAATATTGTTTTGTTGATGATTTAGTTTCGTTAACGATAGGTTTTAGGTTATTTCTGAAATTTTATTTTTTAACGACTTTTCTGCGTGAATTTAATAAAACTTCCATAAAAGTAATATTATTTAATAATGTAAAAGCCTCATGCACGTGTAAATAAAAACAAATTCGAGAAATCGACGTATTAATTGCGTAAAATGAATCCAAGATGTCAGATTTTTTCAGTTATTTTTTCGGAATTATTATTATACTAGCTTTTTCCCGCGGCTTCGCTCGCATGGTATTAGGGGTTTCCCACTCCGCCTCCTCCACCTTCCCTCTCCCCACTCCACCACCCTCATCAACCCCCCTCCCCCTCCACCCACCCCTCCCCAAACTCCTCCACCCTCCACCTTTCCTCTTCCCACTCCACTCATCCATCAACCCCTCTCTCCCTCCATCTCCTTCTCCACCGACCCCTCCCCCACCCCATACCCCTCCCACACCACCACCTCCCACCTTCCTCCACCCCTCCCCCTTCCACTTTCTTCCCTCCCACCTCTCCCACCCCACTCCGCCTCCTCCACCTTCCCTCTCTCCACTCCCATCAACCCACTCCCCCTATACCTCCACCCACCCCTCCCCTCACCCCTACCCTTACTTCCCTCCGACCTCTCCCACCCCTCTCCGCCTCCTCCACCTTCCCTCTCGCCACACCACTCCCCCCATCAACCCCCTTCCCCCCATCCCCTACTCCTCCCCACACCCTCCTCCATCCTTCCCCTTTCCCTTTCCTTCCCTCCCGCCTCTCCCTCCCCTAACCCCCTCCCCACTCCCCCCTCTCACCTCTCGCATTCCACACATTCATTCCCGATACATTCAGTTTTCAAACTGCTCGCGTGAAACCTATTATAATTTTTTATACAAATTTCATAATGCCAGCACTCCACGGTAGTTTTATACAAAATAACGAACAACAAAAAAAAGAATAGTCCAATTTGATGCAGTCGTTCGGATTTATGCGCATACATACATTTCGGCGATTCATTTTTAGAGATAGTTATTAAGTACGACGCCAGCAAAGCAATCTTTTTAGGGTGAATTGCCAAATTAAAAAAAAAAAACATCGTTTCCAAGGTGACAATTGGTTTGTTTTTTTCTGACGTTTGCAATAAATCGATTTTGTTACCGACAGAAAATGTATGAAAAATGAAATTATTTTTCATAACGCCCGAGCTCTAAGCTATAGCCTATAGACTATTCTGATGTATGAGCTATATTATTGTAAAGTTTCATTCAAATCCATTCAGTAGTTTTAGCGTGAAATAGTAACAAACATACATCCATACAAACTTTCCCCTTTATAATATTAGTAGGATTTTTTTATCCTTTTTAATTGTATGAACGAGATAAAAAGTGAAGTGACTGTTTTCTTCCAAATTCATAAAGTAAGAGGTGTGTATTTTTTAAATTTTCCAAAATTTTTCGACCATTTAATAGAATATGTTTACAGTCAGCTGTTTTTTTTCAAATTTTTTCATGTTGAAACTTACAATACTGCAATTTTCAAACACGATCGTATATTTCAGATAAAAAAATCTAAAGGTATATGTTTTAACGACATCTTCAAAAATAAGAAATATACAAGACATTTAAAATACGTTGGAAAAATTCCAAATTTCGTTCAAACATCAATCGTTAAAACAGAGATAAACTACCCTCTCAGGCCGTGTAAACAATGTGTATTTCTTTCAATGAACAATTTTTTAATTAGTAATGTTTTCACATCCGCGGCCGTTTGTCAATTGAATAAAATTTTCACTGGGTTTTTTAGTAAGGCTGTAGGTATTTAAAAAACAACCAAAATTATTTACACTAAAGTATTAAGAAAATTTTTTAAAACATACCTTCCAAAGTAGCCTCCATTTTACAGAACCGAAAAAAAACACTTTTCAAACTTAATACACCATTTTAAACGTCGAGCTGCGACGAGTGAATAAATGCAAATGATAATTTCAAAACACATTATTTGACTTTAGGCCTCTGGTATGAGTCAATGCGTGCACTAATCACCCCAATTAAGCATGCACTTATTATCCTGTCTATCTGGTAATGTCGCCATGACGTCATTGTTTGGGAATTCAAAAGTGACTTATCAGCGTCTAGCTTGTATGAAACGAATCACTGTGCAGCGCCTTTAGGATCGTCCGATCACTGCCTGGTGACGACATCAATCCCTGTAAACTTCAGACCACCAAACGACAGGCTGAAGAGAAAAGTGTGGCACTATAGGTCAACGGATTGGTTCGGTCTGCGGGCACATTTTAATGCTTTCTCGTGGTCAGCTGTCTGTTTTCGGACTTCGGATCCCTCAAGATGTGCCCAGGAAATTGGTGAAGTTATCACATCCGCGATGGATGGCTTCATTCAATCTTCTGTTAAGGAAACTGGTGTGGGCTCAAAGCCATGGTGCAGTCGACAATGCGCCGAAGCAGTGCGACGAAAAAACGCGGCTTACCGAGCCTACAATACATCTAGAACACCCGAAGACAGAATAGCTTACAACAAAATGGCAAAGGAAACCAAGAGAATCATAAATAGGTCAAAAATCAGCAAAAAGCTGGCTGCATGCCCGCATGGCAGCAGAGCATTTTGGTCGCTTGGGGGCTCAATAGGTCACAATTTCTGCACATCCAGTCTGCCGCCTCTTACCAGACGGCTCACTAGCAAACACCGCCACCGAAGAGGCTAACTTATTAGGTAAAATGTTTGCGCATAACTCAACCCCCGATGATCAAGGTGCTGTCCCGACTTCGGTTCCTCACTGTGGTTCTCGTATGAAAACCTGAGGATCCGGCATCGGGAAGTACTCCATTTTTACGAGGGCTTGATGTTAATAAAGCTAGGGGAATACATGCCCTGGTATTGCAGAGGTGCGCTGCAGAAATAGCTCCAATTTTGACGAAGCTTTTTAAAATATCCCTGAAGTCTGGCTCTGTGCCCTCTGGTTGGAAAAAAGCGGTTATCCATCCTTTTCCAAAGAAGAGTGGCCGCTCCAACCCTCCGCCCCATAGCGATCACATCAGTTCTGTCTAAGGTGATGGAACGTGTGATCAACGACAAACTGCTCACATACCTCGAGAAAAACAAAATTATTAACGACCGTCAATACGGATTCCGGCGGAACCGCTCGTGCGGTGATCTTCTCGCGTATGTGACGCATGTTTGGTGCCTGGAACGTTTCGGTGAGACCCAAGCGGTTACATTGGACATTTCCGAGGCTTTTGACCGGGTTTGGCACCGAGGACTTGTCAACAAACTGTCTTCTTACCGACTTCCCGCATGCTTGTGTACGTGGATTGCCGACTTTCTGAGGGAGAGGTCGATTCAGACGGTACCCGATGGTTTCACCTCTTTCTAACACTCGATAAATGCTGGCGTCCCACAGGGATCGGTTCTGTCTCCGACTTTGTTTTTGTTGCACATCACCGACCTTTTGTCATCTGCACCAATTCATTGTTACGCGGATGACAGTACAGTACCCGATAGCTTTTTATTTGACAAGCCCCCAAAAGGCTCACAAACTCCAACGGCTCGGAGGGCTTTGAAGCAAAGAATGGACGGTTACTTCGAGAGTGTCTTCTCTTGGGGTAAAAATAATCTCGTTGAATTTAATGTTTCAAAGGCCCAATCTTGTCTGATTACGTCTAAAAGGGATCGAAATGAAAATCTAGTCTCCTTCAATGGAAGCAATCTTCCGAACAGGTTCTCTATTGATATGCTTGGTGTAACCCTAAGTGATCAGCTCAGATATGGGTGGCTCCATCGAAGCCAGAGTAAAGTTAGCCTCTCAAAAACTGGGCGTACTGTACAGGGCCTGCAGATACTTTAATAGTACACAACTGCTAACCCTGTTCAAATCACAAGTGCGCCCCACGGTTGAATTTGGCAGCCACCTCTGGTCTGGAGCTCCAAAATACCTGAAAAATACCCTCGAATGTGCAGAAACGGGCGGTCCGTTTGAAAGATTCTCCCATCTTAACAGACGAATTGCAATCTTTAGAGCACAAGCGTCGGGTGGAAATGCTATCCTTGTTCTACCGGTATTACAATGGAAGATGCTCCGAGGAATTAGCATAATTGATCCCTTCGGCACCGGTGCATAGTCGGGAAACACGCCAAACGCGTGCCAAACATTGTACACGGTTGACATTTATCACATGAGAACAGGTCGCTTTTCGACTCGTTCTTGTGTTCAACAGCTCGGCTGTGGAATGATTTGCCGGCCTCTGTGTTTCCTCCTTCCTACAACATGGGTCTCTTCAAGACCAATATTTATTCCTTCCTCTCTTCAAAAAGACCCTCAACACTAGACGTGGGCAAAATTGAATGACCGAATTAAATGAATAAATTCAATCTTGTGACACACTCAATCTAATTCTCAATTTCAAAAGGAATTGATTCTTCATTCCTTATCTTTGGCCTTGCATCCTACGATTTTTAACGACACCATACATTTTTTAATTTCCATTTATTTTACTGTTAAATTATTTCAATGAATAATGTGTTCTGTAAACGATTTAAATATTATATTGTTTCATAGGTATTTAAATATTATTAAACGGGCCGCGCGCCGCGAAGTTTTCGACGGACGGTATTGTAAACGACTCGCCTATTACGATTGTATTCCGCTACCGCCGCGCCGCTATTCTAAAAACACCCGAACATCATAAGTCCATGTCCCAAAATGGCCAAAACGCGGCCGCGATTCATCCGGGTTGCCCGAGCATCTCTTTCACGCAGGGAATTAATCATTTATCCTAAACAATAGTCCTGACATTGTCCTAAGGTCCCCGCCGTCCCAGGTCCGTGTTCAATGTCCGCGTCCCAGGTACCTAGTCTGTCGAAATCGAGATTGTCCGATTCCGACAGACAGAGGAATTAAAACAAAAGTCTTTTTCACTTGTGACGTCATGGTCTTTTGTAATTCTTAGACCTAAAAATGACGTCAGGCGTCATCGTCACGTCAATGTCACGATATGTCCCAAACGCATCCCAGTCCTAGGTCCGCAGCTCGCGAGTAAATCAAGTCACTGCTAGGTAAGACACAAAACATTAATCAAAAGTTACTAATTCATTCGTCAATGCCAGCCCTTAATCCGTCCGCGCGGTTCATTTATTCCCCCGCGCGCCAAGCCGTCAATTTCATTACATAGTTAGTCGAAAACTTTCGACTTTGAATCTGAACATCAGCTAGAAAAGTGAGAAGCGATGCTTATCGGTTTTTTGGTACGTACGAAAGATATTGTACCTACCTACTTTTAAACGTAGATCTTGGGTCGATATAATATGTAAATTTGCAGATATTATAAGGCCAATTAGCTGTGGTTAGCTGTCATAAAATACTCATCTTAATGTTAAAATGATGTTTATATTAGATCACGTAAAATGGAACGAAATTATAAGTTTAATAAATAAAATAAAATCAAAAAAATTTTAAGGGTGAAACGAAAATTTGTATAATTTTAAGATATAATTGCTAACAATAAATACATTTTACATACGAAAAATTACGACACTAAAAAAAGACAAACAATATAGGATTTAGCATGCGAGATAATGAGATAGAATATTCGGTCTCCTCTTTGTGTGGTGTTTCGTAGCCTATTGGTCTCCTCTTTGTGCGGTGCTTCGTAGCCTTCCCACTCATTGTGATTTTGAAAACCGATGAAACGAAAAAGCGACACTAAAAAGAGTCGGTTTTAGCGTGCGAGATAATGAGATAGAATAATCGGTCTCCTCTTTGTGCGGTGTTCCGTAGCCTATTGGTCTTCTCTTTGTGCGGTGCTTCGTAGCCACCCCACTCATTGTGATTTGAAAACCGATGAAACGAAAAAGCGACACTAAAAAGAGTCAAACGCATTAATCTATAGGTTTTAGCCTGCGAGATAATGAGATAGAATCATCGGTCTCCTCTTTGTGCGATGCTTGGTAGCCTATCAGTCTCCTCTTTTGCGGTACTCCGTGGCCTCCCGGTCTCGTGTGCGGTGTTAGCCTCCTCATTCATTTAATTTTCAATTTTCAATTTTTTTTTGTTTTTTTGTTTTTGTTTGTTTTTTTTTTTTTTTTTTTTTTTTTTTTTTTTTTTTTTTTTTTTTTTTTTTTTTTTTTTTTTTTTTTTTTTTTTTTTTTTTTTGAATTTAATTGAATTAAAGGAATGAATAAAAGGAATCAATTCAAAAGGCCATGGGAATCAGACTGAATCGATTCACTCCTGGGAATCATTCTGCCCACGTCTACTCAACACAGCATCCCAGATGACATAGGCCCTGGGGGAAATTATTTTCCTCAAGGCCTCCTGTGTGGAGGTAATGTAAAAAAAAGAGGAAACCCGGTCTACTAGAAATTAGAATAATAGGTATTTTACCAAAATGTTGCTCTCACTGTCCCCCCCCCCCACTCCCTGAATACTCAGCGAAAGGGACGACTGCACCTCAGGCTGATGATACCTAAATAAAATCTTCAAAATCGAGGTTCAGTATTCCCAATTTTTCTCCTCCAGAACTGGATCGATTTCTAAGATTTTTTTCTACCAACTGTATTATAAGGAAATATTTTAAGTCTGTATTTTTTTACATAAATATACTGGCATTCAAAATTTTCGGTCACCAGGTTTCCTCTTAATTGTTTATTTGCTGATTGGAAGCGGCTCATGTGCATTGTGCGGCCCGTCTTAACAAAGCTGGTTAGTTAAAACACTTTCAGAAAACTTGTTTAAGATGAAGTCATAGTAAATAATGCAAAATCATATGTTTTTGTTTTGAAAATTTGATCGCTTAGAAGTATTATAGATGCTTCAATTAAATACTGCGTGTAGAACATACCTTGGCCCTTAAAAATATCGGTAATTTTTTTTATAAGTCTTTTAATAAGCCTATAAAAAAATAAAGTATAAGGTCTAAAAAACACACTTTTAAGTCCAAACTCTCCTATTTATAAATCCCTTTTCGGATATGGTTTTATTGTGTAATGTGGCAAATTCAGTTTATTTTATAATAATCGCAAAAAAAGTTGATATTTACACCCAATCTTCCCAAAATAAAATAAAATATGCATTTTCGCGTTGATATTTTACAATACGGCCGCTAGTCGACGAATTCGGTTATTCAAAGTGACCCCTATGGCGTCCACCGAAGAACTACTGTCCACGGCACAGTAGTGAACTAGTGGATCGCCTTAATAATAATATTACCTCGTGAAAATTAAATGTCGTGTATTTTTCTTTTCTTCATTTTTTCCCTTGCAATAATTTTGGTTAGGGTTTATCGAAACTTTATTTTTTTTGTTATATACGAGTACGTAAATTTAATAAAAGACCTATGGCTCTGGGAAACATTGTTAGGGGTTTAGATTCATACACATAATTAATGTTAAGAGTTAGGATCAGGGAAACCAATGAAGCTTAAGCCGAAGGGCTCTTAATCCTCGAGGGATCCCAGAACCCAAGGATAAGAAATAGACCCCTCTGTTGTCCATCTTACTCAAAAATAAGTTTACTTAATGAGTAAAAGTACAAAATTAAATCTAAATTCTTGTACAGGAGTAATTTTTTTTTTTACATAAACTCCACACAGGAGGCCCAGAGGAAAATAACTTCCCTCAGGGCCTATGGCATCTTTGAAGATGCTGTGTGGAGGGTCTTTTTGAGGAAAGGAAGGAGTGAACACGGGTCTTGAAGAGACCTATGTTGTAGGAGGGAGGAAACACAGAGGCCGCCAAATCGTTCCACAGCCGAGCCGTTGAACTCAAGAATGAGTCATAGAAACGACCCGTTCTCATGTGACTAATGTCAACCGTGTACAAATGTTGGGCGCGTGTTTGGCGTGTTTCCCGACTATGCACCGGTGCCGAGGGGATCAATGACGCTAGTTCCTCGGAGCATCTACCATTGTAACACCGGTAGAACAAGGACAGCATTCCCACCTGACGCCTGTGCTCTAAGATTGCTGTACGTCTGTTAAGATGAGAGAATCTGTCAGACGGACCGCCCGTTTCTGCACAGAGTCAAGGTTTTTTTTTTGGTATTTTGGAGCTCCAGACCAGAGGTGGCTGCCAAATTCAACCGTGGGGCGCACTTGCGATTTGTACAGGGTTAGCAGTTGTGTATTATTAAAGTATCTGCGGGCCCTGTACAGTACGCCCAGTTTCTAAGAGGCCAACTTAACTCTGGTTTCGATGGAGCCCCCATACCTGAACTGGTCACTTAGAGTTACACCAAGCATATCGATGGAGGAAGTTATTGAGGAAGGAATTACACTGTACTCTGAATTCATTGGGTTAATTTTAAATTTATTAATGAGTAATAATAAGAATTAGGGCAATGTCATACAAAGTAATGTAATATCATGCAAAGTGTGAACTCCGCACAAGAGTCTGGTATGCTCCCGACTGCTTGAAGACTGTGAGACTATGGCATCCCCAATTGGGATGTGTTGTGGGGCTGAATGTAGTGGGGAGGGGAAGGAAATGTGGAAGAAGGTGGAGAAGTATCTAGCTATTCAGATCTCGTCACCAAACACGGCTAAAGCCATTTTAAGCAAGTTTCATTTCTGATTGGTGATATTGAGAGTATCTTACACTTTGGAATGTGCTGCAAATATACCTTATATTATTTTAAATGATTAAATCGTGAAATAACACAAATATATCAAATAAAAATTACTTGCGGACGTCGGGATTTGATTTAGTCGAAAGCTTTACCACTTGACCACGGAGGCCGTCGATAAATAAATAAATACTGCGACTGAAACACATCTTGGCTTTTGCAATAATCGAGCACTTCATCATGTCTTTTTATAAGCCAAGAAAAAATAAAGTATCTGGCCTATCAAAAAAGTTTTGACGTATAAAAACGCCTTCTTACTAACGAACTCCTTTTCTGGAATGATTTTATTGTATAATGGGACAAATTAAGTTCTTTAGATTATGTTTGGAAAACATTTTAATATTTGTGCCTGAACTTCACAAAATAAAATAAATCATGCTTTTTGGCGATGTTTTTTGGATACATGGAAATTTCTGCCTTATCGTCATCTGGGTAAGAAGTTTGTGATTTCGGTTTTAATGTTACACGCGCCGGGGTGGAAATGCAGGTGGTAAAACAATTTTTGTCGCATCCATATTTCTTCCAAAATTTCACCCCTCCAGAACTGGAAAACTGTACGGCCTTAGAAATTAGTATTCACACCAGTGGCTCTCACATGTAATATAATCCAATACGACTAGCAAACAAAAACGACAGTCCCCGAAAACAGTTTACACTCCAGGGCCCAAATATTTCCTACACATGTCCGCTACTGCCCAGGACCCAGGTACCTATAAATTTATTCGTAATTATTTAATGATGAAAGTACATATTTCTCTTTGAACCCTTCTGCACGAGAATATTATGTATCATGAGTAATATCATCAGAGAAACAACTTTTTCCGGTGTGAATTTCTACCTCACGTCTCAACTTTCATCCTCTGCATATTAATAATATAATTAACTAGCCGTTAAAAACCCGCTCCGCAGGATTTTACTGCTAGGCCCTGCGGGCGGCTTTTGTTTCGGCTTCGACCAGTTAGTGTTGGTGACCATTTTATAAATCCAATATGAACTGGTTCAAAAAATAGCCCGTTTCTCGGATCAACTGTCATTCAGTGTAGCTAGTCACCGAGATAGGCAATGACGTCATATGTAATATATAGCCGCTTGATACAACAAATGGAAAATGTTCGCAATCTAAATATTTGCTATCTAATTAAAATAATATTCCAATGTTCTTAAACTTAAATAGAATCGCGTAGATTTTTCATTGTTCTATCTTTCTTTTTCTTGTTCTTAATCCTTCTCCCTACTATCGCACTGTTAATCCAAGTTTATCTCCTCCATTTGGCCGAGAATTCCACTGGCGCAACTCGAGAAATCAATTAAACTTTGCCTCCGCCGCGAGTCACCGTGTGCGCTTTTTCCCTCGTTTTTCCCGATCTCTATCGCCATTTTGTTTGGCTCTTTTGTCTTTTCGCTGTATTTGCGCCCCGTTTAAATTAAATTGAAGATTACTGTGAGAGGAAGATTAATTAGTCTGGGTTCGAGGAATTTCGTCACCGTTTAGCACTTTGTTAAGCGGGAATTTAATGTTGTTTTGGCAGAGTTTTTATTTATTTAGTGTGCCGCCATGCAGCTCACTTTGATTGCAGAGGAGAACACCGAATTATACACCCGGGGGATTTACATCCAAAGACCATATTTTATCCATTCTTGTTCATTTGTAAGTCGCACAAATGCTCCAAATTTAGGTGAGACTAGTGTGCAACCACCAGAAAACATTTACCCGGTAATCGAACAAATCGGACCAATTTTGAAAAGTGATGTAAAAAAGTAGGTTAGGTTAGGTTAGGTTTTTAGGCTATTATTTTTCATTGTTTTTTATGACAATTGTCAAAATTGTTTTGATTTGTCACGGAACCTATTTACCTATAGTTTTAGAAACAGATATTTGATCAGATCAAAGAAAACAAAATGCCAAGACCCAATTGACCAGATTTATTTTTCGATTACATACTCGTAATTAACTTTTTGAAACTTTTTAAAGACGTCTCATTTAAATTTGGTATTTTTGCACGTCTTACAAATATTGACTGTTTTTATTTTTTTTTTATTATTATTGTACAACAGAATAATTCCAATTACAGTACAATTTAGTTACCCTATCAGCATTTAGGCAAGTGACTATTCAATAATGTTTTTAGGGCATATAAAGAACAGTCACTTACATCCAAATGGTTTGCAATTTCATTTAACAGCACCACTCCCCTCGTCATGCTATGCTTTGCCAAGACGTCTGTTCTGCCGTTCGGTACTTTAAATAAGTCATGATGTCGACTTCGGCTGTAGTGGTCTGGTACATATAAATCATAGCATCCCAAGAGAAATGGGCTATTGATGAAATTGTTCCAAATTTTGAAAGACAGAATAGCAAGACTTGCTTTCCTTCTAGTTTCTAGGCTCACAGAATCAGTTTCCTCAAGTAAGTCAATATGGTGCATGAACCTTGGATAGGTTCCATGCTTCCGCATATAAACATACCAGAGGAATTTCTTCTAGATTTGCTCTAACATATCAATGTACTTCTGGTGGTACGGTGCCCAAACATCGCTCGCGTACTCCAATTTGCTTCTCAGTATGCCATCGAATAACGAAAAGAAATATACTTGTAGATACTTTGTGAAATTGTTTTAGAAAAACATTTTTAAGTAGAGATACCTGTACATAATAATATGTGTTATAGTCACATTTCTAATCTCATCCGGGTTGTGGATTAACAATCTAGGAAAACTTCGAAACATAACTTGTGTTAAAGTTTTAACAGGCCTTAAGCCTTATTGAAAATTAATCCTCGAAATCGTGAAGCACATAAACTAAGTGTGTGCAAAGTTCCCACTCGCCTGCATCTAGGGTCGTTTTAATAACAGCAATCCAATTATTTAGTTCGGCGTCCGGTTGCGAGTTGCTAAAAGCTTTTCAGGAAGTTGCCGCAATTAATGAGGCGAGACCATAACAGTCCGCGGGCTGAAACTTCCCCCTTTCCCCGCTTCTCTGATAATGAATTATCTTTCAGTGCAGATTCGAGCCCACTTCTGGGGCACGTTTAATCCAGGATTAGCGGCTGTCTTACCAAAGAGCGCTGCAGCGGATTCGGTTTGTACAAATATTAAAGCAAGCCGCAGGCTTTATATCTTGCTGATTAAGGAGGTGAGCGAAGTGCTTTATTTATTTTCATTAAGTTGCGGCAGAGAATGCTGACTGTGAGCTTTATAAATTGCCCCAAAGAAATTATGATTTTTTGGACCAATAGTAGATATCTTACGTCGCTTTCTTATTTGACTCGATGTTCCCGACAAACTTGCAGGGCTAACCATATTTAGTCTCTTCTAATGATGTCATGAAGACGAAACGATTACTGGATGAAGGAGAGGGCTGAAGCAAGACCAAACAAACTTAAAATATGTCAACAATTTCACTTTTCACAAGGCGAATGGAAATAAAGTCCAATAAATGGCAGTCGATCTTCCTGCTTATCTTTTCATACAAATAAGCCCTAAAAAATACATCATTTATAAAACAAAATTCGTCGTTATGTAACCATACAATGTCTGCGTTAAATATTTACCAGACTGGGGAAAACGAAAATCTTTTATTTGTTATGTAAGCATAAAAAATGTCACGCTTACATATTTAAGCATTATCAAAGTTGTACTTACGTTGAATTTGCAAGTAAGGCGACGCTCTGGGGCTGTACAAGTGTAGAGTGTAGGTGAGGGGTGTTCATGGCAGCAGGCAGGAGGCAGGAGGCAGGAGGCAGGAGGCAGGAGGCTGTACGCAGTGTTGGTGTCCCCGTCCCCTAATATCGGCGAACGTGAGCTGCTTCAGTGAACCGAAACAAAAGCTGCAAACGAGCTTTAAATTTCAGATCACAGCTTCACTCTACGCTGAAGAGAATTGCATTTTGCGAAGTTTCGTTAAAGACCCACTTCCAAGTATTTTACAGTGCTCTGAAGAAAACCAACATAAAACGATTGTTTTCCACCTGGTGTTAGGTTTCTTTGTTTCTCTGTCAGGATATTTAAAGATAGAAACGTTATAATTTAAAGAGGCAGGAGAATAAATTATAAACGTTTTTTACTTTACGTAAAATAATATTATTAATTAATCACTAATTAATTAGCATATAATATGCATTATGTAGGTACTAAAAAAACGCACGAAAAAAAACTTTATTGTCGCGACTGAGATTTGGTAATTCACCTCAACCTTCAGACCTGCAGTATTTCTCTTATAATTTAACATGCTTAGGATGTGTTGTTTAAAAAAAAAACAATTCTTCGAATTTATGAAGCAACAGGCCTATGATGATTTAATAACAGAACTTGAATAGAACTTACACCGAACGTGAAAATTAACTTAAAAAATTTGATGAATTGTTATTTTTTTTTAAACAACCCGTCCTAAACGTATTTTAAATACTTTATATCGATTCCAGTAAATTACCGCTAAGCATTTGAAAACGAAAAAAAAGTGATTATAAAACAATAATATTTTTATTTTTTTAATGATATATTAACAATTATTTCTTAAAGAAAAAAAATAAAATAAAAAAACTGAGTTTGCAATTCACACGCGGTAGAAGTGAAACCTTCAGAAAACTAAAGTAGACAAGAGTGGGGAGGCTACGATGCACCGCACAAAGAGGAAACCGATAAACCATCTCATTCTCTCGCAGGCTAAATCCTATGGCATGTTTGTCTCTTTTTAGTGTCGCTATTTTTCATTTCATCGAGTTTCAAATCACAACGTTGCTAAATAAATTTTCACTTCAAAAACGCAATATAAATAAATAAAATAAAATAATCGTCCTTCAGGGAGGTCCCCGCATCATTTGCATCCACAATATTGTAAATATATTTTTAATTTTTGTTATCACCCTGATGGGCTTTTACGTGATTTTATATTTTACATGATTTACTACACAATACTGAAACAAAAAAGTTTTAAATGTTTTAGATAAGAAATATATGTATATTCATATTATTTTTGTTTTGCAATTATTTAGAAATCACATTTTTCTTTTAAAATTTTAAAACATAAATACCGTAACTGGAATTAAAACGAGCGTACCGTATTTGCGCCTTGAATTAACTTAGTTACCGACGTTGTTTTTTCGTGCGAGCTCTTCACACTTCTTTCAGAAGTTTTCTTTTCAAACAAAGTGTTGTGAAAAGAGTTTCATAAACATTCTAGAGAGAGGAAAGCCGTTTATCAGATGCGGCTTGTCTGTTGTTCGCTTTTTATGATATGAATACCTCAACTTACTTTTAAGGCATCGCTCTGAGATGAATAGCACTTAGACTGACTTAGAGCGTGTAAGAGAAACTTCAATAATAAAATTAAATATATGTATATTAAAAAAACTTTTACATGCCTCCGTAATTACTATCCTTGGCTACGAATTCGGAGGTCGCGTATTCAAATCCAGGTGTACGCAAGTAAAATTATTTGGTTATTTCACCTTTACTCATTTAAAATAGTATTTATATGTTTGCGGCACGATCGAGAGTGGTAGATACTTTCAGAATTGCTATGGTAAATGACCAACATTCAGAATTGAAATGTTACTTGAAATGGCTTTATCCGTGTTTATTGACCAGATCTGAATATCCAGATACTTCCCCACATTTCTCTTCTCCATCTCCTTCCCCTTCCTACTACATTCACCTTCACAACATTCCCCAATCGGGGAATCTCACTGGCTCGGATGGGAGCAGTTGGAACTGCCTCTTTATTCCGCCTTTATATTTCTTTGTCGGTTACTTTCGTTTAATTTATATTCGACGAGTTCTACAAACTGTTGACTAAAATGAAAATATTGATTATTAAATACCATCAACCTACTAAATGCAAGTATGTAATGCTAGTGTTTCATTCTAAATCGTTTACAAAGGTGCCATGAAAGATGTTCGTCCTTTTGGGAAACCATTAAAACATAAGTGATTAAAAAAATAAAACCTTTTGTTCCAACTGTTTTCTAATTCGAAACGAGCATCCTGAGGCAAACCAATGTTCAAGGCGGAAAATGTGAACGTCGGGAGAGCTGTAAACAAGATTCGCAGAAAACTAAGTGCAAGGGAATGCATCTCGGGAAATGCAATTTCCTTCTTTTTATTTGGAATGAAGACCCCGGGAACTGTTACTATTGGCTGGAGAGAAAGACCCCAAGATTTATTTTCGCTTGTTCATCGAATGTGAACTAAATTGTTTCTATTAGTCATTCCTATTAAGCAACGGAAAACCAATCTAAACTCAGTAAAAGTTTCGCAAAGAATCATCATTAAAGTAATATTAAAAAAAAAATCTACCTTCTCAACAGAATCACTTTTTAATTTGTTTCCATTACTAAATGTCAATGACAAATTCAAGCAAGCTTCAATTATAAAAATGAGTAAAGAAAAAAATAACAAAGAATATCAAGAATTTTACAAACTAATGAGAAATGGAAACTAATTTATTGCATCTAATTTTAAAACACCTCAAGTGTAAAATCATTATATTTTCCAACCCATAAAAAACTATAATAACCACCCCTATGAATTACGCTGTATCATCAACATATCCGAACAAATAAATAAAATTAAACAATTTATCCAAAAAAAAATTACAGTAAAAAGTAAATATTTTATGCAAAACATATTATAACTTAAAACCTAAGTAAAAATCGTGGCTCCCTTATCAGGCACAATAGCACCTCTTTTCTGATAAGGGAACGTACTCATACTACGTGACCCGTTCAGGGGGGGGGGGTCTTCAAAATACCACGCTTGGTAGCGGCGGGGGGCTTAGGTTTTTGGTCACCAGGGGGTAGGGGGGGGCGCATTGAACAGAAGGTGAAGCAGTCCATATAAAATACCCAACGGATCAAAAACACAAAGTACGTAACTTAGTATTTTGTTAGAACCAAGACGTCTGGCGAAATATACTAAATCCTACCATTTTGGAAATAAACTAAAAATCCGGCTAGACCTGTTTAAATTCCTAATTAAAAATCAAACAGACACAAATGAAAAAGGGTCACCGGACAACTCAACTATGTACAACTTTATCACTCCATTGAAAAGTCATAAAAAGTTATGAAAAAAAACAGAGTGTGCAATTCACACGCGGCAGAAGAACCTTCAGAAAAATAAAGTAGACAGGAGTGGGGAAGCACCGCACAAAGAGGAGACCGATTATACTATCTTATTCTCTCGCAGGCTAAATCCTGTAGATGTAAACCACAACGGTGCTAAAGAAGTTTTCACTTTAAAAAACTTTTTTAAATAGGTTACGTTAGGTTAGGTTGTGGGCTATTTTTATCATCACTTTTAATGACGTTTTGAAGGGGTGTTGAAATGCCACATTGTCGAGTTGTCGTGGAACCATGAAAAATATATTCCTAAATGAACACACTTTCTGATATCATTTTTAAATCAACCCAAGCTGCAATTTAATTTGATAACAAAGTTGATGCTCGACCTAAATGCTTGTTTTCCCAGAACAACGACTTTAGAGTTATTTTATGTAATCGCGTGTGGTATATTATTAAAAATATATATATATGCCTTGCATCTATGCACATAACTTTTATTTTTATCAATCTTACTAATATTATAATTGCGAAAGTTTGTATGGATGTATGTGTGTTTGTTACTCTTTCACGCAAAAAATATTGAATGGGTTTTAATGAAACTTGACAACAATATAGCTCATACATCAGATTGACACATAGGCTATATATGTATAATGGTAAGCTCTGGCGTTATGAAATTTGTAGAAATGAAAATGTTTATATTTCATATATTTTAGTGGCAGGGACGAAAGGCAGAGGGGGGAAGGGAACGGGGGAGGTGGGGTTCGCGGTGAGGGAAGAGACGAGGGAGGGGGTAGGCGGGGAAGGTGGAAGGGAACGGACATGCAGGGAGAATCAATTTATTTATTTGAACGGCATTGCAACGCATGCCGGGGACCAGCTAGTTTAGAATATATTTGTAAATCACGTCGAAAATTCGTAATTTCTTTAAAGTATTAGTTAAATAATATTAATTGGTACCTTAAGGGCGTACTTTTGAAGATATAATGGCTGGAAATTTCGCCCTCTAGAAATTTCTATAACAGTCCAGAACATTCGAGAGCATTCCACAACATTCCAGAACATCCCGGAACATTCTGGAATGTTGTGGAATATCACGGAATAGTCTAGAACGTTGGGAACATCCCGAAATATCCCAGATCATTGTTGAACATTCCAGAACACTCTCGAATGTTATGAATGTTCTGGAACATTGTGGAACATTCGAAGTCTTTTTTGTATGGGTGGGGCTACCCATTGGTAGTGGTATATAAAGCAAGATCCGTCGTGGGTTCGATCATCAGTTCGATCTCATATCAACTCCCTGAGCGAAGCCGGGTAGCGTATTTACAAAACCTATACCGATTCAGTCGCGGTAACGACAATTTACATTTTAAATATATGTACCTCTGTATTGGTTATTTTTTATCACATTGCAAAAACAAAAATTATTCTAAAATCTAGATAAAATAAGCTTTCTGATGTGTATATTAGAAATTAATAATTTTATTTCTAAACATTTAAATTTTAATATTATTCTCATATATTGTAAATACACCTCTATATTGATAATTTTTTATCACATTGCAAAAACCAAAATTGATCTAAAATCTAGATAAAATAATCTTTCCAATGTGTATATTAGAAATTGATAATTTTATTTCTAAATATTTAATTTTTGATTTTGAAAATTTAAAGCGACTGAAACGCGGTAGGGATTGTAAATACGCAGCCGGGTACCCCAGCTAGTATATCCTATAATTTAGAAATCGTGGCTTATGCACCCTCATTAAAAGCTATTCGCAATCATATATCTACTTGTGTAAGCATTATCTCGCGTAATGTACGCGTACTTACTAGTAGTAAGTTACTACCTATGTATGTACGAATGTACGTTCAAAGTATTAAAGTACCACTTATCTATGTTGTTATAAAGACAGTACAGTTCAACAAAACTTATCTTAAAGCTATCTTCAGCCATTTGTTAGTAGAAATTCCTCCCAGGTTAACCATAAATAAATCTGTCTGTGTTTTCGTTCCGAGATTTCTCCATTTCTCCTCTCCCAAACCGAACTCTAAAGGAATTCCAAAGTGAGTTTTGATCCTACATAGATCCAGAACTGTAGTCGTGGTCGGAATATAATATATGGAAGAAAGTTTTGTGTTCGTGTACATCAAAAAATAAGACTGACATCAAATATGTACACAAAGAAGCAATGTGCCTTTTAATAATAAGCTTTTCTTTCTTGAAGATGTGCATATATTACGCTTGTCTGAATATTACGTCTGGGTATGAAAGAGCTTATAGAGCCAGAGAGTCATGAAGTCGTTGATAATCTCTTGATATTCGGTCCCATACGTTGTGACATTCATTAAATATTAAAGTTGTAGTTTTGTGAACAGTTAGTAGGCCTCGCTTTCAAAAAAGTATGTTTCTTATTTTCTCTTATTTAATAATCAAAATCAAAATTTCCCCCGAAATCGTAAGGTTTGTAGGTAGGTACCAACTTATTTATAAATCATAAATATTTTACGAAACTTTTTTTTTTCAAATACGGAATTATACAATTTGGCCATAAAAATGTCACCATTTCAATAACAGTTCTCTTTTGTCTTCAGGCCGGTAGGTATCATAATATTGATTATTATTCCGATTTCGAACTACGATCGTGTGAACTCTGGCGGGATAAAACGATGGTATCCAAAAAGGCCACCATCTTGAACCGGAACCGGGACACAACAAACAAATTTACAGACAGATAATCTCTCTATCAGTCTTAGAGAGTAATTATAATCCAAAAATGGCCTGAACTTAAGTAATAGCCATAATCTCTACCAAACTCCCGTCGTCCTCCATCTCATCATCGTTCCACGATAGTTTCACCGGCTCCGAGGATTTGGACTCTTCTGCGGTATCACATATTTAAAAATATATATTGTACATACAATTAATTGTCGTACAATAAGTCGGAAAGAGCCAAGCATCGGATGTTGGCCTTATTATTTTTTGTAGGTAAACAAAACTTAATACGCATACATGCTAACTTTTACAAAGCGAGCAACTCCCCAATAATATTATATTTGGGGTTTTTCACGAATTTTACGTACATATTTCAAAGTTCTAATAGTCATTAATTTAATTTGTAAATTTTAACCATTAAATTAAAAATACGCCGCCCCCTCTATGAACACAACAAATTAAAATATGGCAAACGGAAAGTAACGGAATCTCTATCGGGTAGAACTTTATTGAGTTATGGAGTATCGTAAATTGCTTTTTGAAATGATTTAAGCGAACAAAACTGCCCTGTAAATGGTGAATAATAAACCTACCACTTCAATATAAGTTCTAAGGATTTCATAAATTTTATGGTTATTATTTGAGCAATGAAAACTTTGTACCTGTCTGCAAAACACGCAGATATTAACTAATAAACGGAGGTAGGTATTTAGTTCTCACAGATTTATTGGTTAAGTTACGATTTATTGTTTATAATTAATTTAAACTTCAGATCATAATACTTATTATCTATCTATTCAACTATAATTTATTTATGAATTCTTGGATTTTGAAGAATCGCTTAGTTCGCGTAGTAAACGTATGTAAAATTGTGGAACTTATATAAAACTTATTTAAATTTGTGAAGTGAAAAGTATCTAAATTTAGAAAGGCTACCACTCAGGCCTCGGACACATTTTGTCAGAGGGCCAAAATGTTTCCGCCTTGCAATAAAATCCAAATAAATGGAATATTTCTGAACGTATCCGAAAACAAAAAACTGTTTTGAAAGGTGATATAAATGGTTCCCAAATTCTGTAATTCTAAATAAACAATTTTTTTAATACAAAAATTTTGCACGCAAACATAAAAAAAAAGTTTAAAAATGGCTCCTATTACGTTTAATTAAAATTACTGATCACGAAATAAAATTAAAACGCACACATATTTCAAACAAATGTATTATACACGTTATTGCCACCTCATTTTTTGCCGTTCTGTGTAGAAATAATTAATTAAACATTCCCAACGTTTATTTCAAATTCCTTGTTTAATTTTTTTTTTAAATTACGATTCGAAATTTTGGTTTTATAAAGTTTTACAATTTTCTTCTTTTCTGATAAATTTTTAGATTTGAATGTTAAAGTGTGGTGTTTTCTTTTTCGAATACCGTTTAGATCATATTTCTAACTATGATAGTAAGGGAGACACAACGATTTCTACGAGACCTATATGACCGAAAAGCGAACAAATTAGCCTGACGGGCTAGTCCATGTTTTCAGCAATATTGCTCGGTAAACAACAAACACTCTAGGAAATATGAACTTTGAGGAAAGTTTATTTTGGTACTGAATTAATTCTTGTATCTTTTCGGTTCCTTAGTGGGGTGAAGGGGTAAATTGATCCCAGGGCGTCTGATTAGGCTTCGTTACAAGTCGAACTTGTAAACGTTAATGGCGGCAATTCGGCCAGCCCGCCTCGCAGCGAACTTTATTTCCGTTTAAACTTAGGGTCCTACTTATTTACTAAGTTTATAGAGCTTTGGGCTCCGTCGCCAGTCGCCAGTGCGCCCCGCGAATTTGTAACGAAGCTTTTAAGTGGCAGGAGTGTTTGTGTATAATTATTGTAACTTGGCAGGAGCGGAATTGCACCGTGTAACCTGAGAGTCAAAGCTCACACTGATGTGAAAAATCAATGGTCATCAAATATTGAAAGTACGTTGGATCGATATGTCTGGTTGGTGGTATAAATATGCAACCGCGTTCTGCGCTCTACGTCCCATGTTCCTCTTTAACTATGGGAATAAATATTTAAAATATGAGGCGTCTGGTGGATAATTATTTACACCTTGTATTATACGTGTGTTTTATTTCTTTCCAGTCAAAAGTAATCATAATTGTTATTTCCCTCACGCTTGCATTTTTTTCTTTGTCATTTTGTGTAAGGTGGGACCGCGCTTTTTGTATCGTTTTAAAACATGCCTTGAATATTATTTTTGTTTTTCCAACGACTAAAGACGATGCTTATAAAAATGGTACATAAAAGCACGCCATCTAAGCATCTTTCCTTTATTGTACCAATTTATCCAGCCAGCAAAACGCTTTACGTTTTATATTAGGTAATCAAAAAACTCTCTCACGTATAAATATACATTCCACGATCTTTGTCTTTGGCGGCGCGGCGTTTGTGAAATTCAAATAAATAGAGACAAGAAACAATTGTTGTTCCCACGGGACTCAAATAATATTTATGCATTAAATACACAGACGAAACATTTTTTGTAAAAGAAATAATTTATTAACTTGAATCTCTCGAGAAATAAGGAGGTCTCAATTTGGGTCCTTGTGGAATTTCTAAAATGCTTTGCATGTCAACCATTTACTTTCGTTCGTGCATTGAGTTTAATGAATTGTTTTGTTGTTTGTTTGATTTTAGAACTGGGAAGTGTTGAACACAGCTGTGATTACCGGACGCCAGGTGTCGCAGGCCATGAAGGTTCTGATCGTGTCGCAGGCTGGACAGGTTGCTGACGTCACGCTGCAGAGCTCATGCCATTCCGAAGATGAAAGTGTCTTAAAGGTAAACACTGCATATAATATTACGTGACCAGCCATTTTCAGATGACACTTCCGGCGGAAAGGGTAGTTTTACCTTTTACGCCGGTCCTGCTTGAATGGCGGGAGAGGCATAGATGTCCGATAATTTTAATTGAATATTGAGTACCAAACTCTTTGTAAGGTTTTCAACTACACGTATATGTAAAAAAAGTGATCCAAAATCTTCCCCAGCGTAAGAATATTTAATCAAACGGAAACTATATTATAAATCCGTACGCTGATTGAATTGACAATTCGGAAGTTGTTTTTTTTTGGTTATGTAATAAAATACCGAAGTACGTGTATTTTTTACACATAAAAGTCTCTAAATTGCGTATCACAGAGGGCCATGACTTCAACGTAAGTTTATGGAATCTTGTTGGCTTTAATTTCAGGCAATACTTTTATAGTTGTGGTGTGGTGAGTAGGTACTATATAAAAAAAATAATTCAAACACACATTATATTTGTTATTTTCATTGATAATATCATCATTGAAAAATAGCAATGCCAAAGTCTCGAATTCGCATTTTTGCCAGTTTTGAGTTAATTTTTTTTTTCAAACGGAGCGTACCCTGCCATTAATGTTTTATTACACATTACTAAATATAAACTATAGATTTATTTAAGCTGGTTTAGTAATAATATAAATCGATTAATGATATCAAATCTAAAGCTCAAACCTTAATATCTTCGAATTATGTTTTTATTCGACTATGATGTGTACAGTGGTTTAAAATTAGTGTCCGACCGAAACAGGGCTTTCTACCGAAAGAATCTTCAGTACCTGTCTCAGTTTCGGCCGAAACCGAAACTTTTTTAGACATGTTAAAAATCTATTGTTTACTAAAATTTGGCTTATTTTTTTACATTTAAACAGACAGTTAACACGTGTTAAATGAAATAAAAAAGCAATAATTGAAGTATGTGATTTTTTTTTTATATTACTGCTACAAAACAAACAAAACTTAAAAACTTATAAATCAAGAAACTAGAAGGTGAGGAAATAAAAATCTACACCCATTCAGCAACATACAGTCCACCTCGGAACAGGAATACCCAGGGCCGCTGACAGCCTATCTGGGCCCCAAGTCTAGTAGACTATACCGGGCCCCCTCCCACCAACTTACCTACCGAGGGGGGGGGGAGAGAGAAAAATTAAAAATGTCATGCCAACCTGCCACTGCTAGGAATACAATTTCATTACCTTTTCTTATTTTATAGTATCTTATAACATTATACCAATCATTCGAATTTAGCATAATTATTTAATTAATATGTTTAAAAAGTTGTCACACAGCCAGCGGGCCGGCCGGCACGAAGGCGTGCTTGGCAGCTGGGCCTACGGAGCGTGCGCGCCCGGCCCGCGTGCGCTCCGGTTGTCATTGGCTTTAATAAGTAAAAAAAAAAATCCGGTGCTCGTGAGCCCGTCCCGGGCCCCCCTTAGGCCCGGACCCCAAGTTTCAGACTTGGCCAACGTGCCCTCTCGGCGGCCCTGGGAATACCTAGTGAGGAGGACTGTAAACAAACCACTTTAATTGGTATTTTTACTTATTTGGTAATTTTACGTTATCCTTATATTGTCATTAAAATAAAAAAAAAAAAAAACAATAACAAAACATGTTAACTACTTCTTGGAACAAAAAATTGTCAATAATCAACATTTACATTATAAATGAAGGACCTCATTAATTATTGAGTATTTTAATTTTAATTGCGTTTACAATCACAAAATTCTCATTACACGTATTAAATGAACTCAGCTGATGATGTCGGGTAACTCACGAACCACGAGCTCACCCAAGGTCAGCCGAACGACGCGCAATAATTCACGAACGCAGAGTTTCGGTGCGGCCGAAGGTTTAGCAGATTTTATGCTGAAACCGAAACTGGGCTGAAACTACATTTTTTGCCGAAACCAAAACCGAACCTTCGGTCGGTCACTGTTTAAAATCAATTTTCCCTTGTTTTCGCCCGTATGGAAGTGTGTCAAGATTTTGTCATCAATTTAGGTAAAATAAAAATGATGACTGAAATGATTGTAATGACTTTACAAATTAATCAATTGAATGATCGAGTAGTCATAAATACCAATTATCTAATTGGTGATTATTTGGGATATTGTGTAATTTGAGGGCAGCCTAATGTCCAAAGCTAGATTCTAATATGAATGTATGTATGTTTGTCAGGTTTCGTCGTCCTGCAGCTCCGTGTACGTGGACGGGTCCGAGATCCGCGGCAGCTCCAACGCCTCCGTTATCGTCAAGTACGGCACCTACACGGGCCTGGCGCGCTTCACCGTGTGGATGCCCGAGTTCCCGCTGGAGGTGAATGTGGAGGACTTCCGCCTGAGCCAGGTGAAGGGCTGGCGGGTGCCCGAGAGCGATGGGGGCAAGGGGCGAGGCCGCAGACGCAAGCGCTCCTACTCGCTGCCCGCCATGGAGGAGATCACCAACAGCGTCACGCCCGAGAGACACGCCTGCAGGCTGCGCTTCCAGCAGAGCCCGGTTGATGTAAGCACTTTTTATTTATACGACGCGTGACGTCCCTCTTGACCCCCGAAGCCTCTGACATTTTGCGTTGTACTTCTTTTAGAAGAACTGTCAGAATACATATTCCGCAAAATAAAAAAAAATAGCGTTACATTTGATTCCAGATAAATTCGCTGTTTTAGGACGTATTTCAAAATAAAATACTGTTCTTTAAAGCAGATTTTTTTTTTTTTAAGAAAAACAAACATTCCCGGGTTACGAATAACCCAACAATGTTTGAAAATCTCCTTCTACCACCACAGAAAGCCGAAAATGTTGCTTGTGTTGTGATGGAGGACTTAGCCAGCCGAGGAATTGAAAATGCGACACCCGGATGGGATCCAAGCGCTATGCCCACTCAACCACTGACCAGATGAACGACTCTTTAAAATTTAGTATTATTATACATAATATGCAATTAAAAATATTAAAATTTTGTACGCAAACACAGGTAAAGTTTTTGAAGTCGCTTACAGGTGGTTTTTATCATGTAAACAGAAGGACCGCTTTACACAAAATTAGAAAAAATATATTTAATTCTTTTTTTTTTACATCACCTCCACACAGGAGGCCTGAGGAAAATAATTTCCCTCCGGGCCTATGTCATCTTTGGGGATGCTTCGTGGAGGGTTTTTTTAAGGAAAGGAAGGAGAGGAGAGTTCTGGGAAGGAAAAGGGTTTAAGGGGTGGGTAGGAATCTGGGGTTCAGTGTGTCCTGGTCATCCGCCTCCAAGACCTAGACAAACATCACCCCATGAACCCGGGCACCCCTGCTAAATCACCAAACGTAGCGAACCACTTGGGGTGACCTATGGCAGAGGTGTTGGTTATCCAATAAAGGTTCCCGGGGCGGCGGTACCCATTCCCGCCTCCCAAATTGAATTAGACAAAGATGTAAAAGTTATTTTTATAAATGTTTAAAAAATTTGCAAACCTGTTGTTCCATAGAATTATTTCAAAGTTTGCGGGAGCGTTTATGGAAAATTTTTGAATGCAAGCTGAAACCGCGGTATTCTATTCTTTTGACACCATTTAAATTGTATTTCTCGTCATAATGCATAATTTCGTGGGATATATATCTCCTGTCTGTGAATATTTCCCAATAAAATCTTTCAAAATTGCCCAAGGGGTTAGTTAAAAGGAACGATTAATAATTTTTTTATACTTGTACTGTGGTTGTATGTACTATTGAACAGTACATCCACAGTATATATACAAAGATAAGTTGTGTACGTCTGTATTACTTCCTTGAGCATCTTTTTGTGGTTTCTTTCTTTCTACCCTGAAAGAGAAGGGAGAAGCCATGGTTAAATAAATTATAAAATGACTTAAATCAAGGTTCAACAGCTTTTTCTCACCAAACGTGTTCGCATTTCAGGTGTATGCTCGCTTCCTGGCCACCGACCACGACTCTGGACGTGTCAGCTACCTGGTGTCGCGCCGCACCTGGCTCCGGGTGACGGAGCTGGTGCTGCCGCTGCTCAGAGTGGCCGACCCTCGGCTGGCCGCACTCCGGGGTAGGTCCCTCCGGGGCAAGGCCACGGGCAGAACAGAAGTTCAAGTCTTGTCTCCCATAACCGGTAAGAATCGCTTTTGTAATAAAGAAATGCTAGGCTAGTTGACTGACTGAGAAAAACCTCAATGAGTAAATTGACTTACTGCTGTTTCAAAACTAATTAATCCTTAGCGGAATTGTGGCATCCTAGTGAGCACAAATAAAAAATAATTAATTTAAAATAAAACAATAACTTTGTAAACACCACTTTTATTTTTTATATACTTTATGCCGACCGGGTTTCGCTACAACCGTAGCTTCATCAGGGCCAGGGCCGGATCTACGAAATCTAGCGCCCTGTGCAGTAGGTACCGATGGCGCCCCCCCCCTACATTTTTTTTTTGATTAAAAATTCGTTTACCCCAATTTTTATTTTTTTTTTTAATTTTTTTTTTTTACACTAATTTATCAAATAAAATCAAGACATATAAAGGGTGTAACCCTATCTAAAGTTTTCGAATAAATAAGCCACGATCTATGTAATTCTTCTCCATTAGGCAGTTTCTTGTAATAATACTCAGTATTAAATTTACGCTTGTTCGTAATAGGAAAATCAAAACCTTTCAATTGTACAGGACCTTCCTGAACTAATAAACTAATGGAATTTTGAGTTTTGAAACGAGTTTTTTTATGTCATTATGCTCTTTAATTCTAAGTTTTAGATTCTGCGAGCCTGAAAGTTTTTTTTAATTATTGTTCTATTCATTGTAATCCACAATCCACAACCTCTAACAACCAATAGAAATTTAGTTATTAATTAAAAAATCTAATATAACCTCAAATTTGTACCTTGCATTTCCATTTCCCCTGTGTTCTGTGTTGAGCGAACAAACACGAACGTATCTATGGTATCAACGGCTCACGAAAGATGCTTACACTGATTATTACTGACTGTAAAATAACAAATCTAATAGAAATTAATTATAGGTACATTTAACGAACTTCAACTGTCAAATCAATGATGAAACTGTTAAACAAGTTGCAACCTTGCAAACCGTGCGATGTTTATGCTAATGAAATTTTGAATTTAATGAAGATTTCATAAGAAAATGGTCTTTAAGTCCCTTCTCCTAGAGATTTAAATCGTACAAAAGCATTTTGAAAGGCGCCGTCTGTTTGTTTGTTCTCTTGAATAAAAGTACGGCGCTGTGATTGGTTAATGAATTTGGATCGCACTCATCCGTCGTAAAAGACGGTAAAAGATATATGGATAAATAGATCTTACGTTTAAACTAAATATATGGAATTTGTAAAAAAATTCTGTAACTGACTATAAATTCGTAAATCGTTGAATTTCGTTGAATTCAAACCAGATGCGTGCGCAGTCTGTATCTTTGGAAAGTGTTGCTAGAGCGTGATAATTATTTCGTACTACGGGTAATTTTTAAACGATTCAGGGAATATTATAACAAATTTTTAATACAATATTTATTTTCTCACGGCGCCCCTTCGGAGTTGGCGCCAGGTTTTTTGCACGTTTTTGAACGTATGGCAGATCCGGCGCTGATCAGGGCAGTATAATACTCTACTAACATTAGGTTACATGTGTGTTATAATATATATAATTTACCAATATCGGTGTAAGGTTGGACAATTTAGAGGCACTTGAACTTAGGAAAGCCATAAACACTAATAGTAAGGTAGTTAATAACCAACTAAATTTAAATAAAAGTCTCATACTAAGATTGTTCCCTATTGATAAAGAACACGTCCGTTCCCTTCCAAATTCTCCATCTATGCCTTCTTCCTCCTCCTCCACTTGACGAGTCCACCCCATTTTTGGTAAATTATATATATTATAACACACATGTAACCTAATGTTAGTAGAGTATTATACTCCCTGATGAAGCTACGGTTGTAGCGAAACCCGGTTGGCATAAAGTATAAAAAATAAAAGTGGTGTTTACAAAGTTATTGTTTTATTTTAAATTAATAATGTCACATCACAAAGTATCCGCTTCATATGAACAAATAAAAAATAATTGTTTCCTAGGGTAGCAGTGACTAAATCTGCCATATATTTGCCGCTGCCAATAACTTCACTCAAAATTTGAATAACATAGTTACCGACATTTTTGTTCAAAGTTATGAATTAAAAAAAAAAGTTTAAGTGCCATTAAGGGTTAAGCGGTGAAATGTGTCTACTGTAAATCATTGGGTTTATGACTTTTTTATTAGCTTTTAACAATTGATTAGCTGTAATGGTAATAATTGCTAGTATTATTTCCATGACGTTTTAATTGATCAGAATAAGCAGACGAAAATTTTTTCTTTCCCAATATTCATGTTTGTCTTGAGTTTAGGTACTTATGAAAAATTTCCCTCACTTTTTTGTTATTACACTGCAGACATTTTTAGTATTGCATTGTTTTCATTTACAGGACGAGTAATTGGAGCCC
The DNA here is from genome assembly GCA_917880885.1 of Limnephilus marmoratus. NCBI lineage: Eukaryota > Metazoa > Arthropoda > Insecta > Trichoptera > Limnephilidae > Limnephilus > Limnephilus marmoratus. The sequence continues at coordinate 21,222,694 of OU862912.1, read as the reverse complement.
GTGAGATTCGAGTTGGAAGTGATAAGGTTTCCGTCGCTCGACTTATTGTCAGAGTGATCTCCGGACTCCAACTGAATATTTCTCCCGACAACGCCATCGAAAATGGATATATTTCTGAAACGACCGTTACTCGACGACTTACTGCGCAGTATCAGGTAACATTACTTTTATTAATCAAATATCAATAATTACAAAAATGAAAAATTAAAGCTGTAGATTTTTATAATATTTTTGTGTTCATTCTGACAACATTGTGCTTCCATTGACGAATTGTCAAAGTTTCTGTTTCACTGATAATATTCTGAATATTTTAGATCTTGCTAAAACATTAATTAGTGTGCTAAAGATTCGTTCGGTGTTTCATTTTTTAGGAAGGACTGCTCGACATTGACATCGAGTTCACGGATGGATCCCGCACTCCCCTGCGTGATGTGCTGATGGACGACTATGTGCTGAAGGTGGAGAGCTTGGACCCTGACGTGGTGGCCTTCGCTCCTATGGTAGCTTCACATCATCCTCGTGTTATTGCAGTTGGCGAAGGTGAGCTTTTTTTTTGTGCGAATAATCTGGAGAATTTCCCCTAGAAAATACAGTTTGATCTTTTTTATTTTATCATGATTTATTTTTGGGTGTTCATGCCGTATTGCTCATTCTCCTTCTTTAGACAATGTTTCGGAGGGCGCTAAGTGGGGTCTCCTCCGACCGTGAACATGAGCATTTGTTTACACATTTGCTTGAATATTACTATGAACATTGGCATGGCACAAAAATGTGTAAGGCCATGCCCCAATTGCCAATGTTTATAGTAATGTTCAAGCAAATAAACAAGCAAATGTTCATGTTCACGGCTGATGGAGATCCCACTTTACAGAGTCTATCATCGGCAGATGTGTAGATTGTGATGAAGTGCGAGTTTATGTGTGCAGAAGCGATTTTGTGATGTGTGCTCCAATCCTTTCTTTAAATTTGTGTCATGAGTGCCTTTCATGGTTATTTCATGAGTGCCAACAGTATCAAAAGTTCAATAACTGTAAAATCAAATCAGTATAATATCAAAGATGGCAAAGTCCAACCAACTTTACTGTAAAAAACGTACAAGAGACAAAAAAAAATTATCCTAACTATTTTAGCCTTCGAAACCTTCACACTACTTGTAACTACCCAAACTACCTTTACTACCCAAAGAAAGTTTGTGCAGTATCTTTGGTGTGATTTTTCCTCTATTTAAATTAATTTTACAATAAATAATAGGAATCATATTTTTCATCTTATTCCAGGCAATGGAGAACTCCTGAAAGTCACCCTCCTCCTGTCGGAAGAGTGTCGTGGTGCAGCGGGGGTGCTCCCCAAGTCCCGGGGGCCCACGGGCAAGGCTGAACTGGCCGCCAACCAGGCCACCGGAGTGGTGCTGGCGACGGCTACTGCCACTGTACAGGTGGACTTCTCGGCCAGCGAGGTGCCGCAGCGGCCCGACACGCCACAGAACGATGACATCATGCGCGGAGGAGGAAACAAAGGTCCCCTCTCCGACTTGCACGACATTCTGATTGGTACTTATTGGCATGTTTTATATCAATGGCAGCTGCCTTATTTTGTAAAAAGCTTCTTTTGTGTGGGGTGCTTTTGTCTTTGGCAATTTTTTTAAAAATTATTTCTGGTTTATAAATTCATTTTATTTTGTTAATCACTTATTCGCAGGAATATCCGTATGGTTATGAAATTTTTTTATCTATTGAACGCCAATGCATCCATATGGATCCTGTTATTATTACATTTTGTTTGTGGGATTTTTACACTCGGCATACTATGGAAGTACAAGTTCGTATCAGCTCGGCGTTCCAAAGGTTAAAAGCATATTTGGAATTAAGTACTTATTTAGAGAAAGTCCTGCTGGATAGATCAATGGCCTCCCTCAACCTATCTCTCCCGATTCGGCCTGCCGCGCAGTAGGTAGGCAGGCACAACTGTCACCAAGACCCAGATAAACCTCACCCCACTAACCCTGGCACCCTGTTAAGCCACCAATCCACTTGGAGTAACCTATGACCTGAGGTGTTGATTATCCAATAAATGGTTCCCGGGGCGGCGGTATTTATACCCGCCGGTAAATATTTCCCTATCGAGTCCACGCTCAAAACACACTTTAAAAAATTAAAACAAATTTTACTAGGTAGATAATGGTTACAGTAACCGGAATTGAAAAATATTGCATTTTAATGTTTTTTTTTTAAATTTAAAAAATGCAAAATGTCATTTTTCAAGGACCGCCATGTTAATTACGACGATGAAATACGTATTTTTAAAAGAAAAAATCACTCTCTGTCAGTCATACAATAATAAGTACGAATTGCAATCTTCGGAAATGATAAATAATGCATATTAATTATTTTACATTATTATACATTATTTTGTTCATAAACACGAAAAATCACGTGAGACGTTTGCCGTCGTAATTAACAACATGGCGTTCCTTAAGAAATAACATTTCGCGTTTTTAAAGATAATAAAATAACCATTAAAATGCAATATTTTTCAATTCCGGTTACTGAATTACTTATTACTAACTGTAATCTACCTAGTACAATTTGTTTTAATTTTTTAAAGTGTGATTTGAGCGTGGACTCGATTGGGAAATATTTACCTACCCGCCTCCGAAATTGAAAATATGGAACTGATTTGACAGCTATTTTACAAAAAGACAGAAGCATCCCCATTTATTTTTTAATTTGTAAATACACAATAATTTGCTTACTGGTTGAATGGATTATATTAAATGTTTTTTTTCTAGCAAATTTTTAAAGAGAACTGTGGCATGTTTTCATCTGAAATAATTTTTAAATTAATCTTTTAAGATATTATAATTAAGGTTCATAAATGTCTCACTGCACAGAATTAGATTTCATATTTTACACCTCTCTCTTTAATGTTACATTTTAGATAGAGTTCATTCAATATGTAGAAAATTATTTCAAGCATGAGTGGTGAAACGCACAAAAGAATACAAAATAATGTAGTTTTATTTTAACTTTGATTTGTTTAACTAATATTGAATTTATTATTTATTTGTCAAATTCATTACCCACTTTAATCTGTTAGTTTTATTAGCTGCAACAAACAAAAATCTCTTCTTTTTCAACGATACTATGCGCATAATATAATGTGCAAATAATTTGTGCATCCAATACTACAGGCATATACATAATATGTACGCAATTTTCAAGAAGAGTACCTCTTCCCCTCATTTATCTATATACATAAGTACCTAGGTATATACATTTATAAGGCAGTGAAAAGTTTAATCATTATCTATCTGTCTTTTAAGATGCTTTTGAAGGACTATAATAATAATATAATAATATTATTATTATAAAGTCGAAATTTGCCGCATTTATAACTAAAAAAGTACACGTTCAGTGTCAATAGTTTACAATGGTTTAAAAATTACATTAGTACAAAAAGTTAAAAACAGAATATAATATACATATGAACAGTAGGTAATACTTAATATAAATTGATAGGTTGAGGTTTCTCATATCCCGCCTCACTAGGCTAGCCTGTGTCGAGGCAGTAATTTTAATTTTATCCTATGAACATGCCTACACTTGTATTAAAATATATTCACTCAATAGAATGGTTGCATTAACAATAATTTCGAATAATAACAACCAATACATTGGTTTCATTAATTATTTCAAATTTGGATGAGTCCACCGGTAAAAGCACTATCATTACTTTTGATTCAAATTTTTATGTTATCTTTGAAATTTTTTTGTGAATCACATTGTTTTATTCTATCTGGAAGAATGTTGTAAAGTCTTGTCGCAAGGTATCTGAAGTATGACTGTAGAAGTGTACTGATATGTATGCTTTTATCGTCTTTTCAAGTCATATTTTTAAAAGTTGTCACTATATAATACTTCCCCCTTTTAGGAATCCCCCTGAAGGATGAAAACAATCATGAGCCGACAGTGCAGGCGCGTCAGCTGGGTGGCCTCAGTGGTCTCGGGTCCAGAGGGGTCCGCCGACATGCCCCCCACATGACTCCTGTGGAAATAGGAATGTACGTCTTGCTGGCCGCATTCTGCTGCGCTATCGTGGTGAGTAGGGCTACTAATAACAAGACAATACAATCGAACATCTAGACATCAACTCAAAAAAAGTAGACGCCAATACAAATAAAGAAACTACAGCAAATCATGTAAATAACTTCTTCGCAAGTATAGGAAAAGTCTTAGCGAACCGTAAAACTCTCAACATAAACACAATAACACAAACAAACAGTTCAAACATCAATACACAACCGACACAACACAGATTTGCAATAAAAACAACTTCGGAAGAGGAAATTGACAAAATAATAAACACATTAAAAAACAGTATTGCTCCTGGATTAGATGAGATAACGACAGATTGCATTAAGATAATAAAAACCGAAATTTTAAAACCCATAACACACTTAATCAATCTAAGTATAACACACTCCTGCTTCCCTAGTACTCTTAAAAAAGGACTGGTGATCCCTATTTACAAATCCGGAGACAAAATGCAAATAACTAACTATAGACCTATCACATTGTTAAACTCGCTTTCAAAAATTTTCGAAAGAGTAATAAAAAACCAAATTATAATATACCTGGAAGAAAATAAATTAATCTCGGACAAACAATATGGATTTAGAGAAAAAATAGGCACAAAAGAAGCTTTGGCGTGTACAATAGACTATTAGCAATTTAGATCAAGGGTATAAATGCATCGCGATATACCTAGATTTAGCTAAAGCTTTCGATTCAATCTGCCACCAAACGCTTTTTAAAAAATTAGAAAACATAGGTATCAAAGGCAAGGAACTCCAACTATTAAAAAGTTATATGAGTAACAGAACACAGCAAGTAAAAATTAACAAACATATTAGCAAGCCACTACCAATTACATATGGAGTTCCACAAGGAAGCATACATAGGGCAACATAGGGCCCGTTCTTTTCACTATTTACATTAATGAACTTTGCAGCATGAAAATAGACGGTGAAATAGTTAGTTATGCAGACGACACAGTCTTGCTCTTTAAATCTAAGGATTGGAAAAATGCATACAACATAGCGAATTTAGGAATCACGCAAGTGAAATCATGGCTAGACTCAAACACGCTTACACTAAACATATCGAAAACAAAATTCACAACGTACAGTATAAATAGCACAGGACAGCCAAAAAATAACACAAACACCATAAAAATACACGAATGTTTAAACACCAACATCTGCGTTTGCCCTCCTCTAGAACAAAAAGAACAAATAAAGTATCTAGGAATCATAATTGACCATAACCTTAGATGGACACATCACATCAAGCAAGTCACAAATAAACTCCTCAAACGATACACATTTTCCTAAACATAAGAAACATATACAAAATACAACAACTGAAAACAATATATTTTGCTCTATGTCAGTCTATAATAGAATATGGAATAATTGCTTGGGGAGGAGCAACAAACTCAGCTATCGAACACCTGGAAATTGCGCAGAAAACGATCTTAAAGGTAATCCTTAAAAAACATAGACTTACTGATACAGACCAAATATTCAACCACTGTGACGTACTAGACATACGACAATTATACGTTAAATCGCTACTAAATTACATTTTTGACCAAAAAAACAACCTTCAACAAACACAAAATATCACAAACAGACCAGTTAGACAAGCAAACAAAGAAAACTTAAAAACTCCGACGGTAAATACAAGCTTTGGACAAAGACACTACCAATATCAAGCTATAAAAGCATTCAACAGTCTAACACTTGAAAATAAAATTGAGGAAAACAAAAATATATTTTTGAATGTAGCTATTAGCTATTACTTTGTGGTTATCCATTATAGAAAAATGAAATAATTTAACTTTGTATAAACCACTTATTTGATGCGCAAATCCGACCGGTTGAAAAAAAAAAACCACTCGTAATTTTGAAATCAGAATCAAAGAACATTTAAGATGTCTTAATAATAATAATTTTTCTGAGTTTGCTAACCATATCATTGAAAATAACCATAGTTTTGAAAAAAATACAGGGATAAATATTCTTCATATTAATAATAAAGGAAAACGTTTAGATAACTTAGAAGCCTTGGAAATTAAAAAATCCCTTAAAAATAATGAATCTATTATTAACAAACAAAAAATATTGTCATATAGCCCAATCATGGATTTGTTCCCCTACCCACCCACTCTACACTAATACCTACCTACCCAATCTACATTATTATCTAGCAACAGCTCCACCCCTACCATAATAAAACATTGTTCGAAACTGTCAAATTAGTATAAGCGTGGGTGGTTTGTATATTTATGGTATAAGCTTTCCCTGACGAAGGAACGTTTGTTCCGAAACCGGTCGGATTTGCGCATCAAATAAGTGGTTTATACAAAGTTAAATTATTTCATTTTTCTAAAACAAAAATAAATTCCGACACAAAATTACAAAATGGATTAAAGACCAAAATAGACAATACTACCAAAATATTATAGCATAAAATAATTAAAAAAAACATACAAGTAACCAGTAGAGTAGCGTGCCTTGGAGGGGCCCTGTATCAAAATTGGTTGGGGGGCCCTAATGAAGGATAAAGCTTTCTCACAAAAGAAACAAAAGGCCTCTATAGCCCAGGGGGCCCGTATCATTGATACGGCGGTAGCTACGCTACTGCAAGTAACACACAAAACCAATATAAAACACAAACACACAACACTTATTAAAAATATCGTTTTTAATCTTATATAATATTATTTATTCTTAAATTTACGTTAATTTTTAAATCTCTACTTTTTAAGTTTAATTTATCTTAATCGTATGTTTTTTATTTCCTTTTTTCTGTTTTTTCACCAATATTATATATATATGTATTGTGCATAATTTTGTATATGAAATGGAGGCCTCAGCACGGGTAAACCACCCAGTGAGGCCAACATCATTGAATTGTGTAAAAAATGTAAATATATTGCATCAAATAAATAAATAAATAAATCTATACAGAATGTTTAAAATCTCAGATTACATTGTCACTTAGACATTAGCTTTTTTTGCTGATATCAAATAATCATTCAATAATCATACTTGGTAATAAAACACCTTTTTTTCTCATCTGGCAACATTTGCTTTCCTACACTGTTGCAACCTGTTGAAGGCCAGGAACAACACGGAAATTTCACGATCTTCAATTTGAATCGAATGTTTTGTGGATTAATTTTTACCTATCGTATATTTTATTGACCGAAACACATTCCTAGAACAATAAACTATTTAACAAAATAACATTACTTGCGTTAATTACGTAAATTGATAGGTTTTATGATGTTTTATTCGAGGTATATAATTCACGCATAATGACAAAATGGGCGCCAAAATGACAGTTCGAGATGCCCACAGATAAGAATTATTTTTAATTATTTTGTGGCTACATAGTGAATGAAATATTTACCCATACCATAGGGAATGTTGGCGCCAGCGATTCTGAAACTTCCTTTACAGATTTTGTACATAGAAGGGTCCAAAATAGTAGAAAAAACATTTTTTTTTTTCGCGCATGCGCAGAATTATTTTACATCCCGCGCTACGGAAAATTTAATATAAATTATTCGAAGTGACTTGACTCATTGCTGGTTTCTCTATGGTAAAGTACGATAATAGAGCAAGCGTTTCTGACATTGTTCTTCATACACTTTCTTTATACATAAGGGTCAAAATTGCATTTCAAAGTGCCGCGGCCACCGGGTGACATACGGCCCTCCAGAGGACTTCAACCATGTATAGTTTATAACCAAAGATATTGAAATAAGAATTTAAATACAACTTTATACGAGACGTACGCGTTTTTCTGTGCTCTTCATTATTAGTGATAGATAATGCGACTAGATCATCCCAGGCCTGGGAACCTATGACCGCAGCTATAAAAGATCTTACGGAGCAGATTAGCGGGCTGTCAAAGCAAATTACACGACAAAATTAAATGGCAAGATCGGTGAGCAATCTACCATTATTGTTACCCAAAATACTACGATCGCCAAACTATCTGCCAAGATTGTACAACTGGAAGGCGCGTGTACTAAAGAGTACCCAACCAGCGAGGCGCCTGCGCCCGAACAAATTCCCCCAACTCAGTCGCTAATAACCAGCGAGACGCCTGCCCCCGGAAACAACTTGGAACCAATCATACTTGTCAACGAGGGAGATAATCGGAGGAAGAAAACCAAGAAACCAAGGAAGGAAAAAACCGATGCTTCTTCTAAATCCGAGAAAGAGACCCCACCCGAAAACCTAGGTGAGTGGAAGGTGCAAGCCCGCAAGCCGCGGAAACGCACATTGGAAATTATTATGAGGACTAAAAAAGACACTGCAATAAGCGCGATTGCGCGTAAGTTCTACATTCATGCTTGGCGCTTCACTACCGAAACGGAAGGAGATCACGTAGTAACCTTTCTAAAATCCATCGACCCAACCGGAGAGTTTGAGATCGAAAAACTAATCATAAAAGGAAACTACAGTTCGTTCAAAATAGGTGTGCCAGAAGAAGGCAGGGATTTCTTCTTGGATGCAGGTATTTGGCCGGCTGGAATATCAGTGGTGAAATTCAAATTCATCCATAAAATAAATAAATAGCGTTATGGCAATGCTTAAAATTATATACAATATGCGCAGCCTCAACACTAAAACAGATGAATTTTCAAATAATTTACTATCACAAAATACTGAGATTATTTGCCTAACTGAAACTTGGTTGAGCGCATCTGTCCATAATTCGGAACTGTTCGACAACCGGTACAATGTCTACAGGTGAGACAGAGACACACATTCTCACGGCGGTGGCGTATGTATTGCAGTAAAGAATACGCTAACATCCCAACGGATGCAAAACCTAGAAACGGTTGGTGAAAACATATGGCTGAAAGTGACAAAAAATAACTTCACGGCATACATATGTGTAGTATATTTTTATTGCACTGATGACTCTGAAAACCGTATTACATTTTATGTATACATCGACCGAGAGACATCGAAAACATTGCTCAATAAAAATATATTAACATTGGGCGATTTTAACATGACGAATAAACCCGAAGAAATAATGCTAGAACATTCATATTTTTTAAACTCCGTTGGTCTAAGACTTGGTCTAATGCAATGTTATAAACAATTATTACAACAATATGCTCGATTTTGTGTTAAGTAATACAACTGTATGCGATGTCATATGAAATCGATGAAGTATTGGTTAACAATATAGTTTGAATAGGGAAAGAATTCGTTCATTTAGTTGATTTTTTGAAGGTGTGCAGTAGTATTGGTTAACAATATAGTTTGAATAGGGAAAGAATTCGTTCATTTAGTTGATTTTTTGAAGGTGTGCAGTAGTATTGGTTAACAATATAGTTTGAATATGGAAAAAAATCATTCATTTAGTTGATTTTTTTAAGGTAGTAGTATTGGTTAAAAATATAGTTTGAATACGGAAAAAAAATCATTAATTTAATTGATTTTTTTAAGGAGTGCAGTAGTATTGGTTAATAATATAGTTTGAATACGGAAGAATCCATTCATTTACTTGATTTTTTTGAGGTTTACAGTAGTATTGGTTAACAATATCGGCGATGCCAAAAACACAGTCCTACCAAGTAAAAATTGCCGATAGCACATCTCTTATATTTCAATATCTTTGATTATAACAGTTATTTAGTAAAAGTTTTTCAAAGCTTTAAAATAATTATGTTGCTTGTCCTAAAAACAGCACTGCTTTAATTTTCATTTCAGATCTTTGTGGTATCCTGTGTTGTTTATGCTTCAAAATTCAAACCGCTGGGACCGGAAGCCATGACAGGACTAGGTCCGGCGATGCCCCTGCAGCCGATGGGTGACTCCGGAAAGATCCAAGTTGCCGGACTGATAGGAACCAGTCTGGGAATTGGAAGGGATAATAACAGGAAACCTCCGAGGGAATCCACTACCAACGCACATGATTGGGTCTGGCTTGGTAAGTGTTATATTTTCCCAGTTGAATCATATTATATTGTGAAAATACATATGGTATTTTTTCCTATTGCTGATACATTTTATAAACTTTTAGTTATTTTCTGTTTAGATTTCCTTAGTTATATCAGTTCTTCGAGGATATCTTTTTTCCTTCTCTGCATTTTTACTGATTCTCGTGCAAATCAAATTTCTTGTGATTTTTTCTAGGTCGTGCTTCCATCGAGCGTCATACCGGCCACCAAGTGCACGCCGTGAACCGAAATAGCAGCCAGCCTCCCCCGCCCCCTCCCCACGCCGCAGATCTTGCTAACCGCAACCACCTCAGCCGAGAAATCCGGATCACGAGCAATCCGCTCAACCTCAACTATGCTGACCCGGATGATGCCATCAAGCCTGACCCAAACGACAACGGAAACGGCAACATTATGGCCACCAGCTTTGACAACCCCAATCATATTGAACTGCCGTCGGGGAATATGGGACATGTGGGACGTGCCAGGAGCGCAAGCAATGATAACAGGATCATCGATACGACCACCTATTGCAAGAGGGACAGGTTGGGGAGAGGTGGCCGATCCAACTTGAATGAAAATACACGGAGTTGGCAGTGAGTATCATCTTTTAAGCTGCCAGTACACGTTGGGCTAATCTGCTGGCCCAATGAACCACTATATATGTACAATACAGCACCAATACATATGTTGGTTGTTGCAACGCGTTGGCCGCCAACATTGGCCGACCAACTGATTAGTGTTAGTTTTTTGTGGACACTTAAGAAACTTGGTGCCAACCCGCCAACAGCATTCAAACGTTGGCTTCATCCATCAATATCAGTGGCGGTTTTCTCTAACGTGCGTTTGTGCGGTGAAACCCCATTAAAAAGTTGATAAAATAAAACAAACTTGTTTTACATAATATATAATATTATTATAAAACAAGTTTGTAATCACTATAAAACAAGTTTATAATCACATTACATATCTTCTCTTGGATTGACAAAATATATATCTTCTCTTGGATTTCTGAACCCCCGTTAAAAAGACCACGAACCGCCACTGGTCAATATCATCATAGTCAGCATCCACCATCATCTGTTGTGCCTTTTTTTTTTAACTCTTCTTTGGTGCATATTAAACGTGCTCTACAAATAAATTGCCACAGCTGCCATAGTTTCCACATCCATCTTGATCAAATGGCCAATGCAGATATGGTTCAGCACATTGGCCCAAAGTGTACTTTAGATTACTTTATCAATTTGTTCTCAGGCTCCAATTTTTTTTTTAGCTGAAACTCTTCCACAGGGATACACAAGTACCTTATACTCGACGGTTCAAGTATAGGCATAAATCTATGCGGAGGTTCGTACACAAGTTCGACATTTTGTAATCTCGTCGGTGTCGCCAGTCTTCCGTGTCCAGTTGGTAGAAGTCGTTACCACCCACATCGCCGAGACTTTAAATATGGCGAAGCATTTGATAAATGTAGCAAAAATAATAGTATCATCTTCACTTGTGTCAGACATTTTGTAACAATGCATCTGCTTTAGATCAATGCTAAGAATAAAACAGCCGAAAAAACTGATGTGGCTATCAGCAGTGGTTAGTGAGGATACAAAAACCTAGTTTTGACACATCAAGAAGTGGTGGCGACGCAGGTCTCGTCCTTTTAGTAGCGACATGTACGAACTGTGCGCGACAAGTTGTTTGCGATGTGATTACCCACCGGGCTTGGTAGATGTGTTAGTACTATACATATTTTTGATGATGTTTTATTTTCCAGATCTGACTGCGCCCCTCCCCTGCCCCCCCACGGAGTCCCTCTGGAAATGAGCCCCCTCTCACCGGGGGAGTACCGCCCCCCCGTCCCACCTCACCGCACACCGCAGCCCCCCATTGTTAGTGGCAGAAACACACCTCACAAGGTATACTACAGTAATTTGGAAAATATTGTTAATATGTTTACATTGGTAAATATTAATCTACCAAATTGAAAATTCATGATTAAACATAATTGAAAATTATTAATTGTTTAATTGAAAAAAATGGTTGTGAAGATGTTTTTCTCAGTTATATTAGTTTCTTAGATATATTGATACAATATGAAGTAAGTAAATATCGTGCGGTGTCTCATCCAATAGCCACCAATTATTTTTAAAAACTCTTGAAAGAGGTTGACTAGTTTTTTTTTTCTTTTTTAATCAAACCCAAACTAACAATTTACTTTAGATGGTTCTTATGTTCATATTTTGGGATTTTATTAAAAAAAAAGAAAAACTATCCTTAAAACTCACTTGTCATAAATGTCACATCAACAGAAAATAGCTGCGAAGTGAACAAAATAATACATCAAAATATGGTAAATTTTCAATCGCGCTGGCCAAGCTCAATACGAATATTTTTTAGAAAAAACCTTTAGATTCGCCTTAATGACTATAAAAGGCTACTTTTTGCATTCAGGGCAATGGAAAACAATGCACTTAAAATTTCAATAAAGGTTCCCGGGGCGGCGGTACCCATTCCCGCCTCCCAAATTTAAAAAAAATAAAACCTATTGCTTATTAAAAATTTGCTTAAAACCTATTCTATATTTAAATATTATTAATTATGTTTGTCTTTATAATTACGACATCTCATGTCTCCGTATGAAGTCGGCTACGAACTCATTCGAACTACTTGCATGTAATATCAAGAATACCAACAGGACGAACAGAACAAAATGGCAGGTAGGTATAATAAATGGCGGCGCAAATTCGGTACGTGAAGTAAAATTTCACTTTACGCAATTGAAATTTTAAGTGCATGGTTTTCCATCGACCCGAATGTAAAAAGTTTCCTTTTACAGTCAGTAAGGCGAATCTAAAGGTTTTTTCTAAAAAATATTCTTATTGAGCGTGGCGCTGTCGAAAGCGCTGTCGAAAATTTACCCAAAATATTAATGAAAATGCATTATTTGGCTTCTCCGTGGATTGAAATAATTATTCCTCATGGTAATTAAACTGAAATTATAAAATAATTTGCATATTAACCTCTCATCTGTCGCTGGCCCGCCGGCAGGCCAAAAAATAATCTTTCTTTCTTTTTTAAATCCGATGTAAAAAGAAACTGTATGAAGGACAAGGTCAGAATCGTATGCACCATAAAATAAATATAAATCTTGGACCTAGGCACTATTTGCTTATTGTAGGTACTCTGAATTATTTTAAAAGAATTTTCTATGAAATTTGCGGGCATTTTTTCGAAATACCATCAAACGCTCAAAAGGCTAAAGATGAGAATAAAGTGAATTGAAAATGATTTGTAGATTTTGGCTGATACCATAATGCCCCCAACGCGCCGTAGTCATCACCCGCGCCACCACTACAAGGGAGATAAGCCGCAGCTCAGCCCCCCACTCCCCCCCGGCAGCCCCAGGAAGTCTTACAATCTTGATAATAGGTGAGTTCCTGCATTTCAGATCAATAATATTGTTTATTATCTTAACCATAGCTTTCTGTGCTCCCATATTATATCGACAGTCCCAACAAATAACAATAGATTTCTAACTTTTCGTAAGAACTGTTGTAAGTTTTGTGGAAATTTTTTTTTGCTTTGAGAGCAAGAATTTTTTTTTCATAAAACGGATAGTTTCCCATAGTGAGCACTCAGGCCATGGGCAATAGGCCACTTGCATGGATTTCATAACGACTTGGAAAAAATCGTGTGGATAGATTTTTTTTACTAAGATTACGAAAATGTTAGTAAAATTTTTTAGAAATGTACAGTATTTTTTTTTTTATAAATAAATCCATTATTTGGGCTCGTGACGTCACTACATGAAAATGTTCCTATTAATTTAGTAAAATTTTTCACTGATTTATATTTTTTATATGGTAACACTTTGATTTCAGGCGAAATTTTGAATTTGACATGTTCATTAGATTTATTGTTTGTTCTCTGCGAACTTATCATTTGGTTTGACTTTTTGACAGATGTTATGAAGAGAACCCGTACATTTTAGATATGTTTTAGAGATATAATGGTAATGGTGCTGATATTAACAAAATCAAATTTTATAATATTCTTAATATTATTATAATTTACAAGTACAAGTATATTACATTGGAATTAGTAATATAGACATTGAACATTATAATGATACATTATAATGATTTATGATCAATAAGATGGATCAAGGAAGAAAATATTTATGAGATGTAATATTTTTGGTATGCCTCGTTATTCTCCTGTGCCATTCATGTGGAAAACGTTATTTTTTTTAAATGATTTTCGGCTATGTAATTATCGTTTTTTCGCACCCTTAAAAGTTTATAAAAAATGGTCTGATTTTTCGGATTGAAATTTTCAAAAAATCGCCAGGGTTACAAAATATGATTAAAAAAAAAAATACAGAATGTCTTAGAATATTTGCCTAAACTGGATTTTTTTTTTAAATGTGATGCAAGTGGCCTACTGTGCTATCTCCAATTTCACCTCATTCCCCTAACAGTAACCCGGTCCCTTTTATAAAATTCACCAGAGTTGTCATTGGATGTTTGGCTGTCTCCTGTTTCCACAAAGTGTCCTCTCAGGTATCTGAGCCTTGTTCCTATCAGGGCGGGTCATTGGCACCATAGGTGATCAGGAGTCTCTTTATCTTCTTCACATCTTCTGCATCTATTGGTGTTTTCCACTTTTAGCTGCATGTGTCTCCTGAGGTGTAGAGGTGGGTAAGTTCTGCATTTTTCCGGAAGCCTCCGAGACTTGCTTCCTTTTAAAAGTACACGAGTTCTAGGAGCAGGTCCCGGGTCCGAGTTCTTAGGTGCGGACTGGGCACTGGGTATTGTTGCGGCGCACCGAAACGGGACGCACGGGTTCAAAGAACTCGGAACCAGGACCTACTCGTAGAACCCACACGAGAACTCAGAACCCCGGAGTCGGACAAGACCCGTACGAGAACAAGGACCCGTCACCCGTGCAATGTAGGTACATTCAATGTATCTACACTGCACGGTCTTTTATTGAGAATTTAAATAAGTAAATTAATAAGCTGTAATGCTTTACTATAAACTATTATTTTATAATGCACGTCACCCGTTGATTAACGATACCAGATAAGACGCTCTAATTAAAAACTACTCCGTGCCTAGCCGAAGGGGTCACGCACGTGTGTGTCGATCAACGAACAGCGATCGAATGAACGGCAGCGCCCAGCTCGTGACGTGACTCAAGGGGAAGTGTCATAGTTGGCCGGCCGCGGGTAGCGGGGAGTGTCGGGAACTCACCGAGACCCGCGACTCATGAGTGGAATGGTGAGTGACGCCGGACCGTGGATCGCGGAGCAAGCCGGCGCGGCGGCCACGGGGTGAGTCAGGAATGTAGTAGTTCGCGGCGTTCGCGCGAGTCCGGGAGTGGGCGAAATGAATGGATTGTGTCGCGATTCACGTAGCTTGGAACAAGGCGCTTGGGTTTAAAGGAACCCGGGACTTGTATTCGAGTGCGGTTTTCGCGCTTCGGCGTTGAGTTGCTCGGACCGCCGGATTACCGCCGGATTTATTTGGATGCGGAGAGTACTGGGACTGGGCCGGGTTCTCTGGGAGTAGTCGATTTGAAAAAGGAGTGGGAGTAGGAACCGCTTCCCGCAAAGGAGCGGATCACATGAGCCCATTCCAGCTGAACTGACACATCGCTACTGAGGTGTTGTTCCATTAGCAGTCCTACCAGTTCCCTTAGAGGGTGCACTGTCCATATTGAGTAGTTAGTAGTACTGGTTCGTCTAGGTCAATGATGAGCAACCTGCGGCCCGCGAGCCTTTTCGTAGGTACTTGACAATTTTTTTTTTTCTCTTTCCTTGTTAGTTCGTCTGCTCACTCCTTAACTTTTAAAATTGAATAAATTTAATTTTCAGAAATTAAATTCAACTATGTAAATCAAATGTAAAAATGAAAACAAATTGTATGAATTTATTTATATAGAATCCAAACAATTATTTTCCAGAATGCACCGTGACAAACACCTGGCCAGCGAAGTGGCTGCCTATCAGCTGAATAACAATGGGAACATGGAACACCTGCCCGAGCTGGGAAACATCAACTGTCTCGTGGACAATCTCTCCAAGGAGGAATGCTCCGGAATGTTTGAGTTTGACGAGGATGTGCAGACGGGAGAGATGATCAACGATCGACCCAACAGAGGGTGCCTCAGTGCGGACGTACATTGTGAGAAGGAGAAGATTCACCAGCCCAAGGATGCTGCACTTTCCTCACAGAGCCCGGACTTGATGAGAGATTCTGGAATAGGTACAAATGATTATAATAAAGACAGGAAAATTAATCTAATCTGACCCAATTTGTGGATTGTTTACCTAATTAGCTTATTATAATTTTATTTTTAAAATCTTTGAATAATATAATTTTTTTTTTGCTTTGAATTAAAATAGATGTACTAGCAGTTAAAAACCCGCTCCGCAGGTAAAAACTTACTGCTAGGCCCTGCCGGCGGCTTTTGCTTCGGCTTTGCCCAGTTGGTGTTGGTGACCATTTTTCATATCCAATAGGAACTAGTTCCAAAAATAGCCCGTTCCTCGGATCCACTGTCATCCAGTGATAGCTGGTCACTGGTAGTCAAAGTAGCCGGGACGGGCAGCGACACCATATGTAATGTATAGCTGGGGACAAAAAATTGATTTACAGACTCATTTGAGTTCTCCCCTCCACGGAAATCTTTAGTAAAAGGCGAAAGATTTATTCGTTATTGAAGGGAAACAGGAGTATCTTACCTAAGGGAACGTACCCATACTACGTGACCCAATTTTTGCAATTTTTAACCCCCCCCCCCCCCGGCGACCACGTGTAGTATATTCCAAGACCCCCCCTCCCCCTACAGTTTTCACGTAGTAAATCATAAATATGGTTTTGATACATTTCTTGCTAACAAAAAGTTTTTTAAAAATTGATTGGCTTATATTTGTCTTTATTAATACAGCGCTTGCTGCATGACGGCAAGAGTGCATGCATACCTATAATTACAAGTGGAAAAAATATTAAAAAGTTAATGGAAAAAAATATAAAAAGATTTCTAGATTGACTACGTGATAAAAACCTAAGCCCCTCCCCCATTGTGACCATGCGTGGTATTTTGAAGATCCTCCCCCCCCCTAAACAGGTCACGTAGTATGGGTACGTTCCCTAACCAAATTTTTGGTATAAATCAGGTTGTTGGAATTATTCGTGTGCGAGACGCAGAAGAAAGTGGCACCATCTACGAGTTTTGTAATTTATCTATTCTAATATAACGTCAGAAAAAAACTCGCTGGAACAAATTATATTATCCTTACAATTAATACTGTTTGGTGATAGATGGCAGCATTTCCGTTTGTATCTATTTGTGAATAGCGTGTGTACGCAGACGCAAGGGTAATAATACTGTTTGATGATAGCTGATGGTTCTGTTTTTTTTTAAGGTTTGGCTGAGGTGGTGTATAGAGCAAAGCCAGGCCACGGAGTTCAGAAAATGGAAACCGGAAACACCGACTTTGTAGAGATTGCTGGTGAGAGGAATGGTAACAATAGAACACTATTGTATCACTAACATTAACAAAAACACACTTCTTATTTAAAATCAAATTAATAATACTTTAGATGTGAATTTTACAACATCTATTCTGTGTTACCAACAGAATATCTCAGGAATGAAAAAGGCTTCCGGAAGGACTGTTCATAAGGGGCGGTTCTACACTTTTCGTGAGCGAGAGTGCTAATATTGAAAATATACGACTATATTGATGTTGTAGCTGAAAAAAAATATTTGTTAAATTAAATTTTTTTGATTAACCTAAAACACTTTTTTTATTTTATTTTTTATTAGTTTTTGGGGTATTGTGTCGTGTTACGCTACCTCCTTCTTTAGCCAACGTTTCGGACAGCGTTGCAGTGTCCATCATCAGGGCAGATGTGTAGTAGTTAGGGGTGATGTTTGTACTTATCTACTTATGAGCGATATCGTGTCGCCAGCTCCACTCCTCTACGAGCTGGCGCTACAAACTTCAACATGTTTTTTTGGGTTTAGCCTTGATGTAACCGTCAATTACCGGATACCAAGAACTATTGAGCTTAGCTCCGTCGTCTCTATTAATATTTATAGAATTTTTGTGAATTTCAATTGCCTCCGTAATCAGGCGCGCTCTATGAGTTTTGGGTCTTCCTAGGACCTCGGGGATAAATCCAAAGTAATGGCCGGTTTCGATTAAGTGCTCGGCGATTGCCGATTTGTCAGGGTGGCCAAGTTTACAGGCACGAAAGTGTTCACGAAACTGCAACGCTGTCCGAAACGTTGGCTAAAGAAGGAGATAGCGTAACACGGCATAATACCCCAAAAACTAATAACAAAATAATTTTTGGCCGTGAAAATCTAAAATCGTATCTAACCTAAAACACCTTCATACTGAAATTAAAAATTAAAAAAATAAAAACGTTTTCTACTACAACCTCAATAATGTTGTATTTTTGCACTCTAGCTCACTGAAAAGTCACGAACCGGTACCGTCAAGCCCAGACTAGAGTTGTAGTTTATATTTTAAGAGAGTCTTTGTTGTATAATTGACTTCAGTATTAATATTTCCTCCCAGGAGTCAGTTCCCGTGGAAGCAGTCCCGAGGTGAAGAGGGCCACCATCGTGGGCAACCCCATGTTCTCCGGCAGTCCTGGTGGCAAGAGTATCAGCGATGACCTCCCCACGGAGTCCCTCGGCCTTGACGACCTGGAAATGGACTACGAGCAGATCATGCACTACTTTCACAATCTCAAGGTATTTTCACAAATTTGATTGGAGCGCAGATTTGTCTCCTTTCCCATTTAATCGTAATGCCACATTATTATTAAAAACCACTGATGTTTGTAAATTTTAGTAAACTCACTGTTTTTGATGATGAGTGAAATCTCAATTTCGAGTCTTTTTCTATTATGTTTAGTTGACTGAATTTTATTTGTTAATGATTTTAACAGAAATTCTTTAGGTGCAAAATTCAATTGCTGTCTTTTGCACCTGAAGAATTTCAGCATAAATGAGCCTAGTTTGTGCATGATCCCACAGGAGTCGAATGCCTGAGTAGAGGAGATCATTGCAAAGATCCGTCAGATTCTGTCAACGTTTAAGTACCAGAATCTGGTGAGCGCGCCGCCGTCCCCAGCGAAGGTGGCTGCCGTTGAAGGATCTGACAGTGCAGTGGAACTACTCGATGTGGACCAGCTGATGATGATGAACGGGACCTCCATCCCCAATGGCTGTGTAATCTCCAACATACAGAACTACACGGCCCATCAACTGGAATACCTGTTTGATAATTTGAGCGAATCTTATGCGTAAAGAATGTAAGATATTGTTAAAATTAGGAGATGGTACGCTATAAATGTAACATACGTAATAATGCTTTTGTCAACATCGATGTTCGTAATGCGATATGTGTGAAAGCGTCGTTATAATTTCACAGTCATCCGAAATATAAACCAAGATCAATCTCCTTCAATACATCTGTACAAGTCTACCAGCCACAAACAGGTCTCCATAGAGACATCCAGTATTTCTGCACCAAAGGATCATTGCAGTGATCGTAGTATTACGTTTGGACAATTATTTAATTAAGTGCCGATAGTTCCCGGATTGTACGCTTGTCCGGACGTCGGTGATCATTCTAGTCACTACTATGCACGTGTCTACATAGCTTTAATCTGTGTAATGATATTTGATACAATAATGTTAAACAATAATCAGTATATTATGGAAATACATGTTATTTAAATACTCTCAGTGTTATGTTTACGGTGAATTCATGATATTATTATGTTCAGATGTGCATTTTTGGTATTGTTTTCTATAAGGTACTTTTCTTATCCCAAATGAAAGAAAATAAATATTTTTTGTTGCAATTTTTGTATACATTTTTATTAAGCTTACTGCAACGGCAAAAGATAGAATAATATTCTTGAAAGTATTAAAGTGTGTTATATTATATTATTGTAATCAAAGTGCTGAGTAAATTATGTATCAAGTCATTTTATACGAAATATAGATATTACAATATCGTTAAATAAGACTACCCAAATGCATAAATCATATCAGCTTGTATAAAATAGTTAACTTGTGCACAAAATTCCTCTGTAGATTGTGGTCAAATGTGATAGGGCTAGTTCATAAGGTGGAAGAAGGGTTATTTATTTATTTATGTCAACACAATATCCAGATTGTTTGAAGCTATTCTTAGTTTGTATATTTATTGTTATCTTCATTTTATATAGAGTGTGTAATCCAAATTAATACTGTAATACATATATATTGTTTAGTCACACTTAATTAAGTGATGGGTGATTTCTACTGAACTGTGAAATGGATGTTAAACTTGTTGGTCAGCATCCAAACTATATAAATTAATATACTTACTTGTGAACTTTGCACTGGAAAAACAAAATTGAAAGAAAACATCTTATTTGGGTAGTTTTCTCAGTATTTTTGCTTAATTTAATTTCGTGAGTTCACAATCAAATAAGCGTATTTATTCCTCAAGTTCTTTTTGGTTTCGTTATGTATAGAATATGTAAATACTTAGATTAATGGTATAAATTAAAATGGTTTGTGAGAGGGTTCGAAGTTAGCGAGCAGAAATGAACATCTGAGCAAAGATCTGTAGAATAGGCGGCTTGCGTGTATTTATAAATGTTGTATTGTTTGTAAAATATTATAATAAATAGTTGTTTGTAACTGATTTAAAATAATACAATCATGTTGAATTCTTTTTAATATAAAGACGTGTGAGTAGGGACACTGCGCATAAGACACTATGCAGTAGACATAGTTTGCTTTAATTGTTATTCAATATCCACGTAAGAAAGAAACAAGTACTTTACTCGTATTCAGACTTGCTTTGAATGAAGTTATTTATTCTTCTTCTGCAATGATTCATGTAAAGTAGGCACCTGGTATTGGAAAGTAAGCCTTGTTGTATCAGCTTAAAATAATTTAGAAGTCTTCAACGAGATTTGAACCTCAACCGAAAAGCTAAAAATAATTATACAACAAATTCTTAATGCTTCCATATCCTGGTTAAAATCAGAATATGGACATGAAATCACACATTTCTCCCTTCACTATGTATTTAATTTATTAAAATGTTGTTAAACGAATTTCAACATCCCCTCAGAGGCTACTAAAAGTTCAATACAACAGACATCTAGTCATCTATAGACTTACATTGCTTTGGTATGATTTCATGTTCTTTAAAGAATGTACGATGTTATATTATGATAAAGCTTGTAATTTAAGACAATGTATTCACATGTATAGTGGATGGGTACAAAATATTTATTGATTTATTGTAACAGGTAGAAGTCATCAGTTCTTCTACATTAACATAATGTATAATGTCCACCTAAGTTGTAAGAGCATTTGATACTTCTTGTACATATCCGTTTTAAGCAGTAAAACGTAGACAAATAAAGCGTCACGGTGCTTGCTTGATTTTAAAAGTATGTATTTAAAAAAGTTTTTAACCGTGATTTGTTTTCAAATTATCCTCAACATGTATTTTTCCCAACTGTTATGTACAAATCTCGATTCTAATAAATCTATCGACTGCGAATCCAAGTCCTTTTCCAGGTTCATCGAACATTACGAAGCTATTGTTGCTTTGTAAAATACTACCACAAAACCGGCACATATTTTTATTGTTTAATTTATGTAGTGCGCCTGCCTTAAAGTTAGATTTTTTGGAACCTAAAAATGAATACCGTGCATACGTAAAATTGCATATAATTAATCGGCTTTCCCGTGATTGTATAAGGTTACCATTTCACAATATGTAACTTCTTATGAAGAGTAAGCACAACCATTGCGAGTGGAAGTCAGCGCACTACTTCTTAACTATTAATCTGTTGCTTTACAATCTTACCATTTTTCTTCCAACCACACTTTTCCTTAGATATGTAAGTAAATTGTTGATCGTGATACATATTATTTATGATTATAGAAGAAGCAAAGTTTGCCATGTAAATGTGTGTTAGAGAAGTGATGTCTATGTGTGGGAGTGTATGAATGTTCTGATAGCTTGCACAAAATAATACATTCCTCGTGAAAGATGTCTTCTTCCATTTTATATCATTAGTCTGGCTGAATGGAGGCACCAATCCTCAGCACCGAGTGACCAATATACAATTCCCTGTCTATGGTGTAACTTCATTATATACTATATATCTATGTATTATGTATCAGAGTGTGAGTTCATTGATATGCTATGTGTACAACTAAATATAAAGCAGTTACCAAATATGTCATTGCATTATTACATACATTCTTTATCATACAATAAAATAAACGTTATTTGTAATTCTTTCTTTGTTTTTATTCTACGAAGTCTTAATTTAATTTTCTATACAATACATAACTAACAGATATAAAAATGAGATGGTCAAACTGACATTTTTTAATAAAATTTTGGTTGGGATCTTTGAACCCCAGTCACATGAAATCAACAATCAATGCCATTTGAACGGTCCCCTATAAATGGAATTTCTCGGCCAGTTCTAGCTTTCGATCAAGTTGTAGTCAACTGTTTAATATTTGAAGGCTCATCAAACGCTGAAATACTGCGAGGAATGGGGACCATTCAAATGTCGAAAATTCAAAATGGTACCAACCATCAATCAGATGTGACAGAGGCTGAAATAATTCAAACCGTAATGTTAGTAAGAGGTCCCATTGTAGAAGTTTATTGATGCTTATTAAACCAGAAGTGGTCAACGGGTCGGAGCCACCTGTGGCAGCCGCCCATATTATTTTGGATGACATATTTCATTGTGAACGGGTTAGTGTTCTCCGCCTCGAGCCTCTTCTCCTTTTCGGCTTTAGCCAGCATGCCCTCGTAGGATACCACCTCCGCCTTGAAGGGTAACCTGTCTGCGACCACCTTCAGGAAATGTTTCACCTGAAATGCACACAGTAAATTTGTTAAATACCTACATATATTAACATATATTGAAAGTTTTCAGGAGTTCTGACTAAAATATAATACAATATAGTTTCTGTAATCCGAAACCAACTAAAAACCTGTACAAACCGAACCTCCAGTAATCTGAACTATCAGGTGATACAGGGATGGGTAGAAAATACAAGACGTTAACCAATTAATCCCTCAGGCTAATTTGTTCGGTTTTCGGAACAACTCATATAGGTCTCACAGAAATCGTTGTTTCCTTATTACAATGGTTAGAAATACAATTTAAACGTTGTTAGAAAGAGCTTTATTTTCACATCTAAAAATTATCCATAAAATAACAAAAATGTAGAGCACCTTTATGAAGCGAAAGTTTCCCGCCGTGGTTAGAAAAAATGCAAGGTTAGCCATTTTAAAACTTTTTATGTTTGCATTCAAAAGTTTTAGATTTCAAAAATTATGTTTTTTTTTTCAAATGATATAATTTGAATCCATTCATCATCCTAATAATATAATACTCCATTTATTTGGATTTTATTGCAAAGCCGAAATATTTTGACCTTCTGAAAAAAAAGGCTTGGGGCCTGAGTGGTTAAGAAAAATGTGTAAATATAAGAAGACATTGAAAGGGGAGAGTCATACGAAATTAGCGAGGGAATATAACATTTGTAAATCCATAGTATCATTTGAAAGTTAAAAACAGCAGGAATTCAAATTTAAAATAGTTAAAATTTATGTATCTATGTTCAAAGAGTCCCAGAAAATATTAAACTCTCAAATGTTGCGACAATCCAGCTACGTGACATTATTAACCTTCCAGTAGTCGCACCCTTGCACCGAACATAAACAGTCGCGCGCGGTCGGCGTCTGCTTTTAGAAAATATTAAACTCTCAAATGTTGCGACAATCCAGCTACATGACATTATTAACCTTCCAGTAGTCGCACCCTTGCACCGAACATAAGCAGTCGTGCGCGGTTGGCGACTGCTTTTGGAAAATATTAAACTCTCAAATGTTGCGACAATCCAGCTACATGACATTATTAACCTTCCAGTTGTCGCACCCTTGCACCGAACATAAGCAGTCATGCGCGGTCGGCGACTGCTTTTGGAAAATATTAAACTCTCAAATGTTGCGACAATCCAGCTACATGACATTATTAACCTTCCAGTAGTCGCACCCTTGCACCGAACATAAGAAGTCGCTCGCAGTCGGCGTCTGCTTTTAGAAGATGACTGAATATTTCATGATATTGTGTATAGCATATAATAAAAAGTCTTTTATCTATAGTCTTTTATCATGTCTGTAATAGTTTAAGTCTGTTAAGTTGATACTTCGATAGTTGTTTTGGAGATCTATCAAACTCCAAGATTGATTGTTTTGGGAATTCGACAATTTTATTTAAGAGATTGCCATCTCTGTTTGTTTTGGTTACTGGCCTTTATTATAAGGAGTGGACCACTGCCTCCTATTGGTTGAACTATATTATAAATTTCCCCAAAGGTTCAACCCTTGATATAATTTCTTACTATCCTGTGATTTTTCAACTGTTCCATGGAAACGATGGGTACATTGTATGTCATATATACATATAAATCTCAATTTTTAGACATCTGACACACAATAACGCTAATAACGAAACAAGATAAAATTTTCAAAAGTACTTATTTGCATATAACGTATTTACATAAAATAAAACTAAGTTCAAATTTGATACAGATATCATGAAATACTCACTCAGCTCTCAATATTATTCAAGAGATTTTTCAAGAATACAACCAGTCGCACGCAGAATCTGAAACTGCAAATATAATCAAAAGAACACATGCGCTTGCGACGAATGTCAATGGGGTACAGAGGGGACGTACCTCACCCCCCGAGGATTTCAATTGTCTATTGTTTATAGTTAGCGCTTAATCAGTAAAATAAGTTCGCTGCGGACTCACAGACCGCGCGCGACAGCTGAAAGGGTAAAAAAAACAGTCACCTCATTGAATTCGCATTTGCCACCCAGTTCCATGATGATGCGCCCCGCCTTGATGGGCGTTACATAGTGGTCGATGGCCCCCTTGCCACCGCCCATACGCATGCCCTGCCCCTTTCTGGTCACGGGCTGCCACGGGGGGTCCACGCGCCACATGGCGAACATGCGCTTGTAGTCCATGTGGCGGCCCGTGTTCAAGCGGACCATCTCAAAATGCTCAACGCGCATGCGCCCACCTATCGACGCCTGGTAATAGGAATAGTCACACAGATTAGCAACAAATTATAATACTTACACAGTTTGTCAAATAAGAGTAGAAAACATAGGAGGGCGCCACTGTTGTTCAAATGGCAATACTGAAAATATAACTCATGGTGGTAATGTAAAGCTGTGTAACCTACATTTAAAAAAAAAATTAAAAAGGCATAAAAGTGTTTTTCAGTGTCTTTGCCCTTTAAGAAAATTTGACAGTTAAATTGGTGTTGCCAGCCTACAAATTTTGTAGTTACATTTCTTAATTAACAGACTATACTGCAGTAATCATAGATAATAGAGATATGGCAGGGAAGCGTGCCAACTGTCACCGAGCTACAACCAAACTGGACGGACTATCAAAGCGGCGGAGCCGATGAAAATTATGCATTAGAGACAAAATCGGAGCAGCGGTGTGCATAGATGCGTAATGTTGTATGGGTGAACATGTTTGTGACAATTTTGTGCGCGTAGTTTCATGCAAATAATGGTCGATCTCTCTTGCTTTCATCATCTATGGCTGCAATTCAAAGGCAGGGTTTAGTGGTATGTATATAATTATGTTGCGCTGTGCACGGACAGTCAGAGGCATTTAGAATCACTATTTAACGCATCTTAGTCTTAAACAAAAGTAGTCTTTAATGTGAAAATCAATAGAGGGCCAATCTGGTCCTCAATCTAGACAGACGAGCTATTCCGTATTTTTTGTGAGAACGAGATCGATATCGCGCGAGAACTCCTGTCAGATTTGTGTCGTTTTCACAAATCTGACAGGAGTTCTAGCACGATATCGATCTAGTTCTCACAAAAAATATGGAATAGCTCGTCTGATCACCGAAAGGATTGCTGTAATCTAAATGGGCCACGATCTTCAGTCATGCAGGATTGACAGATCATATTAATCATTGTACAAACCGTAAGAGATGTATAAATATTTAAACATACAACGATTCCATATTGCTTATGCAGCAGGAAATTATGGATTTCCTCAGGCCCTCTCATGTAGCGGAGACGCTTCTGCATCTTGGGGGGCCTAATGTTCTGGGGGTACACCGGAACCTTCTCATAGAAACGCAGCTTCGGCTTGTCTGGTAGAATGACGTCTGAAATCAGGAGAAAGGTAACTCATCGATAAAAATAATACACAACTACGTAATATTATAAAATGTGAATTAATTTGAATGTACTATAATACTATATTGTACAGGAAAAATAATACTGACCATCGAAATTCGGTGGAGGAGGAAAATATTTTATACCACAGGCAGGAATTATGGTCACACATTTTGATGTTAAATCTGCAAAAAATATTCGTAACATGAATAGCATTGAAAATAATTCAATTTAACCAAATTTTTTAACAGTTAAGTAACAGGATATTGTCTGCCGCTTACTTGAAACTATGCTATCGGTTAAAATACGTAAACTCTGCATTTTTAATTCTTAATTAAGAAATATTTTTAATCAGACATAACCTCAATAAAATTGACGTTTCCAATGTTACCAGCATTAAGATAATTATAAACCCACTTAAAAATTTAAGATCGACTACGGATGATTCAAAAGTGATTTTTATACGGAAGCTTTTTTTTATACTGGCGACATTTATAAACAAAATTTCGAAAACAACGAAACGTCAAAACAAATGAACACAATTTTATTTATCTCGTACGAAAATAATTCTGTAAAGTCGCCGCAAAATGCCATGGAGGGAAGCTGTTACAGCAGTTTCTAAAAATATTTTTCCTGATCTTAAAACGATGGTGTATTCTGCTGATATAGGTAATAATTTAGCTAACATTTCTACGTGTCTTTAAGTAATTTTACTAGAACTGCAATCAAAGTTTTATTTGTTTACAGGAACTTACGAAGCTTGTCCCAGCATGCCCCTGCAATTGTTTTTATTCTTCAATGTGTTTTTGTTTCCATTTTGGTTCTCGACTACTTCATATTTCCTGTACGTAAAGGTAAGCAAATCTGTCTCATTATTCGTGACACTGTAAAACGAAAGCAATAGTAATCGTTTATCGCATAATGTAGACTACGAAAAATGTCTTAGAAAGATAAATGATATAATATGAATAAAAGAGAACTTTAATTAAAATACAGAGATCTGGGAGATCCCACAATGATGATCTTTACAGTTAAAGTGGTTATGTTACCTGCAAATGATTTATATTGATGATTTTCAGTTTGACTGTTTAGGAAACTTGACGAAGTTTCTTTCTGTAACGGTTCTGACAATGTATTCTGCAATAGAATGCATGAGACTCTACCTGGGATATAAGGGAAATCTTTCAGAACGGGTAAGTGCAAAGTTTAATTATATAGCTAAATAAATTTATCTTAGGACTGCGTCTAACAATTATTAGTCGGCAGTGTGAAAAAGAATCCAAAGGTGATAATTTTTTGCAGAGAAAGAATAACGGTAAATTTTTGGGATTAGTGTCCATGGCTATTATGAATAATTTTTAGAAAAAAACATTAGATTCGCCTTAATCACTATAAAAGGAAACTTTTTGCATCACGGCCGGCGGAAAATAATGCATTTTAATCTTCAATTTCGTTAAATAAAATTTCACTTCGCGAACCGATACTACGACAGCCCGCCCGCCATTATTGTCACTATTATGTTGGTATACCTGACCTGATACAAACAAGAACTAGATACGATTGTAGCCGACTTTGTGGGATACCTGATGGGCGCATAATTATGAAAAACAGAATTAATAATATAATGTAAACGAACCTCTAATCAGGCACTGGAATGGAGACAAACCATTCAAATCCTGGGATGTTTTTTTAAAAAAAGATAATATACACAAGCCCGCTACACAAACCCTGCTTAGCCAGACAAACCATTCAAAAACGTAGGCTGTTTTTTAAAGTAAAGATAATATACACAATCCCGCTAGACAAACCCTGCTTTGCCAGAAAAACCATTTAAAAACGTAGGCTGTTTTTTAAAGTAAAGATAACATACACAAGCCCGCTAGACAAATTTCATAATTACGCACCTCATCATTTATCCCACGAAGTCGGCTACAATCGTGTGATTAAAGCACGGGTCACATCATGCTGGTTGCCAGCGGCTGCTTACCAGCGGCTGGTAGTAGTAGCAGCTAGCAGCGGCGGGCAATCTGGTCACACTACGCTGCTAGTCGCGTCTCGCACTCTCCAGTTAGTCATTCACTATTATGTCGTCTGTCGTTTCACGTAAAAAGCTAATTAAGCAGTTGTTGAGAGAGGGTGTCAGAGAACTTAGTTTAGAAATGCTTAACCAGAGAGAGTTAAAAAAAAAAACAAGGATAATTTTGAAAAACGTTTAAAAATGTTATTATTTGTTTCGCAGTCCACTTTAACTCAGACATTATAAATAACTTTAATTATATCAATTAAAAATTATAAAATAGTCACAACTATTTATATTATTATATTACAACTTCACAAAAAAAACACTGCTTTCTCGTTGCTGATAGACGCAATAGTGGTCAGACTGCGCTGCCGGCTGGTGTCAGCGGTCACGTGATTGATTATTCGCCGCTGCTTGCTACCAAAAGTTAAACATGTTCAACTTCGTCAGCCGCTGACAAATACTCGCCGGCTGGCGACGCCAGCGCTGAATTTTGTGGTCACACCAAGCTGATCGACGGCTGGCAGAAGCGGCTTCTTCAACTCGCGGCTGGCAACCAGCGTGATGTGACCCGCGCTTAAGGCGAATCTAAAGTTTTTTTTCTAAAAATTATTCATAATAGCCATGGACACTAATCCCAAAAAATTACCAGAATAACTTCTGCGTTATTTTCTTCTTATATATATAATACTAGCGAGTTCCCGGCATGCGTTGCTTTGCCACTTAATAAAGAAATTGTTTCTCCCTGCGTGTCCTTTCCCATTCGTCCCATTCCCTCTCCGCCTTCCCTTCCTTTCCCGCGTCCACTTTCTCTCCTTCACTTACCAGCAAAACACTCAATACTGGGTAAATTTATACTTAGTTTGCTGTTGTATTCGGTTTTGTTGACCTCTTTATCAGCTTATAATAAATGCAGGTGATTCTTATAAGAGTTTCATGATATCATTATTGATTCCTTAGTATTTGTAACATAATTATTACTTTAGATACCAGAGTTGGCTGGGTTTTGGATGCTCTCCATTCTTCTTCAACTGCCTTTGCAATCTTTCCAACTAGGAAACCCATATCTCCAGGCCCGCCCCCTGGAAGTCACTCTGCATTGCGTCACCTGGCTGCTGCTTGTCGCTGAACTGATCACAGGTGAGTTCTTTGATCATATATTAAAATTAACTTGGGTACTAATTAGTTTTATGTGTGCCAAATATAGACCGCATGCTAAAATGCAACAGTACAATCGGTTGATGGGTGTGACCAATAAGCAAGCAGCCAACATATTTTTTTTACGTTAGCTCCACGCAGGAGGTCTTGAGGAATAAAATTCCCTCAGGGCCTATGTCATCTTTGGGGATGCTTTGTGGAGGGTCTTTTTTGGTAAAGTGTGGAGAGAAAGTTCTGGGAAGGAAAAATGCTTGAGGGGTGGGCTGGAATCTGGGGCTCAATGTGTCTAGGAGTGACGGATGTATGAATCCATGTTGGTGCAAGGCGATGGGTCGAGAGTCCGGCTGGAAAGGTCTAGGTTAGATCTCCCTTAACCAGTCTCTCCCAATCCGGCCTGCCACGCAATAGGTGGGTAAACACAATCGCCACCAAGTTAATGTAAGTACTTGCATGCTGCTTACTAATCCCGTATGCATGGACATTGGAGGGTCTAGAGTCATTCAAATAAATGTAGCTTGTGTGGAGGGTCTTTTTTGGTAAAGTGTGGAGAGAAAGTTCTGGGAAGGAAAAATGCTTGAGGGGTGGGCTGGAATCTGGGGCTCAATGTGTCTAGGAGTGACGGATGTATGAATCCATGTTGGTGCAAGGCGATGGGTCGAGAGTCCGGCTGGAAAGGTCTAGGTTAGATCTCCCTTAACCAGTCTCTCCCAATCCGGCCCGCCACGCTATAGGTGGGTAAACACAATCGCCACCAAGTTAATGTAAGTACTTGCATACTGCTTACTAATCCCGTATGCATGGACATTGGAGGGTCTAGAGTCATTCAAATAAATGTAGCTTCGTTCAACAAAAAAATAGTCTTGACGTGTGCGGTGAAGGAGGAAACCATATGTTTCCTTATAATGCCGTTGGGAAAGTGGTGGGGTCCCCTTCAAAGACCTAGATAATCCTCACCCCATGAACCTGGGCACCCTAAGTCAGCAAACAAAGCGAACTATGTGGGGTGACCTTCTTGGTTATCGAAAAACCTGACAATGCTTTAAAAATCTACTACCATAGTACCATACCTATAGTAAGCGGAAAATGTTGCTTGTGTCGCGATGGAGGACTTTGCCAGCTGAGGAATTGAACTCATGCCACTTGGGTGAAACCCAGCCATGATGTCAACTAGGCCGCTGACCGGTCTATATCATAATGAAGACATTATGAATCATTCTCCTGATATCTGAATCACTGAAACTGCAGCCCCGGCGGCAGCTATGGCCAAACCACTAAATCATCATCATCAATCAAATATACTGATATCAAATACAGACTAAAACCGAATCTACTGAACTGAATTATAAAAAACACTATCTTATTTATTTTATAATTATTTAAAAAAAATACCACATGATATATGTTCATAACTAATTCATATGAATTTCTTAAAATTAAATTATAATTTGTAAACGAAATCCCCAGCCTTGTGAGGATATCATTATCTCTACATGTTACTAAGAAAGGAAGACAATAAATCATTATTATTATCATCCCTGTATTATAAATGCAAGTGTTTCATTTTATCAGACATGCTAATTTCGGTTGTCTGTAATGTGAAATATTCCTGCGTAATAAACTCAAATTTTCAAAATTAGAACTGATTTTGAATTCAGACAAGCAATAAAAATTTGTTGGACCTACCTATAACCAAAAATGATTACAATATGTATTTTTTTTTATTATTGAAATGTGTATTTCTTTTACACCTATAAATTTTTGACTGATGATTTTTCAAGTCGACTAACGGTGTTCATTCAAAAGGTAAATTTCTGACATCTCTCTAATTTCTCAACAAAAAAATATACTTCGATCGGACTCCAGATACTAATATCTACAGCCTGTATGTCGGACGAATATCTACAGCTCAAATGTTGGACTAATATCTATGAACTTCAGAGTGAGGACTAATATCTACAGGGCTAAGGTCGGACGAATATCTATGACGGTCCCAGTGGTGACTAATATCTATGGTGCGTAAGTTGGACTAATATCTACAGAGGGCAGCTGAGCAAGAGGTTGTACAGAAAAGCATAAATTACTTCAATTACGTAAAGACTTAAACGTTTAAAGTACGTACATGAAGTTTACAAACACGGAGGTCGTAATACAAAGATATTTATTTATTTCGAAATACACGGCACCACAACGTAACCTAACTGACATAGAAATGGTAACAGACTAAATAATTTAGAAGCACTCGAAATAAAGAAAGCTGTTAAAACAAAAACCCAAATCCTTAATGATCAGCTAAATGTGTCCAATAGTCCGATATTAGGGATTTTTACATACATACATAAATTAAGCTTTTTTAACTGCATACGCAATATTACGTTATTCCAATATGCTATTCATAATTGCAAATCCAACCTCTGCCAGTTGTAGATATTCGTCCACACTTTGGTACTCATAGATATTAGTCAGCAGTTTGAGTTGTAGATATTCATCCTCACTTTGGTTCTCATAGATATTAGTCCGATTTGTTCAGTTTTTGGAATTCCTGTAGATATTAGTAGATGCCTCCCTTCGATCGTCCAGTTGATTAGTCAGACTCTCCAAAAAATCGAAATTTGAGTTGGGTATGCAATTATATGTAAAAGTGTTCACTATCTGGTACACTACTCAGATTATTCATAAACACCACCAAATCAATTATAATGCAGAAAAACTTGTAGTGAAATAAACAAAAATACGTCGTTTTCTAGGTTAGTAGAAGAAAATTTCGAAATGTCACACTGATGTTTTGGGCTGTTATGCTTCTCAGTGTTATTTTATAGCATATTTAATATGTAAAACACAGACATGTGTAAATAATGTTTGATTTATTGTGAGCATTCGAATGTTGCTTTCCTCATTATCTCAAAACTTTGTATTTGGAGATGTCTGACTAATCAACTGGATGATGTACTTATTTTATAAAAAATGGACAACATTTGTTTTTGATGATCCTGAGTCAAATATTTTGCAAATACTTTGTACTTCATAAACCTTCAATTATAATATCCTGTGAATTTTCACGGGTCTGCATTGCCTCTTAGTAATCCTCATTTATCCGCTAATATTGAACATTCTTGTTACAAATCTGCATTGGTTACTTGATTTGTGCAATGAATTCACCGAAGTGACCCATATTGAGATTGAGTTCATAATAACTTCTCTGGTGTTATTGCGACATTAAAAAAGGTCTAGCTTTTAGTATTGACTTATTTTTCACCAACAATTTTATTTTGTAGGTTTTTTAGCTTTGCGTGCTGCGTCTGCTAGAGCTAAACAATACTACTCCTTCAAATCCTTGGCCCGAAAAAGCACTGCCAAACTGCAAAGTGAGAATGTCAAAACTGAGGAACAATCAAAGGACTCATGAATAAAGGGTACGAGGTGATATAAACCAAGTATCTACTTGTGCCAAGTTGTGGTTTGACGTTAAAACTACCTTCCCTAGAGATCTATCAAATAATGTCGCTGTCAAGTTTTGAAACATGTTTTGGCAGGTAAAATAAGTGATTTCTTTGTTTAGCGTGCTACAAAAGTAACTACCATGCTACATGCTCTACCATGCCAAATTATTGATGCATGGTTATTTATGGCGTTTCATTGCACTAAATATAAATAAAATATTATCAGCTGACAAATTATTTCTGAGTGACATTGCACATCATTCCCCTGCACACTTGAAAAGATTTAGACCGAGGAGTTATTGGTAAAATAAAAACCAATGTATATGGCTGAAGGTTATATTTCTCAAGATTAATTCAAATTTGCATTGCAATGTTGGGTACCTGTACTACTTTTATAAAGCTAAATCTTAAAACAAAACAACCTTTATATATACTCAATATAAGGCTCCGTACTTATAAACAAACTGACTTGTGTTTCAAACACACATAATTATCTATGTACGAAATCAAACAGTTCTGGTAAGCCAGGCTTCGACAATTAGCCAATAAAATTTGAGATTTCAATTTGACAACATAATGTATGCTGTGTACTGTGTAATCACCAAACAATTAACTAAGCTTACTTTATTTGTCGAAACCCGGATGAGAAGATCCACTAAAGGTATATTATATAATATTAGTTTAAACATTCAACCATTTGTTTGAATGGGGTCAGGTTATGTGGAAGTACATAATTATTATATTGTTTACTTTGTTAAGAGATAACATTATCATTGGAGCAGTACATATAATATGGATTTACATCAACATTTAAGATTCTGTACTCTTTGAGGTTCATTATACGAACTTTCTACAGAGGATAGAGTTGACATGTTGAAGAGAAGACACTTTAAAGTACCAATACACATTACGTTAAATACAACTAAGTTTATACTTGCTCAGATTACATTTAACATTACCGTATTCAAAAATAGCTAACATTCAGTGGGTTTCTACTTTAATATTAATACATTTCAATTCACATCCCTCAAATTTATGTTTAAAAAATAAATGTCTTCTATTATTTTAAAAGATTCGGTTTGAACTTTGTTTTATTTATTGAAATAATCAAGTAGTAGGTACAGATAAGTAGGAATCTCCATCGTTAAGTCTCTTGTGCCTATTGCTTTAGTTTTTGCATTTCTCAATTTATTATTGTCCTAAAGTGATTTATGGCAAAGCTGGTTAGTTAAGTTTGCATTTCAGATTCTCATCAATTTTTATTTATTTATAGTCAAAGTGTGCATAAAATTTGAAATTTCATTTTTTAATATGAGAAAGTGATTAAAATCTAGTAAGTGCGGAAGATGTGATTAAAAAATAAGCAGAATCCAGTCTCATTAAACAGTCATTGGAAATAATAAGTGGCTCAACTGATGCGCAAAATGGCAATGATTTCGAAACATTGACATTGATTGCACTTCTTCATTGAATCTATCAGGTATACTTATATACACGTACGGGTAAGATCAAATCTACTTCCTAGTGACAGTAATGGTCTAAGCATTCGTATAACGATAAATACTTTAAAGTTTATTATTATATTTGTATATATTTTCTAAATACATATTTTATAATGTAAATAAATCCACTTAGCACCCTTCATTAAAACCTTTTGTTTTTCTACAAAAATATTACTTGATTTAAAACTGAGTTTTGACTCGTCTGAATATCATTCCGTGGAAAGTGAATACATAAATAAATGCTTAATACTTTTTCAATTTCTGTATTCATTAAAAGTGAAATTGAGTAATATCTCTGTAAAATGCTGATTGTAAGTCGATATAGAGCGACTCACAAATTTAACACAAAAAAGGTAAATTCATAAATACCGTTTTTTAAAAAAAGGTACTTAATTGAATGTAAATTAAATATTATATAAAAAATTGTTTGGTAACTTTTTTCTTTACCTAAGTAGGTTATATTGAAGATATTTTTGGTCTTATCAGTACCATTACGTAAGTGGTAGGTACTAGACAACATAACAAGGGTTGGTAGACTAGCTTTTTCTTAGATCAGTCAAACTACAATTATAATCAAATACATCATTATATTATAGAAAAGAGTGTAAGTGAAATAAATATGACTTGAGTTAACATTTTCTATGTTTTAGTATTTTCAGTCAAAACATAATGCGTCTCTCATAAAATATCATTTATGGATACATAATTTTTCTAAAACGTAAACGTAATTAAAATTAGCAAACAAATATAAAACACAATATGGGGATGCCATCACAAATACTGACCGTAAAAATTAAAACGTTAATACAGTACTCTCTCAGTAATCAGCTGCTCGATTATCTACCAACTACGTACTATTACAATGCACCATTATTTTTACTAGTTGAAAGCTCTAAATCAAGTCTATGATTTGCCGATATTATTCGCAAGTCATATTCAGTTGCCTACCGCGTGCCTAGATTCAAGTGCCAATCTTTGTACACCAAGGGTTGGGTTAACTCTTTCACATTCAATTAAAACTGCCCTCCTGTCTGCCCTGGCTGACTATTTTACCTGTAACCAGGGTTAATTATCGTTAAGGACATAAGTATTCGTAAGTGACATCGGTTAGTCTTTTGTATATTCTAGCAACTGTCATATGTGTTTCTGTTAGTTTCGTTCTGCCAGGTTTTTGGTTTGACTAAGTTTAAGGTGGCAGATTAGCGAGAGAGTACTGCAATAGATTATGCTAGTTTTTAAAATGGCAACAATTTGGGGAAGTAACAAAAGTATGAGTAATGTCATACAACATTATTATTGCCCAAATTGTGGATTGCATAGAAGCTTTGAATTTCCATTCGATTCTCCCTCAATCTTTGCGTGAAGTATTCCACGTCCTTGAAGAAGCAACCCCGATCCGTCATCTCCAGGGAGCTGAAGAACTGCGATCTTGTGGGACACATTCGGAATACGAGCTGTAATGAAAGGCATTCATTTAATAATTTACTGTATTTGTACAATTGCCAGGACCAGGTGTGTAAATATTGATAGTCAAGCCCACAAATCCCACAAGATTTTTTGAACAGAAACAGAATTCATTTTGTGCTCGACTTATTTTATTTATTCATTTCTATGCTCTTACATACAGTTAATAAATATAATGACATACAGTTAATAAATGCAATGACAATGACATTAGGTGGAAGTAAAACAAAAAATATTCTTAATATGAAACATAGTAGGTAGTAGAGTGAACTATGATCGGCAACTGTATGTAATTGGTTAAAACGAATGTGGTTATGGATTGTAAACACCTCACTGGGAGAACCCGTGCTGAGGTGTACGCATGTATTATTATGCTATCATAAGTGATAGCACAGTATCCCCCTTGAGACTCTCAAGGAGGACTCCGTAGTACCACCCATTGTGGCAGTATTGTAGATCTAGTAGTGTGGGTAGCTGTGTTGAGATAGTCATCATAATATTATACAGACACAATGTAGTAAGTTGAGCATCATAATATACTAAAGTCGCAAAGGATAATACATTATAGTAAGAAAAAATAAAATAAAGAATATACATGAAGTGAACTTAGAGAGCAGTTGTATTAAAAAATATACGAGAGAATGTTTTGGACAAAGACCATCATGCATTGACCATATTTGGTGTAATACAAATGAAACTGAAAAAATAAAATCAATTATTTGGAAAAATAATATTACTGATCATCACACATGCATTGTAGCCTTCAAAACTGGCAAAATAAATGAAAATAATAATTCATGCAATAATTTACCTAAAACTATTATTAATTATGAAAAACTAAAACAAAACCTTTACATTGAAAATTGGGAAACTGTTCTATGCTCAAATGATACAGATATATGTTCACTGAATTTTGAATTAATCTTGAATAAACATATCAAATCTTCCTCCTCCATTATAACATGCTCCCCAAAATCTAAATTCAAAAAATTAAAACCATGGATCACTCAAGGAATTATAATTTCAATTAGACATAAAGAAAAGATTTATAAGGAAATTAAAAAGTCCCCAGAAAACTATAAACTACACGAATATTTTAAAAAATTCAGAAATAAACTATGCTACATTATCCGGAAAACCAAAGAAAATTTCTATAAGGAAAAAATCAATATCGCTGGCACCAACAACAAAAAGATATGGCAAACTGTCAATGAAATTATCAATAAAAAACCGAAAAAATCTAATATAAATAAAATCACAGATATTGATAAAAAAATTTACAATGTAAACACGGATCCAAAGAAATGTGCAAATATCTTTAACAATTATTTTGGGTCAGTTGGTAAAAAATTAGCACTTAAAATAAAAAAAAAAACACTGAAAATAATGATCTATGTACACCACCTTCCAATCCTTGTAACACCTTAAAACAATTCCAACAAACTACCATTGATGAAATTAAACAGGCTATTAATGAATTAAAAGGTAATTCTTCCCCTGGTTATGACAATATTTCTGCAGAAATACTTTAAAAAAATTCTGATTTACTTTGCAAACCATTGGCACACATCATAAATACAAGCTTCGCAAATGGTAACTTTCCTTTAAATTACAAAAAAACTATTATTACGCCCATTTTCAAATCTGGTGACCCCACTCTAAGCAGTAATTATAGACCAATTTCTCTTACCTCAAATATAGCAAAAATATTTGAAAAAATTGTTAAAAAACAGATGTTTAAATTTTTAAAAGAAAATAATATATTAAGTGCACATCAGTATGGTTTTAGAGAAAATTTGAGCACTCAAGATGCTATCGTAGATTTAACAACTGAAATATATAAATATTTAGATAATAAAAAAAAATGCATTGGAATATTTGTCGACTTAAGAAAAGCATTTGACAGTATATCACATTCTAATCTTATCTCTAAACTAACGAAAATTGGTATAACCAATAATGCCTTAACATGGATTAAAAATTACCTACTTCATAGAGAGCAATTTGTCAAGTTAAACGGTTTTCTGAGTGATTCACAGACCAGTAATTTTGGAATCCCGCAAGGGACAGTTCTAGGACCAATTCTTTTTATCATTTATGTGAATGATATTTTTAAACTCACCATAAAGTCAAAAATAATATCATATGCTGATGACACAGCGATTTTAACTCATGGACTCAACTGGAGTGAAACTCAGAAAACGGCTGAATTAGATATAAATTTAATAAAAAAATGGTTTGATCAAAATCTACTATCTCTAAATACAGAAAAAACTTTTGTAATACCATTCACTCTGAATAAAAATGCTACCCCTGAGAATCTAAACATATGTATACACTCATATAATTGTAATCCAAAGTTATATACATGTAAACCTAACTGCTCTATACTCACTGTTAAAACAAATGTAAAATACCTCGGTGTAATTATAGATAGTAACATAAAATGGAAATTACAAATCAATACAACAGTAGAACGGTTAAGAAAATTAATTTACATTTTTATTAGAATACGTAACATACTAAATATTGGATTATTAAGAACCATCTATTATTCCCTAATTCAATCAGTATTACAATATGGAATTGTTGGCTGGGGTGGTGCTTTCAAAACTTCTCTTTTGCCTTTAGAAATTATCCAAAGAATATTAATAAAAATAATTCTAAAAAAGCCATACGATTACCCTACCATCAAATTGTTTCAGGAATTCAAAGTCCTTTCACTTCATATTATTTATAAAAAAATTACGCTTTTACAAATACACAAGGATTGTCTCAATAATGTTAACACTCTTTTTTCGAACAGCAATAGAACAAGTATCCTTGGTTCTCTGACTATACTGCGCTGTTACACCACCACAGCCCAACAATTCTACAAATATATTGGAGTTAAATGGTTTAACGAATTACCCTTGAAATTAAGATTGGAAACAAATTACACAAAATTCAAAAAATCAAGAAAAACTCTTTTTATATAACTTATCAACATAACAACTCAAATATAACATTAGTTATCCTTTTTCTCTCATTATTTTTTATCTCCTCCGCTTCAATCTGTTGTTTTTCTTATCTATTATTTGTTTTATACATATATATACAAAAATATTTATATATATGTAACTACAAATATGATTTTTTCTTATTTTCTGTTAATTATCTATTTTTTTTTATATATTTAAAAAAATATTATTTTTCGTTTGCTAAATTGTGGTTAACATACGTTTATCCGCCTTTTTAACTCGAGCTCTGCTCTTAAAAAGGGTGTAAAGCGTATTATTAAATGTATTTTAATAGAAAACTTTATTTAATGTATATAAACATGTAATTGATACTATTTTATAAAATAAAAAATAAAAAAAGTTGAGACGAAAAGAGAATAAAAGAAAAAACAAAAGTAGATGATATTAGTGCCAATATTTTAAAAACAGTTATGCAATATTCATCTATTTTGTAGATCCAGTGGTATAATTTAAATACCAAGTTAATTTTTATGTTTGGTTTGGAGTAAACGACGACCTCCGTAGTCCAGTGGCTAAGACTCTTGACTCACATTCCGGAGGTCGCGGGTTCGAAGCCGGCATGCGCAAATAAATTTTATTTGATTAATTTGTGTTATTTCACAATTAATTAATTTAAAATAAAATATAGTATATTTGCGGCATGTTCCAGAGTGGAAGATACTATCAGTATCGCCCTGGTGTAAGACCACCATTCAGAATTGAAACGTTGCTTGAAAATGGCTTTAGCCGTGTTTAGTGACCAGATCTGAATAGCCTCACAACATACCCCAATTGGGGATGCCATAGTCTCACTGGCTCCAGACGGGAGCAGTTGAGATTCTTGTGCGGTATTCACTGTAAAAAAAAAAAAAAAAATAGGTTTTGGAAAAATAGTGTTCCTTTAGTTTTTATCCAGTCTGTGATTTGTTTTTTTTTTTTTAGTTTATTTGTTGGTGAATAATCAGCAGGTTGTTTCAAAGGTGGCATGCAGTTATATAGTTTGATGGAATAGTAGTTAAAAGATCTTTGTCCGTGGGTCGTGTGCTTTAGCGGGATGTAGAGTGTTAGGTTTGTTGAAGACTGGCTTGTTATTGAGGACAGAGAAAGTAAAGGGATATGTAGTTTGAATTTGAAGAGGTGAAGAATAGACGATTTAGCGTAGAGTTGTCTGATTGACAAGACGTCGAGCATCTTGTAAATTTTTTCAGAGTCCGTATCATATGCTACTTGAAGAATTAGTTTGATTGTTGCCTTTTGTGCTTTTTCTAGTGGATCTAGAGAAATATTACTTGCACTTCCCCAAGACAGAAGACCATACATGATTAAAGATTGGGAAAGAGCAAAGTAAATAGATCTTAGTATTGTGCGTGGGAAGATATTTTTTACATTATTTAAAAGATACATGATTTTTTTAAGCTTGGATGTAATTAAGTTAATGTGGTCATTCCAGCATAGGTGTTCATCAATTATGATGCCTAGATATTTTATTTGTTTGACATTTTCTATGATTTCACAATTGCATGTTGAGAGGGGTTGGGAGCAGTCGTGTATTTTCAGAGCGAAGGTTGGAGGAGGTTGACCTCTTTGAGTTATACTGTGTTATGAATTTAGTTTTTTTTTGTATTTAGAGTAAGTTTGTTTTCATTGAGCCATTGTTTGATGACAGCAAGACTTTTCTCAGCTTTAAGGAATGCCTTGATCCATGAGTCAGCTGATTGATATTGAGTATTGATTTATAATAGCTTTATAGTTAGTAATACAAATGAAAATACGTTGCATGTTTGTAATCTTGTGCGCCGCCAATAATCATTTCTCGGAATAAAAGTAGCTGTTCTGGGGAAAGTATTTATGGTAGATTATTATCTATTTTTATAAATAGGTATATAAACACATCAAAAATACTGAAAAAACATAATATTGCAAAAACAAGTAAGTTCTTACAAAAATAGAATTAGGTGACGGTGAAAATTTGAACCAGCACAAATTTGGAATCGAAGTCTTTAACCACTCTCGATGGTGGTTAAGCATTGTAATTATTAATTTTTGGATTATCATGCCGTGTTAGTCCGCTTGTACACGTCTGTCAAGTTTATCCGGTGCATGTACAAACATTCATTACAAGCCAAGCTGCGAGTCCGGCAAAAAAACGGTCCCTTGAACGGTGAAAAAAACGGACGTGTAGGTACAAGCGGGTTTTCATTTCCTCCTTTAGCCATCATTTCGGATAATGTTACAGTGGTGAAATGTGTGTTTGTATATGTAGAAGTTATATCATGTTGCGCATTATAACCTAAAAAAATCAAGATAATACTTTTGGCTGTGAACATCTAAATTCATGATATATTATCCTAAAACCAATAACATATATTATTTGCGTAAGATATCAAGGTGTACTATTTATTTAAGCAAATGAAAGGGGTTTTTATAAATAGAATAATTTAGTTTTAAGGTTTTTGAATGAGTGCTTCGGATCTACATTTTTTGATTTCACTGTTTTTCCTTTTGAATTTTCAGTTTGGTTGGGCATTTTGGCCTCAATTCCAAATTTAAGTTTTGTATGATAAAGGCCACGCAGGCGTTCCCCTTAACTATTTAAATAAATATATACAAACTACTAACCTCACAATCTCTCATGTCCAACCATGTACTAAGGAAAACCATCGCTAATAATACTGTTATTATAAGTAAGGTCAGGGGAAGTCCGGCATATAAATTATCGAGTTGTATTCAATTACCAATAAGTAGCAAATTCAAAATGCTTTTTGTAAGATATCAAGGTCCACCTATTTATTTAAAAAAAAAATAAAGAGTTTTATAAATAAAATATTAAATTAATTTTTTTCAAAGAATGCTGTGAATTGACGATTTCCTTTTTTTTATAATATAATTGATTTTGAAATTAATCATTTATATACAATAAATTGTCCTAAATGTTATGGGTTAATTAAATTATCATTGCAAAGTTATGATGAAATCTCAATTTTTTTCTGTGGTAATTTGGAGGACGAAGTGTACGAAGTTAAAGTGAAATACATTCATCCAAATATATTTCTCACAGCTGCTATGTCTGCGTGATTTTACCACCGTACGAAGTTAACCCCTCAGGCCTCAGATTTTATAGGCCTAGAAAACAGATTATTTCTGCTTTGCAATAAAATCCAAATAAATGGAATATTTCTGAAAGTATCTGAAAAATAAAAACTTTTTGAAAGTGGATAAAATATGGTCTCAAATTTTATTATAAGAAATAACCATATAATTTTTTTGATGCAAACATAAAAAGTTTTTAAAATGGCTCTCCTTATGTTTTTTCTAACTGAAAGTTAACAAAAAAAAGAATAAAATTTTTATTCAACAAAAAATGTGTTATAAACTTTATTGTCACTTACTTTTTTTTTTCAATTCATGTAAAAATAATAAAAAAAAATCACAAAGTTTTATTCACACTTTGGATTCACAGAGGTGTACATTTTGATTTTTTCTGTAGTTAACTTTGAGATATATAAAGCATGGTTTTTTTTCTCTTTCTAACACCGTTTGAATCATAATTCTCACAATGACTGTAAAGGAGATACAACAATTTCTACGAGACCTATACGAGCTGTTTCCAAAAATGAACAAATTAGCATACATTCATCCAAATATGTTTCTCACAACTGTCTCTGCCTGATTTTTTCTATTATAAATATTCCTAGCTTTACCCGGTCTTTACACAGAGTTTTTCGAAATCAGATGTAGATAGTAATTTTCCTCTTATTTTGAATGTCGAGTGTTTAAAATTTCATTGAGAAGTATCAAAATTCTGCTAAGAGTTGGGAAAAGAGGGATGAGGGTGATTTTTCGAAATCTCATATAGACGGTGACTTTCCTCTTCTTTTGAAGGTCATGGTTGCAAAATTTCATCAGTCTCGGAATAAGGTTGATTTGTATAAAAAAAACAAAGCCATGCCACCTGCCACATACACTATTCTTTGTTTTAACTTTAAATATTTAACCGTTAGAATGCGGCCCAGCGCCAACACGCTGTAACGTTAGTTATGCAAATTTTGACGAAACACAATGGCGCTGCAATTTTCAGTGAGCGTTTGTCGGTCCTCCGAAGAGTGCGAGTTCAATTTGATCGCGGTATATTGTAGTTGGGGCTTATCTTGAAAACTGTATTTATTGTTTATCCTGTTAAAATAAATACACCCTAAAGTAAATCAATACTTCTCACCATGTAGGAAATTAGTTTTATTGCGAACAATTGCGATGTATTAAATCGCAATGATCGATCGATCACGAAAAAAAGCGACCTACGATGAGACTTTTGTTTGGATAAATGGAGACAGTGATGATGGAAGTGATATTTTTCATCACAATGCAAGATTGTGAATAGAAAGTGAATTTTCAGATTCATCTTCTGCTTCTTCAATAAACTAATGAGATTTTTGATATTGTTCCTCCTACAAAAGTTTTTACGAAAGCATCTGATGATTTTTTTTTAAATTCCAGGATCCTATATTTATGTGCTTCTTCTTCTGATACAAAACCAACAGCCTATTTTGAAAACGAATTCACGGGCAAAAAGTGGACACCAACTGCTGTGAATATAATGAGGGCATTCGTTACCGTCTTAGGGAACGTACCCATACTACGTGACACACTTTTTGCAATTTTTTACCCCCCCCCCCCCGCGGTGACCATGTGTAGTATATTCCAAGACCCCCCCCCCTACAGTTTTCACGTAGTATTTCATAAATATGGTTTCGAATCATTTTTTGCTAACAAAAAATAAAAAATGCATTAGGTATTTGGCTTATATTTGTCTTTATCAATACGGCGCTTGCTGCGTGACAGCAAGAGTGCACGCATTACAAGTGGAAAAAATATTATCAAGATAAAACTTATGTCAAAATATATTGAAACCGGAACATAATTTATGGAAACAAAAGTCTAGTTTTTTTTATAAACATTTTTCATCTCAATCATCTTCAACAAACACGTCCCTGTTCCCTGAACTTTTTCACTTATTTGAATGTACGAGGGTGGGTTTTTAAGTTTGCAGATTGGGTAAGGAGTGGAAATAAAAACCAAAATTATTTTTCCTTTTCAACATATTCACCTACTACCCTAATACATTTTTCCGATCTTTAAATTAACCTAAAGGAACTTTATAACAGCGCGGAACTCAATTTT
The DNA here is from genome assembly GCA_917880885.1 of Limnephilus marmoratus. Taxonomy (NCBI): domain Eukaryota; kingdom Metazoa; phylum Arthropoda; class Insecta; order Trichoptera; family Limnephilidae; genus Limnephilus; species Limnephilus marmoratus. The sequence goes on along the minus strand of OU862912.1, from coordinate 21,178,609 downwards.
CTCCACATTTCACAATTTCTTCCCGATTGAAGTGTTTGGTCGATGATAGCTCAAAGACTAATGACCTAATTACGATAAAACCCGGTGTTTATCCTAAAATTGAGTTGTTCAATTAGTACCTAATTCAGCGGTACCCCCATTAATCACTTACCTTCCCATTCCGCGAACTTAAAAACCTCCCCTCGTAGCTCGAAAAAAAACGCAAGATTTCTAGATTGACTACGTGATAAAAACCTAACCCCCCCCCCCCCCGTTGTGACCAAGCGTGGTATTTTGATGACCCCCCCCCCCCCTAAACAGGTCACGTAGTTTGGGTACGTTCCCTTACTGGAAATGGGGATAACAAGAAAAGCCACAATTTTTCTTTGGGAAATAGGAAAATTTAACTTTACCACCCCTTTTCCAATAAGAAAATTTATCTTCACGCGGGAAAACACAATTGTGAAGTGACAATCTTATATTTTTTAATATTTGTAGTTATAGAAGTATAAAATATCATTCTTTACTTGCATAATTGCAAAAAGAATCAATAAAATTGGTTGATATTTATTCAAGTTATTGCATCTATGTATATTGAATACCATACTTTTTTAAATCTAAAAACACAATATCTGTAGCAATTTTTGTACACACTTTCGAAATAAGCATAACGCTAGAATGGATATGATTCAAGCATTTCAAAGTATAAAAATGATACCACTAGTTCTAACCACAAAAGGAAGAATCTTATCAGCAGAAGTTTCTTTTTGCTGTTAAATGATTTATGACGGGCATCATGTAGGTGTGTGTATCTGTGTATTATGATTAGAAGGAAACAGATATGAAGTCAAGATACTTACGGTAAATAGTTTTTGTGTCACCCAGCCGTGATATGGTTTGACTGAAAGTGAATATGCATAAGCCAGTTCCTTGCTGATGGTTTCAGAAGCTGTTTCCGTTGCCTCATTCAATATCTGTTCTAGGAATAACTCTATGAAGTGAAGGGCCCTGGAATCATCAAATGTATGCATTCAAAACAGGATATATAGATTTAATATAAATAAATAAAAAAGGATAGTATGTAAATACCATAAAGTCGTATAAAATAAAAGTAACAGGATGTATGAAATAAATATCATAAAATTTTGTATAAACAAATAGTGCTATAGATAAAGTGAATAAAGAGATTCTAGCTCTTGTAGTGGTATGTTGTATCATTGGGCTACTGCGGGGTAATAGAGGACTGCAGGCGAGTGATCCAGACTAGTTTGAACCAGTTTGATGCGCATGCCCGACAGAGCCGACTCTGAGCCAAATGGCGCCTGGCGCTAGTAAAAAACTTAAGGGCGCTGAGTTAGGATGGAGCATTCCGCTCCAATTGTACTCCAATTACATGGCCGTCTCTGGTGCCTGATACTATCGCTGTGCACAAATACAGTCAAATGGTCTTTAAAATGATTTGTCTACCTACCTGGTGGTAGTTTTCAATATAAATTTCTTTATAAACATTGTTTTATCGAATTCACAAAACAATAAAAACCTATTCTTAGCTAAAATAGTAGTTAAAAACATTAGGATATTTTGGAAAATTTGTTTTGGATATTTTTGGAAAATTTGTGCAAATTAAACTTTGTTTTTGATTGAATTGATCAGTGCTAAAAAATTTTTCATATACTTACCACGACTTAGTTAGATAAATAACACAGTGAAATAATTTTTTAATCTAATTACAAGGCTATCATAAATTATTATAATCTGTTATCGCTATCATCTAAATCTACAAGTGCTTTATTTTATTAATGATGCAAGAGCTTTGGTGGGAAACTAGATTTCGGGCTCAAAGTTCGATTAGTTGCAATGAGGTTGGGATGTTATTGAGTAACAGTATTAATAAAATGATGATTTAACCAACACACTTTTTCAATTTGGGAGGCGGGTTTGGGTACTACCGCCCCAGGAACCATTTATTGGATAATCAACACCTCTGCCATAGGTCACCCCAAGTGGTTCGCTACATTTGATGAATTAAAAGGGGCACCCGGGTTCATGGGGTGAGGTTTGTTTGGATCTTGGCAGTGGATGCGTCTGCCTACCAATTGCGGGACAGGCTGGATCGGTAGAGACTGGGGAAGGGAAACCTTTTGACCTCTCCAGCTGGACTCTCTCGGAACATCACCTTGCACCGCAGTGGCAGGGATAGATCCATATGTCCGTCATTCCTGGACACACTGACCCCCAGATTCCTACCCACCCCTCACACCTTTTTCCTACCCAGAACATCCTTTCCAAAAAAGTCTCTCCACACGGCATCCCCAAAGATGACATAAGCCCTGGGGGAAATTATTTTCCTTAGGGCCTCCTGTACGGAGCTTATGTAAAAAAAAAACTAAAATATTATACTAATTTCAAGGGAGTATATAAAGAGGGGGGAGGGGGGGGGTTAACACCCCTACCGGCCTTAGTAATCTCAGTATTGCGTAAACAAAAAACTACTCTTAAAGTAGCGCTAGTAAATTGGAAAATACAAAAATAGTATTTACACCATCTCTTTTATCAACGAACCACCCCCCCCCCCCCCTTGAGGGTCGAACCTCCCAGTTTGAATGCTACAGATATGTCTTTGCCTAGTACCCATAAAGATTTTAACCGAGTGAAGTTAACTATGACATAGTTAAAACACAATAAATGATTAAAATTCGTCATTACCTGGTTAGCCACAAGAGTGCTTCTGTGGCATTAGTGCCTCCCTCGGCTTGCTCACTCAAAGCCATGTCATGGAGGGTCCCATTCTTTGTGACATCAGTATCATATCGTTTCAAAATTTTCTAAAAACAAATGACAACATTCAGCACAAGGCACAGGCACTTTTCTTGAATATTCAAACATGACATAATTATAATAATATATTCATGTTTACCTCTACATTTCCATTCATGTCGTATTTTACAGGCGTGAAAACACTGCCAAGTTTTTCTGAAAATAAACGGTATTTTTAAATAATTGTCCGGGAAAATGCGCAATTTATATCGTGTATGCATATAGTTAAAAAAAAATAAACAAAACGTACCAACTAGGGTCACGACACCTCTGGCCGCGTCTATGAACTCCAATGTATTGATTTTCCCATCCTCAATGTTGGGGAAAGGTTTCTGCACGGTGGAGAAGAAGTTGGCACTATTACTAGCATTATCACAATCACTCGAAGACATTGTCCGCAACACAACACACAGCCGAATGGGCGCAACTGCAACTCAACACATAATCACAAAGCGTTCAACAGTCAATGAACAACATGAACCGATCGGGACCAGCACTCGGCGCAAACTGCCATATTAGAATCTGACAGTCGTTATCACTGGCAACTGACAAGTGACAACCGACCACGTGGTCTACGAGCTACGTACGAGTTTAGCGGCCTCCTCACCATCCAACTTCTAGTAACTGCGGCAGTGACTGCAAAGAGCATGGAGTTGAGCGAACTAGCGCTGTCTCGTTTGTTAAAGGGCCGCTAGAACGAGTCAGCGCTAGTTCGCTCAACTCCAATATGCAGCCATTCCAACATTTAGTGACTACATGTTGGATGGTGAGGAGGGCGCTTTTGTATTGTTTATGTTTCGTGTGGCTCACTGGCTCGCGGTGTCACAACAGTGAAACTACAGTGAAAGTCAAGTGTCAAATCAAAGCACTAAAATGTCACTTGTGTTATCGGTTGTTTCACTCGAATATATATTTTGATTATTATAAGCTTCTAGCATCTAATTATTCTGCGCTTATTGTCGATTGCTCTTAACTAAAATGTTACTTATAATAATTTTGTAAGGTAAGCGATGTTTAGTTATGTTTTGTTGTCGTTTAGTAGGTAAACAGTTGTTTCAACACATTCCCTAAGTCGTCTTCAACCACGATAACCAACAACTTATTTTTAGCTGCCGATGTAAACGGAATGAGGAATCTCTTTTCTGGTTTGGTGTCTGTGAATTCGTACGAGTCGATCACCATTCCCGTTGATTCTTCCCTCACTTCCACCACTCGGATACCGGCGGTGGACAAAATCATCATTTTGTTCTTGTCAAATCTCAGGTATCTCGTGATAGCCTCTCTTTCCCGTCCGTATTCATTGTTGAAAAATCTGTGGTAACTCAAAAACACTCCGCAGCTTTTGGTCCAGTAAGTGTAATCGTTGGCTGATTTGATCATCGAGTTTCTCTTGGACTCGTAGCTTTTCATCATATTAGCGTTGAGCTGTGGTCGGTTTATGGGAGTGAAGTTTGGTCCGCGTCTCAAATTTTCATTATTGTAGTTGGCGAAGTTCCCCAGAGTGGTTTTACTCCTCGGTCCCAGAGTTCTCAAGGGCTCGCCGATGTTCATCGTCACGTTGATGTTTCTAGCGAAGGACACTGTCGTGTGCTGCGTGGGCTTCCCGTTAAAGTTGAAATTGGCATCCTTGATGAGTCCCCTCCTATCTCCCACCGTGAAGACGCGGTCCACATGATCGAACCCCCGGCCCATGATGCCGTCCTTGGTGTGGCCGAGGTCGAACGTGTGCCCCAACTCGTGGCACACGGAGCCGAGGGTCGTGGCGAAGCAGCCCCCGATAGTGCCGCGGTAACAGCTATCATCCATGAACCTCTTGTTGTCGATGACGGTGGTGTCCAGGAACTTGGGAACGATCTCCTCCACCGTGGTGGGCCAGGTGTACAGGCAGGCGGAGCCGAACACCGCCAGCCCACCCCCTCCCAGGGCGGCGTGACCCTCGGTCAGGGAGACTATTTCTTCATGAGTGAGAACCTTGTCGATAATATCCAGACCCTTGAATCTTGTGCAAGAAATAAAAGCCATAAATTTCCTGTCGTTGGTTCCTAATTCGGAAAGCATAAGTTCCCTCCCAAAATGGCTCCATAGATCGCTTTCTCTCATTTTTCTAGCTTTGTTGACATTGAGATTACTTGTGAAAACGACGCACTCTGGTTTCTTTGGGTTGATGTCGTGTTCCAGCTGGAAGGTTTTCCTGCCCAGTCCGAGCTCGAATAGTTTCTCGGCCATGATGCACTGGATGAGCTTGGCGCCGATCGCGATCCTCGCGCAAGCACTCTCCACGGAGCTATCGACTCCCGCGGGACTCTGGAAGTTGCCATCATGACCTTGGCACACTATGTAGACGGGCGTCACTCGCAGGTTAGTTTTCCGGGGGGAATATTCCAAGACGAGCTGGCGGCAGCTGTCTTCATACTCCAGTATGACTTCATTTTTTCCTCTTTTTAAATTCAGTATGCACTTGAATTCGCCATTGACAACATCCCAAGCGGCGGTGACCCTCTCCCCGTTGTGAGAGAGGGTGGAGAAAAGTTTATTTTCTTCGATGGTATTTCTCCAGGGGACGTATCCTTTCAGTAATATCAAAGAGTAGGAGAACGTTTCCTCATCTTGGATATTGGTCAACGTGATCGTGTGGCTTTTTTGCACGTTATTGTTAACGGCACAGATATCCATCACCTGGAACAACATAAAAAGCTTTATTACCGATGTTAATCTTTTAACTGTATTTTTCGAACATCGTAAACACTGTCCAATTTCCTCCTAATAGAGCCGTCACTCTAGCGGCGGATCGCGTAAGCTGCATTTGACATTTCTGTTTTGGGTATTGCGGATAAATAATTACAACGGATAAAGTAACCCGGTTTGCGGCGATAACGCGTGATAATATAAACCGAAGCTCGCTTATCTTGATTCCATAAAATGAGATAAGATGGGTTTAGAATGACTTACCATTTTGTTTGATTAACACAGCGACTTGTAATGTATTGTATGTATCTGAAGTCGGCCTCCGTTGAGTCGCGCAGCCCCCCTGCCCTCTGTCCCTCCTCCTCCCGGCCCTCCCGCGGCGCGCGCAGCTGTAACGATTGCTGCGGCACTGAGAGCTATTTGCTTCCTAATTCCCGCCAATATCCGAGGATGGGAAACAATAATACCTGATGGGAACTGGAAACCAAACCATAAAATATCGGCAAAACAGTGTCTCCGGAAAGAGATATAAACAAAGGAAAGTGAATCTGAACCGAGCGATAAAATTAACACAAACCTGCATAAGGAGAACCACAATTTCTAACACAAATAGGTATATTTTTCAACGATTTTTTTTTAAATCCAAACAAATAATACCCTAGATACCTTATCCGCATTGCTGCAAAATATAAGATAAACCTGCCAAATTACGTAAACATCTAGTAGCGCAGTTGAGCAAACGGAGAAGTTGCAAACATTTAAACTCAAAACGTGATTAACGGTTTCCTAATTTAATTTTATTTACAAAACGCAGGGTCGCACACCGCATACGTTTTGAAAAGCTACGTTCCTAAACATAATTCATTATATTTTTTAAACTGGTCTTAACCTGCACTCCAAAACTGGCATACCACGAAATTATTCTTCTTGTGACCGGGAGATCTCTCTCTCTCTTTGGCCACTCAAGTACTTTTATTGATTTATTATGTTGATTTGTTTTTTTTTTATTATTTATTATATTTAAGACGCCAATAGTCTGCGTTTAGTAATTACGGCAGAGCATTGGATTATAATGAAGTTTCAGAAAATTGACACCGAAATTCTAATTAAGTAGGTATTCTACCTACCTACATTCTTTTACATACATGATACACTGATACAATCGTTTAAGTCATGCAATCATTCAATTTGCGCGAAACTTCCATTGTGATGTCCACCACGTGAATAATAATAATAATAATATTTGGCTGATTTATAAAGCGCCGTTTTCATGAAAAATCATCTCAAGGGCGCTGAATAGTAAAATATTAAAACTATAGGGTACCATATACCTACTAATTAATAAATAATAAGAATAAAAATAAAGGGGTTGTAACTGTATTACCGTTATTTTAACTAAACATAATATTTTATATTTTTAATGTGGTTTTCAACTTTCGTAATGTATAATAGTCAATATTTCACGACAAAGTACCTTCGAATTAAATTCCCTGATACCATCTAGCATCGATTTCGCCCGAATGACACGTTCGTTTGCAATAAATGGCGTGTAAAACATGAGACAATTTTACTAATTAAATATTCAGTACACGAATTGGTGAAAAATCGGCAGGCCTCAGCGGATGATCTACGTATTTTGTGGCCTCGAAAGCTTTGTGGTTTAGAATGGTTTTCGGCTAACGGAGGCTCCCGGAGTTTCCCAAATTCCGACGGCAGCATCAAATACTACTTTTCACGTGGGTGGTAAAACGTAATTCCCTTTAATTACGCATAATGGGGAATTCCAGAAGAAATATATTCTATGGATTAGAACAACAAACGTCAAAACATATAAGCTTAGTCGTACAAATTGTAAGCTGATTTCGAAAAATGATTAAACAAGCAACAGATCTGATTGCTTGTTTAATCATTTGATAAATGCTTCGGTTTGGCTCTGAGATCTGACGTAGTTTTATCCCATTCGGGACGCCATTGCGGAACGATTAACAATTGTGACGTCATCTGACCCCGATTCCCTTGTCGCGTCACCCAACACTTTTATATTCGACTAGTAATATCTACCTATTCAGCCATTGCCATCTTCTTAGAAACCGTCGTAATTGTCAATCTCATGTTTTCAAATTTTAGAGTTAATAATATTATTTTCAACTAATTTTTCCATATCATAGGCAATTACCCTTTTCATTGGAAACAATAGTTCTAAGAATTGGTTTGTAACCTAGATAGCGTCTCGGATAAATATATCCGATTTTATTTATATGTAACATATATTGACCTTTTTATAAAAGCGCACGTCCCGGTTAGACGAGAGGTTTTGGGTTCGAGTCCCAGTTGCGATCATTATCTTTTTCTATTTTTCTGTGTCTTGTTCTCTTTCATGTTTTCGTTTAGATTATTAGTGTTATCTTCTTCTTCAGTGAGTATTTCCATTAAAATTTTTATTTTTTTCCTCCAACTAAAGGATTAAAAAAACTTTTCCAGCCGTGGTACAGGCTTGGGTCCACGCCGCGACGATTTTTAAGTCATTAAACGGCCGATATTAACCGCTAGGGATATATTTTTTATCAAATTTAACCTCGAACATTCTAACTTCGGACTCGATTTACTCGATAAAGAATGCTCAAATAAAAAAAAAAAGTAGTACCTGAAAATCGACTTCAAATGTGATGTTTTCCAGTTTTCCGCTTGTACTTCCGGACACCAAATATTATATTTACATATATATACAATTGTAAACATAAATAATAATTTTTCTTCAATAATAATCCTAAATTCACTTTGTGGCGTCATTTTACTAATGAAAGCAAACCACTTTAATGCACCACTTATTTGTTTTCATTTTATTCCGACGAAGAAACCTTTGATTTCGTAACATGTTGATAATTTTGATTGGAATTGAAAAAGTTATATTTTCATTTAAAGATGCAATAATGACTAAATAAATAAACATAAAATCATTAGGTTTTGATTTCAAATTGAAATGAAAAAGATGACGCTGATGTCATTAATTCCAAACTATATACAGCATAATGGTAATCCATTTTTTGCGAGAAAATTAATGTTTTTTTTTCTAATATTTGATACCCCTATTCCGACTCTGTCAGTGAATTGCGTGTAGCTTCGAATCAGCAAACATTTCCAAAGCTATTCGTACTGCTCCGTGAAAGCTCCGAAAGTTTTATTATTTGTTTTCTGGGACGAATCGGGCGAGAAATTTAGTTTGCCGGTCTATTTTGATCCCTAGCGTTGGGAGCCGAGGGACCAAAGCACCTTAAACATCCCAAGGTCGAAATATTCGCTGACTTTTTCCTGATTGTGCGCAATATCTCCCTTCATGATACATTCATTTACAAGCTAACGTCGCAAATGCCAGTCTGACATTTGGAAAAGGGTAACTTTTATATTACATTGTCGGCATATTGTGGAATACAATTTATATTGATGTTCAAATTAATATCCTACGATTTTATCTTAACAATGACGCAGAGACTTTATTTATTTGATTCTGGGGTGGCAAAAACTTAAAAAAAACTGTGACTTCTGACGTTATGAAATTTGCTAAAAATTCTTTCCTGTTTTCATCAACGCGACTGTTTTCAGCTTTCAATGTCTTTTTGGAGTGAAAACTTCTTTAGCACCATTGTTATTTGAAACTCGATGAATTGAAAAATAGCGACACTAAAAAGAGACAAACACATACATAGATTCAGATAGGATTTAGCCTGCGAGAAAATGAGTTAGTTTAATCGGTCTCCTCTTTGTGCGGTACTTCGTAGCCTCCCCACTCTTGTCTACTTTAGTTTCCAAAGGTTTCACTTCTACCGCGTGTGAATTGCACACGCTAATTTTTTTCCAAAGCTGCTAAGTACTGTCGTACGATAAGTTCTGGCACCATGAAATTTGCAGAGCTTGACTTGTATTGCTAGATATGCTAAAATATTTTCAACGGGCAAAATCATTTCCACCATGAGTTGTGGAACTTCGAACTATCCAGTTTAATTATAAAGTATAGGATGAGACACAAAATTTTGTTTATACCATTGTTTTCAAAAATTGTTAAGAAAGAAAAAAAGTGGTAGTAGTAGTTTCTGATTTAACAAAGAAGACATTTGTTTCACTCATTTCATGTCGCCTAAATGATGTTCTATAAATAATCTATAATATTGATGCCAAATATTTTCCATTATGTCCGTGAATTATTCATAAGGCCTTGCGGTGTTTACTGGAGCACAGTTTACTATAAGTTGTACCGTACTTCTTTTTATTCCGACCAACAAAAAAATTCAAATACTTACATAATGCCATAATCTTCGCGAGTACCCTACCTGGGCAATGTTCCGAAAAACCTACGCGAAACGAGTATTTTTGTTAAAAACATGAAGAAAATACACATGGAAAATCGAGGGAATTTGATATCTTGTGCGCAAATAAAGCGATAATCAGATCGGTAGGGCCGACCGTATGTAAATATGGCTTCAGACAAGCCGTTCAATGTCAATACTCATAATATTTTCATAAAATATTATGCATTGATATTCATTTCTTGCCTAATATTCATTGATAAAAAATTCTCTCCTGAATTTTTCGAAACATTTTCAATTTTGATATTATTTTATTGTAAGACAGCAGCGACATCCGTTGTATTTTCAGCGAATCAGAAAGGCTTCGTAATGGATATCAACTTGTCGAGTAATTGAAGTAGTTCAAGAGGTTTACTGAAATAGTACGACTGTTCGCCGCCAGGTGCGCACATACGTGAATTCCTGAATTTCGTGGAAAAAATTCATGGAAATAAAAAAATTAAATTATATATTAAGTATTTTAGTATGGTCTAATTTCCCTTTCCTTCCAATTTTTGTCGTAAAAATTGATTTGATGATTAATGAATTCAACCTTTAGGTTAGTTACCTCTGTTGAATCTCGAGTCAAACATGACATTTTCTGACAATTATATAGATTTTCCTTAACCTGATCGAAACTAATTTTTCTTATATTAGTATGAATTTTATTAAAATGCAGTTTATTTTGCATAATATACGAGTGGTACGCATTATTAAATTCGTACTTTTGATTTATTTTTTATTAAAATTATCAATTTTTCGTAATCACCAAACAGAAATTCTAGCTTTACCTCTAACGTAAAGAAGTGTTTCAAATGTTTCGGTTGTCTTTTTCAGACAAATTTAAAAGTGGATAGTGGTGTGCAGAGATGTGCAAAAAGGATACCTACCCACGACCATTTGAAATGCTAAATGGAAATGGTTCAAAACTTTCCCATTTCAAAATACAAAATGTAAAATGGTTTTTTGAAAAGCATTTCAAATGTAAAATACCTACTTTCAAAATGAATTGAAAATGCAAAATGGTTTCTCAGGTCAAACAATGAAAGAGTAAAAATAAACGGCCTTCTAGGAAAACAATTATTGATTTTTATTTAATAATGGACATCAAAGTAGAACAACTTGTGGAATAACTTTTCTAAGTCCAGACTCCAGACTTATTTCAATTCTCCAAATCCTTGAAAAAACCTTGACTGTGCAGAAACGGGCAGTCCGTTTGGTAGATTACCCTGTCTTAACAAACGGATTGCATTCTTTAGAGCGCAGGCGTTGGGTGGGAATGCTGTTCTTGTTCTACGGGGAATTTCAATGGAAGGTGCTCCGAGAATTTAGTATCATTTAACCCTTCGACACCGCTACATAGTCGGGAAATATGATCCGTGGAATTTCGTGTTTCCTCACTACTACAACATGGTTGTTTTCAAGACATGTTTACAACCTCATCTTCTCAATGAGAGCGTCTGCACAGCATCCCCAAAAACGATATAGGGCATGAGGAATTTATATTCCAGGAGATGATGTTAAAAAATACTTGTATGTTTATTCATGTTGAAATTTGGCTTATTTCGGTATAATGTATGTTGCATTAACCCCCCAGGATAATTTGTTCGGTTTTCGGAACAACTCACATAGATTTTTGAAAAATTTTTTTTATCAATAAAAGTCCTTTATTATTTATTTACAGTTTTTTTTACATTTTTAAATTAAGTCCCGTTAAACTGATTGATATCAGTTTGTCAACGGGTTCTTTTGACATTTACTTTTTTTTTAAATGAAGACAGGTACATAAAATATACACATTATTACATTTTATATATACAAAAAAAAACATCTATTTTGGAAAAAAAAAATGTTAATAAATTTTTATATAAGAAATACAGAACAGAGAAAATGAAAGAAATACAAAGAAAATAATAATGGAAAAAACATTAAACGAAAAGCGGAAAAACAGAGATTAGTACAAAAAAGTTCTTTCATTTAATCATTTTTTTAGCGTACATTTCCTTCTGAAACTCAATTCACAGCTTTTTATTGCGTTGGGTAACATGTTGTAAATTATTGGAACAAGGTATTCTAGAGTTCTTTGACCGTATTTATTTAGGTATCTGGGAATTATAAGTCCATCGTTTGCAGTTAGTCTTGTATTATGAACATGAACCACTAGTTTATTATATTCAGATTGAGATGTATGCTGACTCGCAATTTTAAGCCACAATATAGCACGAACAGATAATAAATTTACAGAGTTGTATAGTAACGATTTTGGTATATCATGTCTTTGTTCGTATTCAGTTTTTTTTTTTCATAATAATTTTACCAAAGAATATTTTACGTTTTGCACTGAAAGAAGATTTGTTTTTGTTGAATGTCCCCATGTGGTTATTCCATATCTTATTAGGGATTCCGCCAATGACAGATATACTAATCTAAGAGTATTTAGTGGAACAAAAAACTTCAGTCTATAAAGTTTGCTCACTATCTCATTGAATTCGTTGTGTCTCCCTTACTATCATGGTTGAAAATTTGATCTAAACGTTGTTAGAAGAAGAAAACACCACGCTTTGGATTTAAATTTAAAACCGAAAAAAATGGACACCTTTATGAACCGACTGCAATAAAAAAAAAGTTATGAAACTTTGGGAATTTTTTTATTAATTATTTTTACATAAACGACATAAAAGTAAGTAGACATAAGGTTTGCAATTTTTACCGATTTTTTTAAAACCGTTTTTAGTTTTTCGATGCATTTAGAAATATTCCATTTATTTATATTTTATTGCAAAGCGGAAATATAAGGTCAACTACTGACAAAATAGGCGGGAGGCCTGATGGGTTAAATAAATTGTATTATTCCATTAAACTGTGATGAAAAGAGTTTGGGCTATTCCAGTATGGGGAAGAAGCTCTGTATGCCAGTATATCAAAAAAGTATGGGGAAGAGGAAAGTGGGGCAATACCTGGCTATTCATATATGGTCACGAAATACGGCTAAAGCCATTTCAAGCAACGCTTCGATCCCGAATGGTGGTCTTTCACGCCTTTTCTCAAGGCGACGCTGAGAGTATCTACCACCATGGGCTCTTGTATGAATACAATAAGGAACTTCAGTACATTTTTTTAATGAATATAAAAAATATAAAAATAAATAAATAGTCCCAGTGGGATTCTTCTGGGAGACTTCAATTTGGGAAGCGGGAATGGGTACCGCCGCCCCGGGAACCTTTATTGGATAACCAACATCTCTGCCACAGGTCACCCCAAGTGGTTCGCTACTTTTGGTGATTTAGCAGGGGTGCCCGGGTTCATGGGATGAGGTTTGTCTAGGTCTTGGAGGCGGATGACCTGGACACACTGAACCCCATATTCCTACCCACCCCTTAAACCCTTTTCCTTCCCAGAACTCTCCTCTCCTTCCTTCCCTTATAAAAAACCCTCCACAGAGCATCCCCAAAGACGACATGGGCCCTGAGGGAAATTATTTTCCTCTAGGCCTCCTGTGTGGAGCTCATGTAAAAAAAAAAGTGGAGCCAATATCTTTTTCTGATTTTTCTGTCTTCAGATTTTCGATTAAGTTTCGCTAATATTGTCTTCATTTAATTAAATATTAAAAACTGCATATTTATTTTTCTTTTCAGAGTTAGTTTTAATAGAAAATAATTGTCAAAGTTTTAACATTCAATAATACCAACTTGACATGTGAAGTCCCCTTTTTCCGAACATTAGTTTTAATATAATAATTATTATAATATATATATATATTTTTTTTTAAAGGTGCCGGTAACCCGGGCGTTTATTAACATGAATAGATATTTACATATATGTGCGCTACCCGACTCACTAGACAATATCTGTTCTGAGCCGGGTAGCAGTATCTATAATTACATATATCATAAAGATTAAAGCAAAAACATAAAAAAAATAATAATAATAAATACAAAGTACAAAAGAAAAACTTAAATAATAATAAAAGAAAGTACAAAAGAAAAACGTAAATAAAAATACACGAGATAACCTACATATAATAATCTAAATATATAAAAATTTACAAACATATATAAAGTAATTGAACATTTTCAGTATGAAAGTTCTTTTTTTTTTAAAATTTTAATATATGTTTATATAACAATATACAACGTATAAAAATTAACACGTTCAGTTTGCAAGTAACTTGTTAATGCAATTTTTTAATTTTAATGTATGTTTAAATAAAAATATACAACGTATAAAAAATTAACACGTTCAGTTTGCAAGTAACTTGTTAATGCAATTCCTTTTTTTGTTCAATAACCACGTATTAAAGTTTTTATATGTACGTTTTCTATTGGTTTGAGTTATGTGTTGTGTTTCTTTTAAGAAACTGTTATATATGTAAGGTGCGAGGTAAGATTCGTGTTTTTTAGCAAGAGTGGATTTAACTTTTGGCACTTGTAAATGTTTGTTAGATTTAGCTCTAGTGTTCTGGGAGTGAGATATGTGGGAAGGTGACGATTTTATGCAAATATTACCAAAGTGTTATAAATAATTCATTGCAAATGCATTCGCCAATAATAGCCTTACCCCTAGACTGGCGTGGTCTAGGGGTAAGGCTATTGGTCGCGGTATCGAATCCCGGGGTGAGCAAATAAATTTTATTTTATTAATTTGTGTTATTTCACAATTAATTCATTTAAAATAATGTACTTATAGTATATTTGCGGCACGTTCCAGAGTGGAAGATACTCTCAGTATCGCCCAGTACCACCATTCAGAATTGAAATGTTGTTTGAAATGGCGTTAGCCGTGTTTGGTGACCAGATCTGAATAGTCAGGTACTTCCCCACCTTCCTCTTGCTCTTCCCCATCACCTTCCCTTCCCCTAATTTCATCCTCACAACATACCCCAATTGGGGACACCATAGTCTCACTGGCTCTAGACGGGAGCAGGTGGGACTCTTGTGAGGCATTCATGTAAAAAAAATCTGAATCGCTTGACGCCACTTGTGTTGCAGTGTATTAAAATCTCCCTGTGAAAAATGAACTTCAAGCTACGTCACGTCTTTCTAGCCAATCACCGCCCTGCCCCCTCGATGAGCTAACCTTGAAATACATTTTATTGGTCTATGGCCCCGTATATCGGTATTATTTGTAGTAGTATGACTTATTTTGCCAGGGCTCTTACCGGGGAGCAACTTGACGGACGTAAATATCTCTCATAGCGAGGATAAGGACCGACTGATATACACGGGATCTATGAAAAAAAGATGAGTTGAGATAATAGGAAAAATGCATTTAAAATGAAAAATTCATTGAGAAAAGCATAATGAAAATGGAAATGGGTGACAAAAAAACCATTTTCAAATGCAAAATGGAAACTACCCATTTTGCATTTCCATTTAAAATGGATTTATTTGATATAAAGCACATCTCTGGTGGTGTGGGGTGTGTTATATCTAAGTGAATTGTCGAACTACTTCGATGTGAGAATCAATTTGATTGGTTTGACATATATTTTTTCAGTTCACTGCTTTGTTTGCAAAAAAAAAAGAATTAAACTAAATTGGAGTGTCAGTTTTCTTCGAGAAAAAATATGATGTAATATTCCTTTTATCGCAAAACTTGATTGTCAACCTTATTACACGGCATTCATATAGCTAGATGCACTGGATGTTCCGAAGCACATGACAATGAAAACTGTAAAAATGATATTCAGTGCATTAACTGCAAAAAAATTAACGAAAAACTAAAATTAAAATTGCCAACTGACCATTATGTTTGGAGTGATTGTTTGAGTTCATAACATTTGAGAAAAATTGAAGCAGAAAGACAGAAAGTTGATTTTTTATGCCCTAAAAACCTCCACCAATAAACATTCACATTCCCCTACTTTCTCACACAACGTCATCAAATCAGTAAAGCAGAGGTCAAATCAGAAAAAACAGAAGTCATAGTATAAAACTAAACAAATTGAAAATGTACTACCAGAATGTCAGAGGCCTTAAAACAAAATTGAATTTTCTTCAGTCTACAATACCAATGTTAGAGCATGACTTTATACTACTCTCTGTAACGAAATATTCATGCTAGTGAATTAGGCTTTATAAATCATAATGGGCACAGATTAGACAGAGATGCGTTGACAAGTGCTAAAAGCATAGGCGGTGGTGTTTTAATCGCTGTCAGCAAGAAATATAAAGCAAACTTAATTACAACAAAACACACAACTTGAGCAAATCTTCCTACAAGTGAATGTTGCCAGGAATAAAAAGATTATTGTGGGCTGTATTTATATCCCACCAAATTCAAGCAATGAAGTATAGGTGCCATAGTGAGGAAGTGGAAACTATATTAAAAAGGAATCCTGGTGCAACATTTTTGCTTGCTGGTGATTATAACCTTCCTAATGTGAACTGGGTGAACTGTGACAACAATATCAGTGTTAGTGAGTCTGAGCGCATTATTCTGGACATGGCGTTATTCCTAGGTCTGAATCAGGTAAATACTATACCAAATGAATATAATCGTACTCTAGACTTATGTTTTTCTAACTTAGAGTCACTAGTAATTGAAGAATGTAGTGAACCGCTGGTGCCCATTGATGCTTATCATCCTCCACTGGAAATTATTATTTCTAATGTAAATGTTAATACTTGTAAACCGTCTTTCAGTTACCAAATTTTTTTCAGAACTGATTACGAGAAAATTTGTAATTATCTTCTCTCCTTTGATTGGTCATCTGTGCTATATGATGATATCAACAAAGCTACCAATAAATTTTATTCTGTTTTGGAAAAGGCTATTAGCATATATATTCCAACAATGAAATGTAAGCCAAATATCTATCCAAAATGGTACTCCAAAAACTTATAAATCTACTTGTCACCAAAAAACTTAAACATAAACAGCCTTACTAAAAAAAACCACAGCATGATCGATAACCTGTGTTGCTGCCGCAACATGAATAAAACAAAAATACACTAAAACACGAAATATTACTAATAAGATTTGTTCTTAAAATGCATTTTAAATCTGGCAACAATGTAATTTTTTTATAGTGTACACAATAAATTGTTTGTTTTCCTTTATAACCGCTGGGAGGCGGCGCCTGCGCATTCGTCGTTTGCGCTGACACCGCGAAAAAAATTTCGCTTCGCGGATGTGTATGTAATATTACTTAAATGTGATTGTAATTTCTATTAATATGACTAATAACCGTTTTTTTGGTTTTTCATAAGTTTTAGTCAAGTTACACAATAATCGTACTTTGAAAATTAAAATGTCAAAAAGTATTTTGTATGATACATGAAAATTCAAATTTACATTTAAAGGATTTTATTTTATGAGAATTTCATAAAAGTGGTGTTTTTTTTAAATATTAATATCTAATACTTGTGTTCCTAAACGTATCAAAGAAATTAACGTCTTTAGAGATGCAAGAAATCTGTTATAAAAGTCAGTATTCTTTTTTAGGTTATTTTTTTGGCAATAAAAAAAACTTTGAATTTCTTTATTGTATGCACGAGGAAAAAGTGAGGTGACAGTTTCGTTCCAAATTCATTATTTAAAAGGACTGTGTTTTTTAAATTTTGTTTTTTTATAAATTTCTCTACACTTTCATCAAAAAAGTTTTTGTAAAAAAAAAATTCCATTTTTTCCCCGTGTGAATCTTAAAATATGACAGTTTTTAAAAACTAAGGTGTATTTCAAATACACTAATCTTAAAGCTAATTTTATCTAGTTTTCATTAATGGTATTTGTTTTTACGACACCTTGAAAAATAAGAAATATATAGAACATTCAAAATACTTCGGAAAAATTCCAAATTTCGTTCAGACATCATTAATAAAACAGAGATAAACTACCCTCTCAGGCTATGTAAACAATGTGTATTTTTTCCATTAACAGTTTTTTTTAATTAGTAATGTTTCACATCCGCGGCCGTTTGTTATTTGAATAAAATTTTCACTGGATTTTTTAGTAAAGCTGAAAGAATATAAATTATTTCAAAAACATTCTGATTACATTGAATTTAAAGATTAGGAACATCATGTAAAAAATGTCTATGACCTGCTACCGTAACTATATAAATGAATACGATTTTCGATTTTCACGGCCAAAAGTATTTTTGTTATTAGTTTTTGGGATATTATGCCGTGTTGCGCTACCTCCTTCTGTAGCCACCGTTTCAGACAGCGTTACAGTGTCCATCATCAGGGCAGATGTGTAATAGTTAGGGGCGATGTTTGTACTTATCTACTTAAGAGCGATACCGTGTTGCCAGCTCCACTCCTCTACAAGCTGGCGCTACAATATACTTCAACATGTTTTTTGCGTTTAGCTAAACGTATAGTGTCAATTCTCAAAAATAATATTACGCGTTCGTACATGATTAGCGTGTTTTTTTTTCTCTTTTATATACCATATTTTTTTACCTGTCCACGCCCTTACTATGCCCTTTCTACGACAAATTTTCTTTGGGTCCTCTACCGCCCCCCTGAAATTCTGAAACGCTTATAAGGGGGCGTTATCGCCCACGTTGAGAACCTATGGCGTACGTGATGCACATTATGTAAGACTAATGTAGGCCCGTGAAAAATCACTGGATAGTCTGAATTCTTGATAAAGCAGTTCAATTTTGAAAGGGGCAAAAATATTTTTGAAGTAAAACTTCTTTACGCGCGCTTGACATGGGGAGTAAGCTGGTGAATGCGTGACGAGAGCGTTGCAAAAAGTGTGATCGGGCGAGGCGAACGATCGGGCCTTTACGCACGCTTGACTTGGGGGGTAAGCTGGTGAATGCGTTACGAGAGCGTTATGAAAAGTGTGATCGGGCGAGGCGAACGGAAGTTGAGAGGGAGATATAAGTTAGTGAAGTTTTACTTCGGTCGTGTGATCTAAAGCACACTCGTTTTTGAAGTAAAACTTCTTTACGCATGCTTGACTCGGGGAGTAAGCTGGTAAATGCGTGACAAGAGCATTACGAAAAGTGTGATCAGGCGAGGCGAGAGGAAGTTGAGATGGAGATATAAGTTAGTGAAGATAGAAAGAGAGCGAGTTACGTTTCGTATATTACTGTAGGGGCAAGAGAGAGAGGTGCGAGCTCACATTTTCTTTTTCTCTTCCTATCGTTTAGATCAGGGGTGGGGAACCTGCGGCCCGCGGGCCGCATGCGGCCCGCGAGGCCTTTTGGTGCGGCCCGCGGGCACTTTTGGAGCGGCCTGCTGAAAGAACCACAAAAAATTACACAGAACGGGATGGGTTTTTCACGGTGTTTCGGATGCATTTTTAAGACGTTATTACAAAATCGTTACTAGTAAGTAGCTTGGATACAAATAAAAACGTAATAGAACCTCCCGTTTAACTTTTATTTCAATTTTTTATTGTGAAACGATAGTGAAATTCAATCGGAACTTTTAATATTCTTGTATAGGACAGTCCTTATATTTCAGGATTGATAGCAACTCTATTCGGAGGGGAATCTTTGGCAGTCTGTCATAAAAATTATTTTCTAGTCATTGTTGCGGAAGTAAAGTGGATAGACAATCAATAAAATCCAATTAAAGACGTTGAATGAAAGTTGAAGCTGAGTAAAACGTGAAATCATTTTAAACTAAATTAAGGCGGTGGATAGTAACTCGAAATGAATAACGCATTTTCCAACACTGCAAGGACAAAAGCCTTCTACATCGTTTGAATACACTGGTGAGTGCGTGAAATTAAGTGAGGCATTTAATGAACGATTTAAGGGCGTGAAAAGAGAGCAAACGGATTTGAATATATTTGCTACACCGTTCAACGTCGAACCATCGAATGTGCGTGATAATCTACAGCACGAAATTATTCAATTACAAAGCGATGATGAACTAAAAGCTAAATATAACAATCTCCCCAAATAAAGTCAAAAATCACTGGTTATATTAAGTCAGGCACGTCCCTTAACATTTATATAATACAAACATTAATGCCATAATAATTGCCACACTTCTGGCATAAAAAAATCATTACGTCTTATTTATTGTTATTAGTTAAATAAATATAAAATTATATTGCGGACAATAAATGTGTTGCAAAATGTAGAAAAACCATTCACGTAATCAAAGTACAACTTAATTTAAGCTGGTTGACTAGTGAACTCCTATGCAGATTCATTATAAAGGTAAAACCAATCCTGTGTTCACAATGCAAATTTCTGTTGCGGATTCATCGGCTAACCATAACGTATTTCGAAGGTAAAACCATTTTGGTTTTCTAGGTGCAGTATTAATTAAAAAGCTTGGGACTCACAATCCAATTCGCTCTGACCGAAAAACAAGTTTTGTGTATAAATACAATGAAAAAATTCCATGTGTGGTTTCGTCTGCTTACGCATTTCGTAGAAACCCGTTCTCGCTTTTGAAATACACTTATAAAATTGTAGTTGCTTTTTTGCTGCCAGTATTAGAGAAAAGCCATTTTCATGTACTCAGTAAAATGGCTACACTCAGTAGTTTTAAGTCTCCGCGTTTAGATTCACCCTATAACTGAAACCAGTTCTGTGTTAAGAATGCAACCAAAAAAATCCAGGTGGGGCTTAAATTTTTGACGCATTCCTCGTGTTAGAATTGCATTTATAAATTTATAGTTGCGTACTTTATGCTGCCAGAATTGGAGGAAAGCCATTTTCATATTCTGAGTGGAGTTTTAATTCCCAGCATACAAACTCACTTTATAATTAAAATCAGTTCTATGTTCAGAATGCAACGAAAAAATTCCAGGTGGGGTTTTATCTCGCTAACACATTTCGTAAGAAACCATTCTCGTGTGTAAAGTGCATAAATATAAATGAGTGAACTGCCTAAATATACAGTTATAAATTTGTAGTGGCATATGTGGTGCCAGTATTGGAGGAAAGCAATTTCACGTTCTGAGTATAGTTTTAATTCCCCTGTAAAGATTCAACCTGTAATTAAAACCAGTTCTGTGTTAAGAATGCAACTAAAACGCATCAGGTTTGATTTCATTAGCTGACGCATTTCTTATGTTGGAAGTGCATTTATAAAATTCAAGTTTCTCAGTTTATGTTGCCAGAATTAGGGGAAGGCCATTTTCATGTTATGAGTATTGTTTTAATTCCCCGCATGCAAATTTAATCTAAATTGAAACTAGTTCCGTGTTCAGAATGCAACGAAAAATTTCAGTTGTGATTTCATCTGCTGATGCATTTTGACGGAAACCATTCTCGTGTTCAAAGTACAGTTATAAAATTCTGGTTGCAGACCATATGCAGCCAAATTTTAGGAAAACCATTTGCATGTTCTGAGTTAAAACCAGTTCTTTGATTTGAATGTGGCTCCCCCCCCCCCGAGACGGAAATCGGAGTGCGGCCCGCGGGTTAAAGTACGAACATCCAAATGGCCCGCGACGCTAAAAAGGTTCCCCACCCCTGGTTTAGATGGAGCTAAAGAAGTTTTACTTCAGTCGTGTGGCCTAAAGCACAATCGTTTTTTTTTTTAATTAAAAATGTGATTTTATTATGGTCGTTTATTATTATTGTCTGAATTCATCACACAATGAGTTCCAATTTTGATAATGACACTTTCAAAATTCAAAGTAAATTTGCGTTCGTTGCACCATAGTTATGCAGGACAGACACACAACCGAAATTAGTTTTGTTTTTATTATGAACCCCTCCGGCTAATGAGTTCGCTTTTCCGAACAACTCATATAGATCTCGCAGAAATCGTTGTGTCTCCCTTACTATCATTTTAAGAAATATAATCTAAACGGTGTTAGAAAGAGTAGAAAACGGAAGATAACGGAAATTAGTTTTGTTTTTAATTATCAACTCCTCAGGCTAATTAGTTCGCTATTCTGAACAATTCATATAGGCCTCATAAAAATCATTGGGTCTCTCTTACTATCATAGTGAGAAATAAAATCTAAAGGGTAGAAAGAGTAGTAAAACACGACACTTTATATTCAAATCTAAAAATTATCCACAAAATAAGTAAAATGTACCCCTTTATTAAACTAAAATTTCGGATCGCAATTTGAGGAAAAAAATTAAACTTTGGGAATTTTTTATTGATTATTTTTACGTGGAACGATATAAAAGTGACGTGAAAATACTGTTTGTGATATGTTTGTCCTATAAAGTACCCACGTGTTTTTAATTTTTTCGTTATCAGTAAATTAGCAAGAATGTAAGGTGAGCCATTTTTAAAACTTTATGTTTGCTTGCAAAATTTTTATATTTTTAAAATTATGTTATTATTTGAAACTTTGTATTTTAAAAATTGTGTTTATTTCGAATTGTGAAATTTGAGAGCGTAGTATATCATCTTTCAGAAACAGTTATTAATTTTCCCATACGTTCCGAAATATTCCATTTATTTGGATTTTATTGCGTAGCGGAAATATTTTACCCTCTGACAAAGTATGTCCGAGGACTTGGGGGTTAAAAAGGTCACAAAATCGTAAGAAATTACGTGACTTTAATTACGTATCTTTTGGTGCACTTTCTCTCTTTTTTCAAAACTGCGATATAAATTTTTATGTTTAATTGTTTACTCTATTCAAAATGATTTTCGTTTTAAAAACCTTCTAAAGTTCCTATAAAAAAAATCGGAAAATATCGTAAAAATTCAAATTTTTTACGGATAAACCAATCTGTAGATGGCAACATTTTCCACCATTTTCCAAGATGGCCGAAGAGCGGGAAATCACCGTTCCCGCTATTTCCACTCAATGGTCTTTGCCCGGTTGTGGCTCACATTCGACAATGAAAACGTTTCGCGCAGAATGTCAACAAACTCCAACAACATCAGCCTGGTGTGTGTGGGTGCGAGGAGCGAGGCGCGAGGCGTGAGGCGCGAGGTCGCGCGCGGTGTGAATAACCTCTTTGGGTGCACCGCGATAGCCGATGCAGTTCGCAAATGTCGCGAGGTATGCACTCCGAAATAAGCCCATCGCCCGCGGCGCGCACTACGGCCGTTACAGGAAGTTCTGCTGCAATTCAACAATAATAATTCTTAAATCAATTATCGGAGGCATATTTATGCGTATCACGGTGTTTAACAGCAACTGCAATCTGCAATGATTATAAATAATTTATTTCTTCACGCTTGTTTTGTAGTGCGCAATAAGATCGTCATTTTAAAAATGAATAGGTAGGTATATATACAGAACTTTAAATCTTAAAATTAAAATTAATATATTTTTTCTTATTTCGTACGTTGCTACCATTCCTTGCATTGCAATTCTTCTATTGAATATATCGTGCTATTATTCATATTGAGCCCTTAGCGAAGGTGATTTTATCGAAGTGCTGCAATAACAAGGGAGGCCAAATGATGATGTAGATGCTATGTGGAGTGTATTTTTAAAGAAAGGAAAGAGAGGAAATTCTGTGAAGGAAAAGTATGAGGGGTGAGTAGTAATCTAGGGATCAGTGGGCCCAGGAGTGACGGACGTATGAATCCACCCTTTCTGCTATGTGCAAGACGCTGGGGTGACTAATATCAGTGTTGGTTATCCAAAAATGGTTCCCGGGCGGCGGTACTTTCAAATTGTAATATGGCGGTATTGTATTTTAGTAGTTAGTTGTGTTTATATAGTTTGCTTATACATAGACCACAGCTCATCGGTGTATAACGTTCATTCTGATTTATCTAAATGAGATTCTGCATTTATTTGTTTAAAGACATACACAGTACGTACAGTATTATACAAGTTATAAGAAATATTAAATAAAATCATTATATGGTATATATAGTCCGTAGGTCCGTAGAATAATCATTAGGTAATTTCGCCTGGGATTTGAACGGTTCTTAAAACTTAACTAATGAATGAATGAGTCGAGTAATAAAAAGGAATGTTTATGGAGATAAAGAGACATTTTTAGAGCTAGAATTAAATGCACACGAATAGTAATAAAAGCTTAATGAAAAGATAAGTGTAAGAAGTTTTAAAATAAATTATATCACGCCAAGAAGTTTAGTAAATTAATTTTGTATGTTTTCAAGGAATTGTGGAAAATGTCTAAGTGTAGTAATTTTTCATAGTGTGTATAAGTTGTGATTGCGCGGGTGATTGGTGAGTTTTTTACTGCGTGTTGTTGGCTTCTGTGTGAAAAAGCAAAGTATGCCTAGGACGCCTCATTGGAACATTTAAACCAATGACGGGTAGCTATTTTATTATTACGGGACTAACTAATTTATTATTAATCAGGATATGTAGAAGCATCAGATCTGGCAATGTGTGTCCTTTTTGTAAAGTTAACATATTATTTGTAGTTTTGTTGTATTTCTTGAGTAAATGTTTCGAAAATTTATTCTGTATACTTTCTAGTAAAACTGTGTACACCTTATATTGAGGATTCCATATTGTGGAAGCATCGAGAACGTCTGCATTGCATGCATTGATAAGTGAGTGCATTTCTGATAATCCGTTGTATAATTGATTTCAGTGTATAGTCTTCCACTTTTACTGTTTATTGAAAAAAATACGCGACACAGGAAAGGCTCGAGCTGAAGTGCTAACAACGAAGTTGATTCCGTGGCCGGAAAATCTTTCTATCGTCGGCTATTCGTGCGAAATAATTCAAGATGGGTTACCTGACCCAATGCCCTGTGCGTTCAATGTAAATAATGATTTTAAAATGATAATGAATGGTCGACCTATCGTTATCTAAATTGAAGTCTCAGAAGATTGTCGCTGAATCTTCTCTTTCTAGTAAATTTTCTGCCAAAATATTATGTCATGTGAAATAAAAATGTTCAAAAATGTTTTTGAAATATTTTATAAATTAATGAAATAATTTTACTTTGTATAAACCACTTATTTGATGTGCAAATCCGACCGGTTTCGGAACAAACGTTCCTTCGTCAGGGAAAGCTTATACTTAGTATAAGCTTTCCCTGACGAAGGAACGTTTGTTCCGAAACCGGTCGGATTTGCACATCAAATAAGTGATTTATACAAAGTAAAATTATTTCATTATTCTATAATGGATAACCACAAAGTAATAGCTACATTCAAAAATATATTTTATAAATTAATTAAGGTATATTAAAAATTTGCCATGGCCGAGAATCGAACCCTGATCAACTGCTTGAAAGGCAACAATGCAGACCATTACACTATCAAATATTGGTTCCATGCCAACTCAGAATCAAGTCAACTCAACACCTCTTGAAAAGTAATTAAAAGCTGTGAAAAAAAAGAAAAATATCCCATAACCTAAACTAATGTAACCAATTTAACAAATTTTTTACATATTTTTCGCCTCACTTTTACCTAATGACTTTTCAAAGAAGGTGTTGAGGTGATTTCATTCTGGGTTGCCCGGTAACCCAAATATTGTAACAACGGTGGCATAAATTAATTATATGTACTTAACATAATAAGAATGTTAACATCGTATTTTTAAATTTTAGAAAGTTAACATATCATCTGAAATTGTATCGTTTATTATTATTATTATGGCCAAACGTCCACGCACATAGTTGGAAAGCATATAATTTTTCTTGAATTATCTGGACCAAAATTTAAAGGCTTTCGTGAAATCTTTATTTTTATGATTTCTAGACAGCATTGTCATGCACAATCAAAAGAGTGCATGGTGAATTCTGTCATCTAGCCTACAGTCCATAGTACGAGTATCTCGTCGCAGCACTCGGAGGCAACGAAAAACACATACTGCCCAACGGTCATCGACCTGAACTGAATATGCCCATAAGTTAAAGTGATTGGTCGTGAGCGCCGCCTGACCGAGTTAAGTTCGAGCACAGTCAAATCGAGCACTGTAAACCCGAGCACAGTAAACATGAGCACAGTTAAGCACAATAATTGTGCATAGTTGAGCATAATCGACGCGTGCTGGCTCTGATCTTAACAACACCTTGACAGCAAATGAGAGGAATTCGGCGTGTCCAGTGGCGTAGCCAACATCAGCTGACCGGGAGCCAGAGCTTCTACGGGCTTTCCCCAGTGCATTAAAATGGTTCCATGACAGTTGATCCGCCGATAGTTGTCCCCCGGAATACTTACGCAATATGCAGTCGGTTTAGGAAAAATACGTTTTACCCACTTACACAAAATATAACTAAGTGACCCCGACGAGGTATGCAGAGAGAATGTACCGCCGAATAACAATAATATAAAACATGTTCTCATTCAAATACATCAAGGATAAAACTACTTGTCAGTGTACTGTATATACCAGCGTACAAGTGCAAAAAATCGACACTATATAAATTCGTTTGATATTCATACCAACTTATTATTAAAGGTCTTTTCGAAGTCGATTTTAGGTTTGAAATTGGTAAATAATGCGCAAAAAAATATCATAGTAAATATCTTTTAGGGAAGGCCAATAAGGAACTCCAGTCTAATTTTAATTTTTTTTAATGAATAATGATCTTCTAACTTAAATAACAGCATTTTTATATTTTCGTTATTTGTTTTTGGGGTGTTGTGCCGTGTTGCGCTACCTCCTTCTTTAGCCAACGTTTCGGACATCGTTGCAGTGTCCATCATCAGGGCAGATCCGGCAAATCCGGTAGACCACACATGTGGATCACACATCTACCGGATCTGCCGGATCTGCCCTGATGATGGACACTGCAACGATGTCCGAAACGTTGGCTAAAGAAGGAGGTAGCGCAACACGGCACAACACCCCAAAAACAAATAACGAAAATGCTTTTGGCCGTGAAAATCTTCAAACTTAGCATTTTTATAGTTAGTTTTAATAGTTAAAATAATTCAGCAAAATATAAATATTAGGCATTTTTTTTCAATATCACTACTGAAATTTTGAGATTGCCCCAGTGCACCAGCGGGCAGCAGGCTGGGCCCGTGATTTTGCCACGCCACTGAATTTATTCCAGGAAAAAAAAACTTAACCATTTAACGGTTGCGGTTCTTGTCCACGTGCGAAATTTGGAAGCTTCGTTGTTATCAAATTCCGGCACAAACCGATTAAGAGAATTAGAACAGCGCTAATAACGTATTTTTGTACACTTTGATATACATACTATTAAAGTTTATCATAATTATAAGTCTCAACTGAAATGTCGCTGGAAACATTATTTTCCACACGTTTTAACAAATAATGTACTATCATATGTCTTAAAACAGGTACTTGAATAATTTATTAAAAAAACGACTGTCGTAATGTTTTTTTTTTAATGTATTTTATTTTTTATTAAATTTTTCGTGTTAAATTTTAGAAGCGTTTTACATCTGTTTTGCTTGCCTTTGACATTTTCAAACTGTGACGAAACCACTTGCAAAGATCACTATTTACACAATACGGGTAGGTACTTAGTTTTATACATCTGTTTTTTTTTCACTTACCAATATTAACTTTTCCATCTTTTACCATTATCCTTTGCGCTTTTATTTTATAGTTAGAACGTGGACATGGAGATGTGCGATTATGGGTACTAAAAATCACCAGTTACAAGTGGAATTACTAAGGATTATGTATCTTATTATAAATCATTTGAGGGATGATATTCAAGAAAAGATTTTTTTTAAATATATTTGAGCATTGTGAAAATACATTACTATTTTTTTTCAAATGTTTCCAAGAAGTTTTGCTTTTTACTGCTTCTTTTCCTGACGCCAATAGCCTTATTTTATTGTAAAGATTTAATTTTAGTCATTTATACACTTTTCTAACTGAATTGTACATATTTGGGTTCGCTAAGATGTTGGAATGGATCCCATTAGATATTTTCACTCTAACAGGACGCCTTGCATATAGGCAAAATTCATAGCACCAATCAATAACGACTGGAGTGTAAAAGACAACGACCTCTAGTTCCATAAAATGATTGAATTCTAATGTGTCTGAATATTTTATTGGTTGTAAAGACATAAAGGCGAGTCCGATTTATTGGTTTTGTATCTCTTGACTTGAATAAATCATTGAAGCACCGTCAATATTGCAAAATTTATTATAATTGTAACCTATTATTGAAAAAAAAAAAAAACATTTACGTGTATGATAAATTTGGGTGTTAGATTCATTAATTTTGACATGTGGCAGTTTTTTTTTACAGAACAATGCACGCACTTTGGTTGGATCTTTGAACGCTGAACTGTGTTGCGTTTTCTCTTCTTTTTTGGGCCAACATTTCGATTTTGCAATGTCCATCATTAGGGCAGATTCTAACTATCACAATGAAAATCAATCAACAAAATACGTAAAAATTTAAGTCATGACAATATTAAAAAATGCGTGTTTGATAATTTTAGAGAAAATTTCCCATGAGTAGGTGTAATAACTTAGATCCTGGAAAAATAAGTTTTTTTATCCTTTGCCGGGGCTCAATTTTCGAAGAAACGCAACGTATCTTAAAAAGTAACTACTCCACTTTTTTAATTTTTTTTTATTTAATATCTTTGTGGTTAGGCAGTGGGACTGCATACACACTACACATTATATTTTGTTCAACATCAGGTCAAAACGGCAATCACGCAATAATAATACGTGATATAAAAGAAATTTAAAAATATATATACCTAATTACTTTTTGCTTACAGCTTATTTTATTTTATTTTATTTTTATTTTATTTTTTTATTATTATTGTACAACAGAATAATTCCAATTACAGTACAATTTAGTTACCCTATCAGCATTTAGGCAAGTGACTCTTCAATAATGTTTTTAAGGCATATAAAGAACAGTCACTTACATCCAAATGGTTTGCAATTTCATTTAACAGCACCACTCCCCTCGTCATGCTATGCTTTGCCAAGACGTCTGTTCTGCCGTTCGGTACTTTAAATAAGTCATGATGTTGACTTCGGCTGTAGTGGTCTGGTACATATAAATCATAGCATCCCAAGAGAAATGGGCTATTGATGAAATTGTTCCAAATTTTGAAAGACAGAATAGCAAGACTTGCTTTCCTTCTAGTTTCTAGGCTCACAGAATCAGTTTCCTCAAGTAAGTCAATATGGTGCATGAACCTTGGATAGGTTCCATGCTTCCGCATATAAACATACCTGAGGAATTTCTTCTGGATTTGCTCTAACATATCAATGTACTTCTGGTGGTACGGTGTCCAAACATCGCTCGCGTACTCCAGTTTGCTTCTCAGTATAATAACGCTAGCATAGCTTCTTGGTTATCAAATTGCTTACAAGTCCTGATGATGAATCCAAGAAGTTTGTAGCAAGACTGAGTGAGCTGCGATATATGGCAAGAGAATGTCGGTCAGTTCGGGATCAAAGACGACACCGAGATCTTTCACGGATTTTACACGTGATAACGTTTCGCCTTTTATTTTATAATCGTAAATTATAATGTTAGGGACGTATCGTGGTATAAATGTTAGAATAACGCCTAGACGTACCCACGGTAAAATTTATTTGTATTATTTATTAACGCCCTAGAGGGCTTTTGCATTAAAAATAATAATATTATTTATCGTGCATTAAAATGCACGACAAATAACAAAATTGTACCAATAAAAAACTAATACAATTTAGATAAAATAAAACTTGACCTAAAACAAAGTAAAATGTATAAAATATAGAATGCAGGTAGATATATGGATACAAATATTTGTGGGTATTACAAACAATAAAATAAAGGTATTATGTACTCGTGTGGTATCGAATAAGAAAAAAAATAATTATCAAAAGATATAATTGAAGTTACTTGCCGTTTGAAACTTGCAAAACTGTCAAATACATCTACATATATATTTGCAATGTTTATTCGCAAGGCGATTAGTTCTAGGAATAGATGAATAAATGGAGTAATTTGTATTCAGGTTATTGTTACAATTAAAATTACAATTAAATTAAAATGCCGACAGGAGACGGAATAACGTGGTACAACAATATTTATATGTAATCTGCGTATCTTACTAATGTTGGGCTATATATATACACTGTCACGGCCATGCCGCAATGCTTAACACAATGGGTGATACGTAAAGTTTATTTATAATTTATTAATCAATAAATAACCATTACTAAGCTTTTCACACAGCCACCATTGGCAACTTTACCATTCACGGGATTATAAAATATATCTTCAGAATCATTAATAACTGCATTACGCAATCCCTTATTTTACTCTGTGACGATATCGGGATCTTGATTCAAATGCCGATTGCTCATTATTGTCCATTTAGCTAAAGGTAATTTACTCGTACATAAACATAACTTTATATCTGCACGACCCCAATGTCCCTAGTATTTACATTTTTTTAGTTTGTATTTTAGAGCACATCGCGGTGTGGTCTAATTAATTTCCCGAATCTGCTGAGTTTCTTTTGGCATATTGCTGTCAAATTTAGTCGCTAAAAATAACTATGGCCACTTCAAACAACATTCCGATTATGAATGGCTCTTGCCGGGGAGATAGTCTTTCACACTGGTGCGTGGTTCAAAAATAATTATAGGGCAATTTAAACTTAATTGATTATGTGTTTAAATTAAATTTCAATGGAAGAATTTACTGTTATTGTTTTTTTTTACGTTAACTCCACAAAGGAGGCCCCGAGGAAAAAATCCCAAAGGGCCTATGTCATCTTTTGGGGATGCTGTGTGGAGGGTCGTTTTATGGAAAGGAGGAGAGGAAGTTGGGAAGAAAAAAGTATGAGGGGTGGACAGGAATCTGGTGTGTCCGCAGTGATAGTCGTATGAATCCATTCCTCCCACTGTGGTGCAGGGCGGTTGGTCGAAAGAGTCTGGCTAGAGAGGGCAAAAGGTCTCCTTCAACCAGTCTCTCCCGATACGTCCCGCCACGCAGTAGGTGAGCAAACGCATGTGCCGCGAAGATCCGGACAAACTTCACCCTGAACCCGGTCACTTTGCTAAGTCACCAAACGTAGCGAACCACTTGGGGTGGTTTGGTTTCCGGGGCGGCCCCAAATTGAGTAAGAGTTCCGTTTTATTACTAGTGACTTGGCAGCTCGTAGCGTTCATTCGAGCTCGGGCGGAGTAAAAACTACTATCCAACACGACTACCGTCTGGAGAAGGTTGACGAGACACGGAACACAAACAAATTTATAGACAAACGAAATGCAAAGTGTTCGAGTTAAAACAGGACTTCGCTATGCTTAGTCAATTATTCTGTTAAAAACAAAGTTCAGTAATAATTTTATCAATTTTACTAATTTAATATTGTGATCAAAAAAAGATATTCGAATTCGTACAGAAAATAGACACTACTATAAAAAAACTCGTTCCCAAAACGGAGGCCAAACGAGAATCTATCTATATATAAAACAGTTTTGAACACCGATTCGTTATCGACAGGTAGATATATCTCGAATTGTGCAATGCGATTTTTTTAAATATATTTTTTAAATAAATTAATTTATTGGCGTAGTTATGCCTTAATTTTCTCATTAATATTTATAGATCTGCTTGTCAGGATAAACTTCGTAATTAAGAACGGCGTAATAAAAAACCAATATAAATTTTAAAGATATATTTTGTAACACTTGGCTCGCAATGATAATAATCTGCGGTTATTTTATGCAAAAGAAAAGTCAAAGTCGGTAATTATTATTATGAAGAAAATCATTGAACTTACCGCTATGAACATTTTTAATTATTTTTAAGTATTTAAACAGATGAGATCATTTATTTGTGTTGTAATATTTTAAATATTTTGTTTAATTTTAGCCGTGATAGCGGAGTTATTATTTAACTGGTACGTAGCCATAAACAGTCAATTTATTTACATTTCTTATCCTTGTTTAGATGCTGAGTAAACAATTTAATATGTATTCGTGTTTACATTTTAATACCATAATTCATTATAATTGCTTAATGGTTTTTATTCCCATGCAGTGGCGCAGCTAGCATGAGTGGCACCCGGTGCGGATAACGTGGTGTCACCCCAAGAATGAATGTGGCGTCACCCCTCAGTAATCCTCAGACTAGATTTTGGATAATGTCCTATCTAATATTGAAGAACATATTGTAGGTATTATGATTGGCGGTGCTAGTAATGCGAGGCTGGCCGCTTATCCAAATAATCCACAACTGAACGAAATCTGGGGCGCTCTTACATTTGATCGACTAATTAACGACGAAACTCAAACTACCCCAGCCAAATGTGTAAAAAGTTTTTCGAAGTCCTCCAAATTACTTATTGTTTATTATCAATCCTTAATTATTTCTTTATGTACACACAAAAATGAAATGCAGAAAAAAAAACATATAGTTGATTGATAATTTTTTTCAGTCAGTTATCGATCGATTATGCTATAATTAAATTCAGGTTTTGCGTTTACTAGTTATCGTTTATTAAAAAAAAAGAATAACAACTTTTTCACTAATTCACGTCAATCAATAGGTTTCACTTCACGAGTTCACGTCAATCACAATGTAGGAAAGAAATGGGAATGACACAGATGACAAGACAGTGTTCATGTGTAAATATTTTTGTGGCAATTTTTTACCTTCATAAGTTTTTTTATGGTTGGGTGTCATCCTTCATCGGGTGGCACCCGGTGCAAGCCGCCACCGCCTCACCACCTAGCTACGCCACTGTTCCCACGACGAACCTTTAGAGATTGAAGCTTTTTAATTAGTTAGTTTACTTGTTTATAAAGAAAACAAACGAAAAATGTACGATTTAAACGAATTGTAATAGTAAAGCATTGTCAAGGCGGTATAGTATTAATCAGTTGGTTAAAAATAAACTCGTTGATGCTTTGGTGTCAGCGAAACCTGCTCAGCGTTTTGAATTTTAGTGGTGTACAAAAGTATTTAATAAAAACTCTTTTGCGATTTTTCGAATACTTCCCACATTTTATTCCGTATTTGACTATCTTTTAAAACAACGTGCGTTTTATAAGTATTTAAAAGTTTTCATTCGGTTTGCTATCATTTTCGTTAGCATTGACAATCATAATATACTTGGCCTCGAGTCATGAGAAGGTAGGAGTCCTGCTGACGTATAACTAACGTAATAATTAGATATATAACCGACTCAATAATATAATGTTGTAGGTCATTGGGTTTTTCAATATACGTTTTGGCATTTTAATGGCCAGTATTTTTATCCACATTCGAACAGTTTATGGCATTGATACAATAAATAATTTTTAATTTAAAATATTATATCTTATCATTTTTTTTGGCGATTTATAATTTTGAATGCGTGAACATTTTAATTTATAACTGGTTTACTTTGAAATCTTGACGCACATTTGCGATCTTTTAAGAAAAAATGCTGGATCATTCAAATTCAATTAAAAAAATTCATAAAAAAAAAAAATTGCTGACATTGCTCAATGCTGGATCTTGCACCTTCTGTTGTATTTTCTGTGTGTTTCCTATGAATACTGCTTGAATATATTATTTTTTAAAATATTTATACTGTTGTTCTGATAGTTAATTAACTATTATTTGAAGTGATATTTGGCAAAATACTTGTTCATGTGTTGTTTTTGTACTTTTAGATAGGACATCTAGAAAATTCTACAACTAGAAACACTGGAAAATCAAAATTGTCAGAAAATTTACCCCTGAGTTGTAATAATGATAACTTTAGTAATGAGCATATAAAATAATACGTCGGTCATAAGTTTTGTTTTTTGTTTTTGTAACTTTATTTAGATGTAAGCAAATTTCATACATCTAGTATTAAAAAATATATAAAATACATAATAAAATAAATAGAGTCATAAAATTATAACGGAAAAAATATAGTTAAAAAAAGAGAAATACAGTTACTCCAGTTAGAAATACAAACAATAGGGTAAGTAAGTAATAAGTGTTCAACAAAGGAACGACAAGGCGTTTAAATATGAACACCTCTTTGCGTATATTCGCGGGAGCAGCAGGACGGCGAGGGCGAGGGTGAGGGCGGGGGCGCGCGGGGAGACGGAGGCTTTCACTCTCGTGGGCTGTTGCCCCCGTCCTGGCGGGGATAACGGGAGTCCCCGTAGCCGCGCCTCTGCAACACTATAGCAGATTATCAGTGATACCGCTCGCCGTTGTGGCTCGGTTCTCAACTCACATTTTATACACTCGTCACTACTTGCTTATTTCGTTCCTTGAATTGAAAATAGGGCTGCTCCTGCTCAGGTACCATCGTCATAAATAATTTACAATTTTTAAATACGCGGTAAAATAATTCATCCAGTTCTAGCAAGATCAGCCAGTAGTCTAGTATGAATTCTCTGATCACCCTGTAGTAATTTTTTTATGAAAACATTGCTTGAAATGGCTGAAGCCGTGTTCAATGATTAGATCGATGAATATTCAGAAAGTTATACCTTTCTCACTCCCTTCAGACTCACAATATACCCTAATTGGTAACTGACTGACTCCTTTAAAGTTAGAACTCTTTTTGTGGTATTCGTATGAAAATATTAAAAAAAAAAAACTATTAATATCTGGGTGATTGTATCTCGTCTCTTACGAGAGTGCTACTAAGAATATCTCTGCCTATCGTACACTATCACTATGAATAAAAGTACCTACAGATAATTTACAGTAAATTATTACGGTAACCATATAAACTTAAACAAAATACGATAAAATAATAGGCTGGCCACAGTTATACAGGGACGCACTTGACTTACTTTAACCAGTGATTCCTGACATTATTTGGGGTTAAAAACGTAACTGAAGTTTTGGTCTCCGGTGACACTGATGTTTTTTTTTAAATTATTTTTTTAAACTTTAACTAAAAACTTAAACCTTGAACAGCTAGGGCCGGGGTGCGGTGTTGGGCGATTATACGGCTGAGTGACCAGTGACGACGTGTGGATTTTTTTGTTTGATTTTGAAGAAAAATTTAAAAATAAGAAACCGAAAAAGTCTCCTGAGAGTTTCATCTTTCATCACTTTTCCGGAGAAAATTTCATTTACATGTTATACTCCAAATAATGTCAGGAATAAATGGTTAAAGTCGAGTATGTCCCGTAAAACCGTGTGTTACGAGACATATTCGTATATATGTGTAGATAGGTACTTCATCGCCTGTTTGAATTGTTGACACAATCAGCCCCCATTTTGATTTTTTTTAACATTAACTCCACGCAGGAGGCCCTGAGGGAAATAATTTCCCTCAGGGTCTACATCATCTTTGGGGATGCTGTGTAGCGAGTTTTTATTGGAAAGGAAGGTCTTTACTGGATCTTGAAGAGAGCAATGTTGTTTGAGGGAAGACACACAGAGACTGGCAAATCGTTCCATAGCCGAGCTGTGGAACACAAGAAAGAGTTGTTGAAGCGACCCATTCTCATTTGACAATTGTCAACCGTGTACAAATGTTTGACACGTGTTTCCCGACCGTGCACCAGTGTCGAAGGAATCAATGACGCTAATTCCTCGGAGCAGGTAGACCAAGGACAGCATTCCCACCCGACTTAAATTCAAAACAAATCCGATTTCACTGAACCAGAGTTACAATCACTCACAGCCAGACTCACAACCTAAATTAGTATATTATTTGATGATGGTTTTTCTGGGAAAATATTCTCAGGCTACGAATAATGTTACACTTTTAGAAAATCGCCTACTATCAACAATATGAGCGGAAAATATTGTTTGTACAATGATGTTGGTTTACCTAGCAGAGGATTAAACCGCTGGATGGAAATCCGATACATTTGTCCACTGGCATTTAGCCGTCATTACTATTACTTGAATCTTACGACGTACTTATTTCTTACAACTTACGATTAACTTATGTTCTAGATTACGTGAAATCAGCAACATAGCCAGTGAACAAAGGAACTCGTCGGTTAAGGTAAGAATTATGATACCAATTTTTTAAAACTTGTTTTATTAAAAATTAAGGAGAAAATATAATATTGCATTTTACTGTAAAAGTTCAATGCACGGCAGATTGCCTATACAGGGTGTTGTTAAAGGACCTACTTGACTTACTTTAACTAGTAATTCCTGTCATTATTTGGAGTAAAAAATGCAAATGAAATTTTGATCTTCGGTGACATTTTTGATGTTTTTTGTTCAATTGAAAACATAAAAATAAGTAGGTATTAAATAGTTGGGGTCGGTTTCAGAGCTTGGCGGCTACTCGGCTGAGTGACCAGTGATGACAAGTGAAAGATTTTTTTATTAGGTTTTGAGGAAAAAATGCATAAAAAGTCACCGGAGACCAAAATTTCGTTTACATTTCTTACTCCAAAAAATGAAAGGAATCAATGGTTAAAGTTAGTCAAGTACATCCCATCATATTTTTATATCATATTTATATTATTATATCATATTTATATACAGAGCATCCGGGGGTAAATTACATTAATTTCGGGAGGTGATTCTACATGATTGGATAAGTAAAAAGGTAAATAACTTTTTTCGAAATGCCAACTTTTAGGGGTACTTTTCTGGTAATTAAATAAAATTAGTCCGGCGTATGCGGCCAGCATTATTATTCTCCGATATAAAGATATTCACGTTTGTACCTCGCACTAAGGATATTCAGTAGGTATGTCTTTTTGTTTTACTCCTACCATCATGTAGAATAACCTGCCGACGTTAATG
Organism: Limnephilus marmoratus; assembly: GCA_917880885.1. Lineage (NCBI taxonomy): Eukaryota > Metazoa > Arthropoda > Insecta > Trichoptera > Limnephilidae > Limnephilus > Limnephilus marmoratus. Next base: position 21,142,326 of record OU862912.1, on the reverse strand, counting down.
CACTTTACCCCTGACACCCTGTATATATCTACACTTTCATAAAGACGCCAGTGAGTCGGCTTGTCCGCATAAGTTAATAATTAAGTTGGTGCCAAGGCGAAATTTGTGCAGTGAAAAATAAATGCTTGCGTAATTATTATTATTTATAGATTGACCAAATTCATTAAAACTATGGTAAAAAAGAAAGGTTCTACTTCTGCTTAATTATTGTACCAAGGTAATTATTCCGTAAGAGTGCCAGCACCTACAATATGTAATAAGGTTGCGTTCTTCAGCACCACTAAAGGTGCACAAAAAACGGTTTGTTTACCAAGTGGAAGTACTGTATATTCTGAGGATTTATCGGCTAACAAAGCCTTCTAATAAAATGTATAATTGCATTATTTGTGTTACTAACAACACAATATTATAATATGATAAACTATTTTTTAAGATAATTAGAATGTTGTTGTCATGAAGGAGTACTTTTAATGCCCTAGCTCGTTAAACGAGCTCGCTAAACAATTCTAGTAAAGTTTCGATTTTGAATGCTGGTTTTTCATTTAGGTGATATATTTTACGCTGGAACGAGGTTTTTATGTACTATATTTAACTCCTCAGAATAATTTGTTCGCTTTTCGGAACAACTCGTATAGGTCTCATAGAAATCGTTGTGTCTCCCTTACTATCACGGAGAGAATATCACATGTTCTAAACGATGTTAAAAAAAGAAAACACAAGCTTTATATTCAAACGTAAAGTTGACCATAAAAAAAATTACACCTTCATGAAACCAATGTTTCCGACAGCAATTTGAAAAATTTATGAAATTTTGGGATTTTTTTATTAATTATTTTTACATAACGACAAAAAAGTGGCGTGACGGTAACGGTCATAATGCATTTGTCTAATAAAATATTTGTGTGTATTTTTTTTTCATCAGTAATTTTTTGTTGGAAAAAACTTAAGGTAAGGCATTTTAAAAACTTTTCTATGTTTACATTAAAAAAATATATATTTCAAAAATTATATGATTAATAAGGCGGGTCATTAAAAAAAAAAGTTATTTTTAAATTCTTAGAGCGATAAAAGGGTGCCAATTGGGTTCAAAACGACGCGACGCGACATCGTTAATTTTTTTCAAATTTCTGATACGATTCCTTCCTCCGGATTCACTTTAAAGTTTTGAAAATTTTCATTTTAAGGGATTATTTGTAGTATGTATAGAAGTTACTATGAATCCTTTACACCACATTTTTTGTAATCTTCCATAGTAAATATAGTATATTTTTACGAAATCATTTAAAAATTTAGATTGAGTCTCGCAAAATAATGCCGAAATTTGAGAGCTAGAAGGGTTTTGCTGGTATTTGAATACACCGCCTTGAGATAATTTGAATTATATTCATATATTTTTTTAATAAATAATAAATCAAAATATTCCCCCTATTTCGTGTTTTATTAAAAATAGTTTATTTTTAGTTTATTATTATTATTACATGTGTATAGTAAGAAATATACAGCATTTATTGTACATAACTGAACTGCCTTCGTAACAATATTTTATATTTGTTTAAAGATAAATTGAAGATGTCCACTGACTTTGTATAATTGTTTCCCTCCATTAGTCTGGGCAAAGAGAAAATACATCATGAAATATTTTTGTAAGATCATTTATAAACAAGATAAATAATATTAGGCCAAGGAGTGAACCCTGTGGAACTCCACTTGTTGCATAAATTTTTTCCGACAAGGAGGATTTTATTCTAACAATTTGTTGTCTTCCAGTAAGATAGCTTTCAAACCAGGCTAATATACTGCCACGTACGCCAAGCTTTTTTAATTTCCAAATGAGAATTTTATGGGAAACTGAATCAAAGGCTTTACTAAAATCAGTATAGACAGAGTCTACTTGTTTTTTTCTTTCTTTAAAAGCATTGGTTATAAAATTTTCATAAATAATTAAGTTGGAAAGAGTACTTCTACCGGGCATAAATCCAAACTCGTAAGGTGATATTACAGGTTTTATTTGGGCAAAAAGTTTGTCAAGTATTAGGCTTTCAAATAGTTTTGGTATGGTGGATTGAATGCGTATTGGTCTGTAATTACAAACATAACTTTTATCGCCCTTTTTGAAAATTGGAGTCAAATTACTAGTTTTCCACTTATCGGAAAAATTTCCACTGTATAAAGATAAATTAAAAATTTGCTTAATGGAAGAGCAATTACTTTGATACATTCTTTGATAAATATCGTGGGGATATTATCCGGGCCCGCAGATTTGTTGATATCTAATGATTTCACTTTAGTTACTACATCAGAGAGACTTATGGTACACTGCGAAATATCAAGAGTTTCATCTAGATTTGTTGATGGAACAGGAGCATTATTTGAGTCTGTTAAACAAACACTTTAAAAAAAAAATGCAATTAAGTTAACCAACAGTATTACCATCAGTATTATTGCTATGCCTGCCATTTAGGTGCATAATGCTCGGGAAATCAGAATCATCTTCTTTAAGAGATTTCGAATATTTCCAAAAATAATTAAGATAATTTATTAAGGAGTTTTGAATTTAATTTATATGGTTACGGTAGCAGGTCTTTTTTTACATGAAGTTCTTAAATATTGTTTATCTAACATTATTTTAAGATTTAATAAGGGTGGGTTTTTCTCTATTATGTGTAATTTCAAAGCGAATCCGGAGGAAGAGGATATCCAAATATTATTAAAAAATCTCTATTTAACACCCTTTTATCACTATTAGACAAATCTAAAGAAGATTTTTTTCCATACAGTCGCAGTCGTGACCCACCCTGATGTTTAATTCGAATTATAAAATTTGAAAGCGCATTTTAATACGTTTCAAAACAGTTTTTTAGTTTTCCACACGTTCAGAAATATCCATTTATTTGGATTTTATCACAATGCGGAAATAATTTGACCGTTTGACAAAATAGGCCTGAGAGGTTAATTTCTATAATCGAAAAAATACTTGTCATACTAAACTTCGTTTTAACCAAAATGGAAACGGACGACATCTTTGGCATAATTTGGCATTTAGAGTTGTTGAAATCGGAAAGCCTTTATATTGTAGAAAGCAGAGTATCTTTAGAGTTATATTAATGTAGTATTGTTAGTTTATACGGATATAACCGGCCTACGGGTGGTGTTTAGTGTTACTTAACCGACATTGTTATATGTATATTGAGTGTCCATGCAAATCATAGGTTCTCAATGTGGGCGATAACGATAACCCCTTGTGGGCGTTTGAGACTTTCAGGGGGGCGGTCGAAGACCCAGAGAAAATTAGGGGGCGTAGAGAATGCAACTTAAGTGTATTATTATTATTAAGAATTAATACTTTATCATGAATAAAATGAGGAAGGAGTTAGCAACCCTGTACTTAAATACAAAAGAATTGCTTTTTGACTTACTAAACAAAAAGGTATAATGATTAAGGACGGATTGTTTAAAAAAATGACGAGTTCATCAAATATATGAAATTAATTTTCACGATCTGTGGAGGTTCCATTCAAGTTCTGTTATTATAGCATTTTAGGCCAGTTGCTGCATGAAACTGAAATAATCATAGAACTTATACAGAATGTGAAAATTAACTTCAAATATTTGATGCAGTCATCAAATTTCTTGATATAACCCATTCTTAATATAATCTTAATCGAATTATTGATTCTGTGACAGTTGAGCCCCCTCCCCCCCACCCACAAGTAAAAAAAATGGGGGCTCTAGAAAAAAAATGTTCCCAAAATGAGCGGTGGGCGAAATAAGGTTGAGAACCTATGAATTTTAAGTTCATAACGCCCCAGAGTGTGTGGTATGTTCGCTTGCTTGCTTCATTTTCAGCTTTCTTCTCGACCTCTTGGCACTTGTACCGGTTCGGTCTTTTGGTCTTTATGGACAAACATAAAATAATACACTCAAAAAAGTATTGTCGTTAAGTTTGTATTGCTTCGTAACAGTAAATAACCCGCGCCCGGTGCATCCACCGTACACCATTGTTCCGCGGAGAAAACATCAAAATAATTTGTTCGGAACACACAAAAACGAGCTTTCTTTTTTTGAATAGCCGTAACGGATCTTTGGAAAAAATTTCGACGTTTTTCGTCTTAAATGTCGTGAGCTTGTCTTTTATACAGCGCGTCATGAAATAATGACGTCATTTGAGGAGCGTTTCGGATATTTGCTCCAATAAATATATTTCAGTCCTTCAGAACCGGTTAAACTTTTGAGTGACATACGCCATAATCATATAATAATTCAGCTATTTAAATAAATGAGGTTTGCTTACACTTTACAGCAAGTGAGGCCATTCATCGAACGCAAAAAATATCTTTAAAAAGCATATATTTTTTCTAAATATAAAGTTATGCACATTATTACGTATTCTGTTTGTTTGCTACAGGTACCTAGATATATTATATATTATATGATTTCGTTCTGTGTATTAATTTATATCTATTTGAATTTCGAGTTTGTTTTTGAATGAACGAATACAAATATTGGATGTGAAAATTAACCCACTTCCCGACATCCGATCGAGCTGCAGATAGACTCGTTGTCGATGATAATGCATTCTTTAAATGTTTGGTGGCTCTCACGAGTACACACGCTTTTTTATTGAGTTGGCTACTAGCCGGCTCAAGAAATGGCCCGAAAATTTATAATATTTAAAAAAAAAGTTTGTTTTTATTACTGGTTGATTTTTTTCTTTAAAAAATTTAAGAGACTTTAATGAACCAACCGTTTTATCAGTTGAAAAGCAATTCAGCTTTTCAAATTTGTGACTTATGTCTAAAAAAGTTTAACCAGTCGGCCAGTAAGTAAAATGACATTATTGGCAAATATCTACTCAATATCGTATGGCCTACTCTCTCTAGTTAAATATTTTTTTAAGCATTTAAAAAATTATCTTATCTTAATTTATTCATAAAAACGTTAGATTTGTGAATAAGTACGGACTCATCAGGTTTTAGCAATCTTCAACCGTGTGAATGAATGGACTGGCAATTTCGAAACTTCACAAATGTCATTGATCTGTATTACCATATACACATTTAACAAAAAACAATCTCTTATGAAATACTTATCTTGCAAGAGCCGGCAAGGAATCGACGCTGAATGAATTTCATGTCAATTGTACCGAAAGCGTAAAGATATCGAAGGATGAATGAAAACTTGCCATTAAAAACTTGTTTGGAAACTGATATCTTGGCTAATGAGACCTGTTTTATTATTTACCTGCCGACTGCTGGTAAAATGTTTAAAATTCAATTATTTCCATTATTCGTTGCAAGAGCCTCGCTTAAAATGAGATACCTGTCCGTGTAATGAAAAATGTATATATAAATGTATATTTTATGTATTGCTCAATTACGACCAAAAGATGAACATCTCTAATCATGATTACAGAGAAGTTTTTCATTGTACAATTTTGATGAATTTGTAAAGTCAACGATCGCCAAACCGTCGATTGCAAATTACCGGTAGGTAATAACATTACTAATAGTACAGCATTACTAGTCATGAAGAAAAGTAACATTTCCCTCGATTTTTTCTCTTACTGTGCTAATCTATCCTTTAAAAATAAATATGAAAAATATAGTACGTCTACATATTTTTCTTGAAGTGAAAACTTCTTTAGCACCGTTGTGATTTGAAACTCGATGAAACGAAAAACAGGGACACTAAAAAGAGACAAACACGTACATCTTTAGGATTTAGCCTGCGAGAGAATGAGATAGTATAATCGGTCTCCTCTTTGTGCGATGCTTCATTTTTTGCTGTGGGATGTATGGCGTATACGGTGTGCTATGTTCGGTCTCCTCTTTGTGCGTTGCTTCGTAGCCTATCGGTCTACTCTTTGTGCGGTGCTTCCAACTCTTTTCTACTTTAGTTTTCTGAAGGCGTGTGAATTGCACACTTTAATTTTCTTGTTTTTACTCTTTGTGTTATTACTCTCAATCGAAGTGTGTTTGTTGATTATACTCGTAATACTAAACCCAAACATTTGATTAATCGAATTTCATAAATATATCGTAATTTTATGCAAAATAACGCAATAAGTTTACACGATGAAGTCGTCTCTCACCCTGCATGCTGCCTAAAGTATCGAAAACTCTTCTGGGTGGAAGGAGAAGGCCTCTTTGAGATATCCCAGAAGGTAGGTAAATACGTGAGTTGCAGTCGGCTGACGTGAGAAATTCTCATTTCGTGAACATGATCCTACTGAGAGACAGCCTGGGTTCTCACTGCCTCGAAAACTCTACTCCTCCATAAATAAGATAGGGTGCTCCCACAGCCGTTGTGCCCACATGGTACATAGGTGGAACCTTAAAGAGTTTGTGATGTATGTAATTGCGATGCGGTGCGGTCCACCGAAAATGCTGTGTTCCGCTTGCCCGCTCATTATTCCCCGGCGGGATTGATAAGGTTCACAGGGTAATGCCTAAGGCCTTACTGGTTCGCAGGCCCAGATGTCCCCCTCTGATCTCCCACGACACGAAAGATTTACTGTAGCGAAAAACAGACCTTTGCTTTATTTATGATTGTTTCTGATTTGATGAATCCTTTGTTTTATAAGTATGTTCACAATTGAAGTTTGTATTGCTGATGATGTGAGCTGTATGCTGTGAACTATGTGCTGTGTGGTATGTTCTGTGGCCTACGTTGCCGTCGAACAATAAAGTTTTTACGAGAGACGCAGTCGCGGGAATTTGGCAAGAAGTGGCCGCCATTGCTGCGGCTGGCAGGCGGGCGCAGGCGTATGACATTAACGCACCTCATTTCGACAACGTTGCAAAATGTCCAATTTATCGCCCAAAAAACAGCGGCCGCCTTGCCTTTCTGAAAGTTGTAACATCCTATAATTCCTCCCCCCATCACATCTCCGACGGATCAAATGTGACACAATCCAATCAGCTTAAACGTTTTTAAGCTTCTTAGTTTTGGAATACCTATTCGTTTTATTCATTTTGGAAACATAATAATTCGGGGATGGTTTATAGAGTAGTCTCTCACCTATTTTTTAAAAGGAATGTACGGATAAATTGTTCCTTTTTTTTTTATACATTTCACTAATTTGTATATTGTATTAACATTTTATGAATTAAATAGTTTTTCATTGTCCAGTGGTCAAGAGAGTTATTCTTCGTTCGATGGTGGAGAGATGGTGGAGGTCGTGGTGAGACGCTAAGGTAATACAGCTAATCGACGTCGATGGCATCTTGATTCACTTGGTTCAGCACAAAGTGATTTAGGGGTATTCTTCTCCAATAGGTTTTGTATGTAGGTATTAAATCAACCAAACTGTTCAAGAATTCTACTAGCCTAATAATTCTATTCAATTGCCTAATCCGTAGTGTTCTTGAGTACGGGTCAACAGTCTGGAATCCACATTATATTATACAGGTATCTAGACTCGAATCAGTTCAAAGAAAATTTACACGGATTTTGTCTTACCGATCTGGTATCTACCATCTTCTAGACGGGTACGAACAAAGACTTGAACATTTTAAATTAGAGAGTCTAGTTAAAAGACGAAACATAAATCACCTCTTTATGCTTTATAAAATTGTGAATAATCGTGTAGACAGTAACTTAGTCAACCAAATCAAGTTATATGCTAGGCCCAAATCTACCCGAAACCTTAACATATTTTGGACCGAAATTTTTACCAATAATACTGAATATTTTAGTGAATATCTTATGTCTAGAATGTCTCGATCATACAACGATCTTGTTAAAATACACTTTCATAGATATTTTTGTAAATAATATAACATGTTTCAAAAAATTTCCCCACGATTTGTGCACCTAAAAAATTTGTTTTTTTATTACTTTTCAATAGAATTCTTTTTAATAAATATTGTGTACTTATTATGTATTTCAATTTTGTATTTAAGTTTTCAAGTTATGTATAAATAATACTTGCATTGTTTTTCATGTGTTTGCTTCTGTGAAAATGCAAATGTGATTACTGCAGACACATTAGTCTAGGGATATTTATATTTGTATTTTAATTTAATATATATTACCCACAAAAATGTTTTATAAATATCCTGTTTGTGTCTCAAATAAATAAATTAATGTGTCCAAATCAACACAATTTAGAGTCCTTTAGGCCCAATTTTTGCATCTTATATGCTCAGCGACTGCAACAGATACTATTTGGTTTAGTGACCAACGTCTTCTGAGGGAGACAAAACCCGACAGTTTAGTAGTTAGGTCTACAACAAGGTGCTTATTTTTCACGTCTTAGTTCACTGATTTCTCCACGAATCTTCAGGAGATTTTCCTGGCTGTAATAGACGTACACCTTCAGTCCAATTGTTTTTATGTATTGGCTACGTAGAAGAAGATAAATAAAGATGAAAAATAACTAACTCAAAGTAACGTGAAAAGACGATGGAATACTTTGGTAAATTTATTAAAGTGGAATAATACTGTACGTATTTCATCACAACGCGTTCAAGTTTTCGTAACACGAATATGTAAGATTTCTCTGAATTTGAGTCGTGTTTCTTGGAATTATTCTTACTGCAAATACGCGCTTGTTAGTCACCGATTTGATAATCACGTATCAAGAATAAAATATTGTTGAACACGTATTGTGAATTGATTTCGATAAAATTGTGTAACAGTTTGTTGAACTTAAAACTCAAATTTATTGCAATCGTAAAAAATATTTCTCGCACAATTTAACCGGATAATTTTGTTGCGAACTTTGCGTGTAATTAATAAAATATTATTCTACTTAGCGAAGAATTTATGACAGTTAAGAAATAAAATGAGCAAACCCATCAAATACAAGAAACCTTAATATTATTAAATAATATCTTTGTACTTTGACTACATCCTGTAGTATCTAATACGTGTAGTATCTAATACGTGTATCTAATACGTGTAAGCGTGCCCTCTTAAGAGGGCATTACCAGAGAAAGCCGGAAAAACGTCATTTTCAAAAAAGTTTTTAGACGTATTGACTCTTTTCCACAAAAAAATATAAATGGATTTCGAAAGGTTGTTCTTTTATCTAGCATAGTTATGTAATAAATTTTTAGAATTTTTTTTAATTTTTAGTATAATAAGGTTATTCCATAGGTCGTTGGCAGATTTGTTAAATTTTCAAAAAAGTTTTTGTATTATACCACACCCATTTCAAATAATGTAATCATGCAGTAAAATAAATCAATACATTATCTAGCAAAGTTATGTATTAGAATTTTAATTTTAGTTTCAATAAAATCATTAAAAAATATGTACGTACATGTGTTTCTTGACGAAAATTGGTCCATTTGTGTATTTATTTGCGCACTTACAAACTAATATATTTCAGATTTTTTTAACATTCGTATTAAATTTAGACATTATTGAAAAATGATAAATACTTATAATCAAAAAATAACTACAAAAAGGACACTATTTTAATAGTTTTATCATCACGCCTTTCAGCATTTTTGCATGAAGGTATAAATTAAAGCTAATTTGGATTGAAATAAATTCGATATTGAGTTATAATTTAAAAAAGCTGGTACGGAGAATAATCAATCTTTCTCATTGTAACCGCCCTGCACGATCGGAAGAACAACTTTCGACGAAATGTGGATTTTCGTCCGCTGGCTGGTTAAACGCTCTTAAATAATTGACTTCTTTGAAGATTTTTTTTTCACAATATTTTTCCTTAAACAAAAAAAATTCTTCTGCATGTCGTCACTGGTCACTCAGCCGAGTAACCGACCCACCCCTTACCCCACCTCCAACTGTCCGACACCTACAGTTTTTTTTAATGTTTTTGTAGAAAAAAAAGCATCAATAATTTCACCCGAGACCAAAATTTCATTTACATTTTTTACTAGTTTTCGTAATTACACACCTGCCCTGATTCTGTCTGAAACATTACATATCTGCCCTGATGATAGACACTGTAATGCTGTCCGAAACTTTGGCTAAAGAAGGAGGTAACACAACACGGCATAATAACCCAAAAATAAATCTCGATAATACTTTTGGCCGTGAAAGTCTCAAATCATATCTATATTATATTATATCGTTCAATTTCACACCACCCAGAGCTAGTACGAAAAATTAACGTTAATAACATTTTTGCGCTCTTTGATAATCGCACCCTATAAAGTCAAAGGCGAATATCGCTGTCCATCTGAAGTAATTTTTTTTCTATCTTCCATTGTTTCCAAAATTTAAACTTTTGACACGAAAGTGTCGTGACAGCCTACTGTATTTGTTTTGTGTTGGTTGATTTTTGGGTTAAGTAATAAACCATGTTTCGCTTCCTCTTTCTTCTTGTCAACGTTTCAGGCAGCCTTGTAGTGTCCATCATCAACTCAAGATCCCCCGATATATTTGTAATTGTAGTAATTCTACTATTTTCTTTTTACAAATCTGTTGTATTTTTAAGGTGATTTGAAAAAGTTAGATTTAATTCATTTATCCTTGTGCTAGACGGTGCTTTGCACCGGGGCCCCCAAGCTCAGGGGGCCCTCGGACCCTGACCAGCAAACCTCATATTTAACCATCTACAAATTCTCCCACCTTTGGAATGTAAATAAAATAGGTTGCAACACGACTTTAAGGTAGAACTGTCGGTCAAAGAGTTACCGTTTAAAATTGTCTAAAATTTGGCATATTAGTAGATTATAAGACAATTTTTAATAAGATAAAATTTTTGAAAAACTACAGAAAACCAGTAAATAGATATTGAACTTTGAATTTTTTTTGCATTTAACTTCGAGGCTTATGAGAAATCACAGTTTTTATTTCATTTTATAAAAAAGTACCATTTAGATTCCATTCAAAATTGAGAAAACGAGAGAGAATAACATTTTAGACACATAATTACTGCTTCAGAGCATGTGGTGTAATAATTGATAAATAACTGTCAAAAATGCTCTCTATTCTCCCTCCAATTCGATTTCGCCTATACTAAGTACTAGTCAAATAAGGCAGTGTTTTTTTTACATTTGATTCTTGCTCTATCGACAGTTTTTATTTTTATTATTCTTTATTCATAAAAATATCTTAGGTGTACAGTTCTTACAGATTTTTCGACTATCACACTAGGCATATGCCCGTATTATGACAGTACTTCTTTAATCATGACAACTCGTTAATAATAATACAGGGGAATTCCCCACAAGTTTCGAACAGAAGTCGAAACTTGTTCGAACGGAGTCTTTCACGGAAAACTTTATATTATTTGCAATATTTTTTCTGCAAACTGTTTTTTGAAAAAATAACTATAAGTATTCGAGTTACAGTATACACAAGAAAAAAATTATTATTTGAGCAACGCTATTGTTTAGGTTTGAGGTTATTGGCGCAGTCCCAACATTGGATTGGTTGACGTCAAAAATAGGCACATTAGCAACAATGGGTTGGTTTTGGGTCGCTGAGGAAACAGCCCCAACGTCGGGTGGTTTTCGTTTGTAGTAGCATTCCCAACATTGGATTGGTTTCTGGCCTTGGCAGCATTCACATCATCGGCTTATTTTTTTGCCTTGTTGGCAGCCACGTCTCTGGATTGGCTTGTAGAAGTTGAGGTCTATAGATCTTAGTTGTGAGCCAGGAGGGAGTGTAGGTTCTCTCCTAAGTGTAGATCTATCCATTGCTTTAGCTTTCTTTTCCCCTTCGAAATCATGCTTAAGGCTCCGCAAGCGGGCTCTAAAAGAAGATGGAGAGATACGAAATTACGAATGTTAGCGTATTGTTAATTAAGAACATTTACAGCGACAAAATCGATGCGAAAATGTTTAGTAAACACGACTCGTTTAAAATAAAGCAAAAATCTCGCGGGGAGCATCTTAAGTACCATTTAAAGAAACATTGTGAATTTTTTCAGTAATATAATTTATAAACAGACTTGTTTTTAATAATTTTTGGAGCATACTTTGCGATTTTTTTCTATCGAGGGAATTTCATATTATTTGCGTTTCGGTGCGGGGAGCATCTAGACATTATCTTAAAAAATAACATACATTTTTTTAAGAGCTTAAAACTTCAAATGTTTAAGGGAGATATGTAAGAAATCGGTAGAAATTCGGGTTGCGGGCCATTTAGTCGCAGATTCTCATGTATGAGTTCAGAATTCGATAAAATATGCTCACTTTTCAGAGTCGGAATCCATGTTAGGTTGGTGGAACTGTCACGAGCGTGAATGGTATGCTTGATAAGGCAGATCGGTATTTATCTAAGCACTTATCTGTGGATTTTTATTGTGGTAGATCGGTTTTCATCTAGCACTTTTAAATGGATTTTTGAATTTTTGTCTTTTTGATTTTGTCTATGGAATATAAAATAATTCTACCCACTGAAACTCTCTGTGAAAAGATAAATATTTTAGTGAAAAGTGCTGTAGTATACCTGAAAGTTGTATAATTTTTATTTTTTATGAAAATAAATGTACTTAGTCATTTGACGACTGTAGTGTAAATCTCACGTGAGGGGGAGGGGGGTCCCACCAAATCTCACTTAATCTTTGTATCTTTAGTAGCTTTGTATCTTTAAAGTATTTATATATATTTATATTTTGACTTGATAAAACCTAAACCTTTTAGTTAGGGCCCCAGTTTTTTTGAATAACCAGACAAAACCGGGAATATGTCATTTTTAAATAAAATTTTAGCCCGATTAACTCTTTTCCACAAAAAAGTATAAATCGATTTCGAAAGATTGTTCTTTTATCTGGTAAAGTTTGTTATGTACAATTGCCGTAAGCGGCAAATTGTTAACGGAGATTGCATGCTGGGTGCAATGTTGTTAGATTGAAGTAAATTAAAGTGTGTTCGGCCGATTTGCAAGGTCGGGCGACACATTGTTTTGGTTTACTGCCAGTGTGTGTCATAATATGTATTATCACATTTTGTATACAATGTGCAAGTATATGAAATAGTATTTCCCTTCGTTAAACAATATAACGTTCAACGCGCCAATCTAAAGGTGATTCCTATAGAATGCCTGAGGACAAAAGGAAGTAATATTTGGCTAGCCCAGTCTTGGAAGACAGAGTTATCTGTAAGGTCGTAGGGACTAATGGTCTATCTTCCGGTTCAGGGACATTAAAAATAAAAATATACTTGATTACAGTACCAGATGTACAGAAATTTACTCAATAGGTTAATAAGAAGTTGTAAAAAGAAATACTTTTGTGAACAAATTGATAATGCAAAAAATGATACTAAAAAAATGGAATATAATTAACGAAATAATGAACAAAAAAAAAATAATATCAACTGATGTGAATGAGATTAAAATAAACAACAATATTATTACTGACAAATCGACAATTGCAGAAAATTTTAACAACTTCTTTACAAATGTAGCAGATCAAGTACTTGAATCTTCTAGTAAAATTGATAATACAACGCCCGTAGACTCATCTTTGCATTCAATCTCAACTTACGACACAATTAACTCCTCAGAATATTTTTCACCCATCACAACAAATGAAATTGATAAACATATTGACGGTCTTAAATCAACAAATTCTACAGGAATGGACGGTTTATTAGGTAACACACTAAAAAAAATTAAACAATATATTCTAACTCCTTTGCTACACATCTTTAATATATCCCTAAAAGAGGGACATTTTCCTGAACAATTTAAAACTCCACCAATTCACAAATCGGGTGAAAAGCACATATTAGACAATTATAGACCTATCTCTTTAGTTTCAAACCTCTCAAAAATATTTGAAAAATGTATCAAAAGTAGAGTATTGAATTACCTAGAACAAAACAAAATTCTGTCCCAAAATCAATATGGCTTTAGAAGTGAACTAAGCACTGAAGATGCAATATTCGATCTGACAAAAAAATTATACACATCTGTTGATCAAAACAAAAAAAGTCTAGCTATATTTCTAGACTTAAGAAAAGCCTTTGACACGGTAAATCACAATATACTTATAAAAAAAATTAATCAAATAGGTTTCAAAAAAGATACATTAAAAATTCTCACTAACTATCTCAAAGACAGAAAACAAAAAACAAAAATTGGGAATTTTTATAGTTCTGAAACAAGTATAAAACATGGAGTACCACAGGGTACTGTGCTAGGCCCAGTTCTGTTTCTAAATATAAATTATTTATGTAATGTTGTAATCCCTGGTAATATTGTATCTTACGCTGATGATACAGCAATAATAGTAAATGGAAAATCATGGCTTGAAACTTTCTTAAATGCATCAAAATGTTTGGCACATGTCACATCCTGGCTAAATTGTAATAAACTCTTCCTAAACTACAATAAAACATTTTACCTACCTTTTTACAAAAACAGTAAAAACAAACCACCCAATAACCTTAAAATTAGAATACATATTGCTAACTGTAATCAAGTAACATGCTCATCTTGCTTTGAACTTGGAAAAGTTGATAAGATCAAATACTTGGGTATATATATTGATACAAATTTAAATTGGCAATCACAAATTAATAATACCTTTTCTAAATTAAGATATCTTACGTGCATATTTTACAGACTTAAAGTAGTGCTGAATATTGACAAATTGAAAATGATTTATTTTTCTTTGGTGCAATCTTCACTCATGTACGGAATAATAGGATGGGGTGGTGCGCTTGATGTTTTTATAAAACCTTTACAAACAATTCAAAATTATATTGTCATGTTTAATAGAATTAAAACATTTTCAACACATGCTTTATACAAAGAATCTAAACTATTCAGTCTCCGTAAACTATTTATACTGCAAACTATGAAATATATCTATAAAAACAGTAACAAATTCGAAAAAAATGAAAACAGAAAAAACATAAGAAATAATAATGTATTCTTTACCCCTCAAACAAACACAAAACAAATGCAAACTCACAGTAGTTTTATTGGACCTCGCACTTTTAACCTTTTACCAAAAAATATCCAAGTTGCAACTAAACTTCCGCATTACATAAAAGAGTTAAAAATACGGCTGTACAACACAGATGTAAAAACTCTATTTATTTAATTTTACATCATTTTATGTTTCTCACAAACTTTACACTTATTATTACACTTATAACTGTTATTACACTATACACTAATTATTACCTTGTACACTATTGAACACACTTTTTGTACAAACTGTTTAAAAAAATTTTAATAATTTTTTTGCTTCATATACCACTGTTTGTTTTTTCTAGGTACTAAAATAAAATATATTTAACTTTAAAATTACCCACGCACAGGCTGCGCCTTAGTGGGTTTCCATTATTTTTATTATATCTAAAATATGTAACTATAAAATGTAAAATTGTATATTTAAAGTGAGGTGTCAAAAACAGGGTTCAATATAAATAAATACACGTACTCACCCCGCACCGACAGGTATCAAATAATGCTAGCTAAGTCTAAAAATAACTCGCGAAGAGGCGTGGGACCGATGATCGCCAGCTCCCTCCAATCAAAAGTCACGCCCTAGCTGCTCCTACTTCCTTCCGAATGAAGGTCACGCCCTAGCTGCTGCTGCTCCCATCCAGACTACGGCTTCCAATCCATCAGCCAGCAAATTATGAGCTGGTAACATTTGGCTGGGGGCCGACGAGTATCGTTGGACACCTGGGGGGATCCAAAACTCGGATTTTCGCTCCACGCACTCCCGGATACTAGGTGTTTAGCTGAGATACGTACAGGAGTCCCGAAGTTACATGTTCAAAGCCCGTTTTCAACAGCGCTATAAACCGATCTTTTGCCTTTCGCGGCACGCGGTCATCTTATTTAAACCCACCCACTTCGGTGGTCCGGTTTAAACACCCAAAATCGGGTTTATTACAAAATTACAGACTCCACGGTCTTAACTGGCATTACGCTTCACTTCCCGCTGAACGGAATTAAATTTACACTGCGGATTACATTTAGTCCAGTAAACGAATGGTCCAAAAGGAGGTGTAGAGTGCGTGAGCAGGAACCTAAGCGATTCTTTCAGGACTTGTTCAGGATGCTTAGGGTGTAAACATACTAAAAGTCCTGACGTCTAGGTGGTGAGCTAGGGGGGGGAGGGGGGGGGGGGAAGGTCCCGATTTTTGGGTTTCCGTTTATATCTCAAAAACGGTGCGTTGCAGAGGAAAACTTTTTTGGAATAAGTAAAAGTTCATAAAATTATCTACAACTTTTATTCTATACGTAATTTTGGAAATCCCAGCCGGTTTTGAGTTATACGCTCCACGAATGTCAATATTTTCGAAAAAAATCATTTTACCTCACATTTTTCATCAAACATTCCTTCATATCGTCTAAAATATTCATCTAAGAAAGAAATTTATTCGAAAGAAGTTGTAAATAATTTAATAACCTTTTAGAATATATATACATATGTAAATAAATCCTCAACCAGTAAATATTTACAGCAATTTTAAGTTTTTTCGTAAAATGTCGTCATTTTCAGAAAAAGCTATTTTTTCTTACCAAATTATTAAGACGGGTTTTTTTTTCATGTGAAATTCCTTATTAATTTTTGCACGCCAGAGAGCAAGTAAGTTGTTCTCGAACAGATGATTAGTGGAATTCATTTTATAATCATTATTATTGTGATGGGTGATTAGGTTAGTCGTCGGAGATGCTACAATAACGTGCTACGATGTCCCGCAAAGATCGGGCATTTCCAATGTCTTCTGTCAGCTCGTCGATAAAAATTCACGATGAAAAGGTTGCAGTTGACCCAACATTGCTGTTTCTGCGGATGTGTATAAGCAAACGATCAGATGAGGATTTGATGAAATTCTTTGAGTATGAGTTGGCCCCATTTCCCTTGGCACTGTTCAATGAAAGTGGGATGCGAAAGACAAATAAATCTGTTCTGTATAGCTTATTCGAGCCTACCAAAAAAACTGTTCTACTGTCTCAGATGAGCATAGTTGTGGACGGAGGATTTCTATCATATTATACATATTATCTATATTATACAGAGTAATTTGACAAAAAAATGCCTCCGTTGCCGCAATTTGTGATTGTTATATCACCTATGTCAACCACCACTAACCTGGAATGACTCGCACTGTCGTAGTTGATGGGTACACAAATGCAGGCAATAGAACGAAATCACAAGAACAGATGCGACGATACAGACTGAGAAGGTCAGCAGACATCAATTTGACATGAAACAAATCAATACCCGTTAAACAGGAAGATTTTTTATCCAATACTACCAACAAAAGTAACTTCATCTCCTTACTACAGACAAAGTTTCGGGAGAATGGGATACAGACTCTTCTGGCCACCGATGATGATGACGTCTTTATCGTGAAGACTGCTGTGGAACTATCCTTTCACAACTCTGTGGCTGTCTTTGGTGAGGATGTGGACCTCACTGTCCTTTTGATTGCTTCCACTCCTCCCACCTAAGATATTCTGTTGCTGAAACCCGGACGAGGGAAAACCAAAACATTGGCACTGTCCACCCAAGAGATGCAGCATCGTGGATTTGAACACATCATATTTTTACATTCATTTTCCGGATGCGATACAACGTCTGCAAATTTCAGGAGAAGCAAGGTAGGCTTTTCAAAATTGTACTTGGAGTCAGAAATGATCAAGCAAGCGGCAATGATCTTTTACAACCCCTCCTCTACTCACGATGAGGTTGAAGAGGCTGGAAATAAATGCTTCCTGAAATGGTATGCGGCGCCAAAAAGACAGACCTTCCTTAACCAGTACCGCTTCCAGTCGTTCACAAGGTCCGTGGCAAATATGAAGCCTGACATCAGCTCCCTCCCTCCAACAGAGAGTACAGCTAAACAGCATTCCCGGCGGACATACCACCAAGTTCCGCAAAGGCTCGGGATTGAGCTGTCCCCTGAAGAATGGGGGTGGAAACACGAAGGAGACACCCTGGCGCCAATTACAACAGAAGATCCTCCAGCACCGGAGGTCCTTCTGAAAATGATATTTTGCCGCTGCACCAAGGATTGTGCAATTGCCAAATGTGGATGCCGAAAAGCAATGCTGACCTGTTCTGCAGCGTGCCTTCACTGCCAAGGGAGATACCTCCATAGTGTGCCTGTTGCCGAGGACGACGATGAAGACGACGTAGAGCCCTTTCAGCAAGAACATCCACCACTGAGAATGACGATGCCATGGATGAACAACGCTTGCCAGGACCCTCACGTCCAAAGAGGATATGAAAACGTGAATCCATATAAAGTTGAGAGTGTAACATGATGTTATTGAGAACAGTGCCAAGGGAAATGAGGCCAACTCATACTCAAATAATTTCATCGAATCTTCATCTGATCGTTTGCTTATACACATCCGCTGAAACAGCAATGTTGGGTCAACTGCAACCTTTTCATCGTGAATTTTTATCGACGAGCTGACAGAATACATTGGGAATGCCCGATCTTTGCGGGACAACTTGATGTCTGAGAATGTCAAGCCCACTATCGCATTCATTGCCTTTTCACCAAATCGAACAGCATCGTAGCACGTTATTGTAGCATCTCCGACGACTAACCTAATCACCCATCACAATAATAATGATTATAAAATGAATTCCACTAATCATCTGTTCGAGAACAACTTACCTGCTTTATTGCGTGCAAATATTAATAAGGAATTTCCCATGAAGAAAAAACCCGTCTTAATAATTTGGTAAGAAAAAACAGCCTTTTCTGAAAATGACAACATTTTACGAAAAAACTTAAAATTGCTGTAAATATTTACTGGTTGGAGATTTATTTACATAAGTATATATATATTCTAAAAGGTAATTAAATTATTTACAACTTCTTTCGAATAAATTTCTTTCTTAGATGAATATTTTAGACGATATGAAGGAATGTTTGATGAAAAATGTGAGGTAAAATGATTTTTTTCGAAAATATTGACATTTGTGGAGCGTATAACTCAAAAACGGCTGGGATTTCCAAAATTACGTATAGAATAAAAGTTGTAGATAATTTTATGAGCTTTTACTTATTCTAAAAAAGTTTTCCTCTGCGACGCACCGTTTTTGAGATATAAACGGAAACCCGAAAATCGGGACCTTCCCCCCCCCCTCCCCCCCTAGCTCACCACCTAGACGTCAGGACTTTTAGTATGTTCACACCCTAAGCACCCTAAACAAGTCCTGAAAGAATCGCTTAGGTTCCTGCTCACGCACTCTACAACTCCTTCCTTTACTGGACTAATTGGGTTTTTCGGATTTTAAAAATGACTGTCGAATAAGCGACGCACTTGCCCTCCGTCGCTCGTTCAAGAGTGCCGGAAACAAACCTTGCGACCAAAAAAATAAACTCCTTCCCCAAATGTTACCAGCGTTCGAAAAGAAACCCTATAAACGACATGTAAAAATAAAAATAATAAGACCAGTAAAATAAATTAATCATGTGATGGTTTATTTTCATAACAAGTTACGTTTTAAATTATGAGAAAATGTGTTTATTTTTAGCATAATAAGGTTATACCCCTTTGTTTCTCTTATCTAAGGTTATACCGTAGGTCGTTGGCAGATTTGTTAAATTTTGTATTATACGACACACATTTGAAATCATATAATCATGCAGTAAAATAAATCAATAAATTATCTTGGAATTTAGATTTAAATTTAGTTTAAATACAATAATTAAAAAAAAGATCCGCGCACGTGTTTTGTGACGTAAATACTTCAGTTTGTCTATTTACTTACGGTCTGACAAACTGATATATTTAAGTTTTTTTTTACATTCTTATTTTGCTTAGACATTATTGAAAAATTATAAATAATTGTGATAAAAAAATAATTACAAAAAGTACATTATTTTAATAGTTTTACCATCACGCCTTTCAGCATTTTATGTAGGTATAAATTTAACGCAAATTTTGATTGAAATAAAATCGATATTGAGTTATAATTTTAAAAAGCTGGTACGAAGAATAATTAATCTTTCTCATTTCGTACGATCGTAAGAACATCTTTCGACGAAATTTGGATTCTCGGCCGCTGGCTGGTTAACGGCCCTTAAAGCAGAATTAGTTTTGGCAGAAAAAAGTATATTAGAAAGACCAACAAAAAAGAATAACAAATGCATAGTTGTCTTATCAATTCATTATTTTTTTTTAATAAATAACAAGACTGATTTCAAACGAAACCTAGGGGAATAAAAATCATCCACTCACGACCAGGGTTGCCAGGTCTTTTCCAAAATTACCGAACATTGAGCAAAAAAATTCACGGTGGTATCTTGGCAAAACCCGCGTCGGGGGGGGGGGGGGGGGGGGGGGTTGTTTGAAAACAATGTACGCAGTCAAATTATTTCGAATAATCACACATTTACGGAAGTAATGTGTAACAGTAATCCGCGAAATGGCTTGAAAAAAACAGTGAGCGCGTGCACGAATCGGCAACACCGGTAGAATACCGAACACCTGGCAACCCTGCTCACGACTGAAGTCGATCACTCCTTTATTCAGTGATAACAATTGGAAAAAATATAGGTATCAAATCGAAATAAGAAAGTTGCCAAAGCTTTTACAAATGTTTAGTTTTTTTATGAAACTAATTAGCGAGTTCCCGGCATGCGTTGCAATGCCTCTTAAATAAAGAAATTGTTTCTCCCTGCATGTACTTTCCCATTCTTCCCGGTTCCCTTTTCGCCTACCCTTCCCCTCCCGTATCCCCTATCCTTCCCGCGTTCCCCTCCATCTTCCCGTCTTCTCCCTCCCCTCTCCCGTTTTTCCGCATTCCGCGAA
The DNA here is from genome assembly GCA_917880885.1 of Limnephilus marmoratus. Lineage (NCBI taxonomy): Eukaryota > Metazoa > Arthropoda > Insecta > Trichoptera > Limnephilidae > Limnephilus > Limnephilus marmoratus. The sequence continues at coordinate 21,121,647 of OU862912.1, read as the reverse complement.
CCGCCCCCCTCCTTCAATTCCTGACGCTAAGCTATATAAAAAAAAGTCGCGTGCCACCATTGCAAAATTTTTATACAACTTTCATAACACCAGTATATATAGAAACCTTCGCGGACATGTACCCAACAACTCGCCAAAGTGTCATCGCAATCGGATGAATAATATAGAAAATAGTTTCATAACGCCAGAGTTCACTATTTATATATATAGAAACCATAGCCTCCCCGTGCAACCTTGCAATCGCATGCATGGTTTAGATACTCCTAAGGGACAAACAATGAAACGTTCATTTTTATATTTTAAGAAGATGGGGTAAACGGAGAAAAAAAATATTTTTAACGACTTCACCAAGGATTACGGTACCCATTTAAATGAAGGTACCTTCTGAGAGTGAACTGAATAAGAATTGAAATAGTGCCCAAACTACAGCCATGGATGTAAATAAAAATCCAGTTTAAACCAGTTCGCTGGTAGAGAAATGATTATTATTTTGGTAAGGTATTAAAGTAATTTGGCATGTCGCCATATTCCATGATTAAAGGTGTGCCATTCTGGTTTTTTCAACCCTTTCAGTCTGACTCAAAAAATTATAATGCGAATTTTCAGCTTTTGCAATAAAACAGTGAGTACAATACTAAATTGTTAAATAGGTACTAGATTTTCCGACGGGTTCGACTAATAGGCCACTTGCATGACATTTTTTTTTTAAATTCCGGTTTAGGCAAATACTCTAAGACATTCTGTATTTTTTTTAATTGTATTTTTTGAAACCCTGGCGATTTTTTGAAAATTTCAATCCGAAAAATCAGACCATTTTTTATAAACCGGAAAGACGGGACATAATTTTTTGGGCGCGAAAAAACGATAATTACGTAGCCGAAAATCATTTTAAAAAATAACGTTTTCCACAAGAAAGGGTACAGGAGAATAATGAGGCATACCAAAAATATTACAGCTCATAAATATTTTTTTCCTTGATCCATCTTATTGATCATAAATCATTATAATGTTCAACGTCTATATTACTAAATCCAATGTAATATACTTGTAGAATAATGAAATAATTTTACTTTGTATAAACCACTTATTTGATGTGCAAATCCGACCGGTTTCGGAACAAACGTTCCTTCGTCAGGGAAAGCTTATACTAATTTGACAGTTTCGAACAATGTTTTATTATGGTAAGGGTGGAGCTGTTGCTAGATAATAATGTAGATTGGGTAGGTAGGTATTAGTGTAGAGTGGGTGGGTAGGGGAACAAATCCATGATTGGGCTATATGACAATATTTTTTGTTTGTTGATAATAGATTCATTATTTTTAAGGGATTTTTTAATTTCCAAGGCTTCTAAGTTATCTAAACGTTTTCCTTTATGATTAATATGAAGAATATTTATCCCTGTATTTTTTTCAAAACTATGGTTATTTTCAATGATATGGTTAGCAAACTCAGAAAAAATATTATTATTAAGACACCTTAAATGTTCTTTGATTCTGATTTCAAAATTACGAGTGGTTTTTCCAATATAAAATGAGGGACAATCATTGCATTTGAGTTTATATATTCCGGAATTAGTCAATTTATGGTCTTTATCTGTAGTATTTCTCAAAAAATTACCGATATTATTTCTTGTATAAAACGCTGGTTTAATATTAGAAGGAAGATTTTTGCAACATTGAACTGAAAAATTATTAATATACAAAATTTTACGCCATTCTTTATCATTAATATTATTAGAATTGTATAGATATTTATTTTTTGAAATTTTGATAAGTTTTTTATTTAGAATGTTATCAATTAATTTTGGTTCATATCCGTTATTTATAGCAATTTGTTTTATTATTGAAAGTTCAGAAAGGAAATTATTATTAGACATTGGGACATTTACTAAGCGGTGTATCATGGAATGGAAGGTGGAGTGTTTTTGTGAGACAGGGTGGTTGGAGGTCCTATGAATTACTATGTCAGTGTATGTTGGCTTGCGATATATACTAAAATCGATTTTATTATTTATAATAGATAAAGTTAAATCCAAAAAGTTTAATTTTTCATTGCCTATTTCTATCGTAAATTTTATTTGGTTATGAAAGGAATTTAAAAGGTTAAGAAAGTTGTTGAGTTGACGTTCAGATCCTGTATTGGATATATATATATATATATTATGTATTGGATATCCTGTATTATCCTGTATCCTGTATCGGATTTGCACATCAAATAAGTGGTTTATACAAAGTAAAATTATTTCATTATTCTATAATGGATAACCACAAAGTAATAGCTACATTCAAAAATATAATATACTTGTACTTGTAAATTAGAATAATAATAAGAATAAGAATATTATAAAATTTGATTTTGTTAATATCAGCACCATTACCATTATACCTCTAAAACACGTACGGACAGCGTAACATGTATGGGGTTCTCTTCATAATATCTGTTAAAAAGTCAAACCAAATGATAAGTTCGCAGAGAACAAACAATAAATCTGGTGAACGTTAAATGTCAAATTGAAAAATTCGTCTGAAATCAAAATGTTGCCATATAAAAAAAAATCAGGGTGGAATTTTACAAAATTGATAGGAACATTTTCGCATACGGGACATTTTCATGTAGTGACGTCACGGGCCCAAATAATGGATTTATTTATTTAAAAATAAAAAAAAAACTGTACATTTCTAAAAAAATTTACTAACATTTTCGTAATCTTAGTAAAAAAAATTTATCCACACCATGTTTTCCAAATCGTTATGAAATCCATGCATGTGACCTTTTGGTGTTTTATACTATGCTTTTTAACACTGATCCCCAAATGGAATCATAACGAGACCAATATGCTTTCTTCGATCATTATTTTCATTCTTAACGATTTCATGCAGACAGTTAGGAGAAGAAATAATATTTTGGGACCATCCTAAGTCGTCACGAAATTCGACACCTCGAACATAACTACAGATCGCGTTGTAGATTCATCACATATCTATGATTTGTCATTGCCGTTATACGCGAAATTCATGATACCAAAAAGTAATACTCGTTTACAATCAACATAAGCAACCCTGATAAGCACATTTTATAGAATTTTTTTATCAATATTTTAAATGTGAAACGAAATAAGTGTGCAAATTTCCGCAAAATAATAACAGACGACAGATGTCAAATAATGTTCGCTACCTTAAACCGTACGAATACCGGTACCAAAATAGAACACATCATTTTGTGCTTCCCGAATCATCTTGAAAAGACAACCCATCTGGAAATTGGACTAAAAAATCGTGTGAAATGCCCATACCTAACAGTTCCTCAATAATCACAAAGGGTAATCGAATACACTTTACTGCCTTCTCAACACATTCAAGTTAAGCTTAGTAAGAACGGTCAGTAGGTAGGTACTATAAATCTGTGGGTTCATTGCAAACATAAGTGATCTTTTTTTTTAAAACGTAATGAAATACAGATTTTGACAAATAAAGTTTACAATATATATATTTATATTTCAAGTTTACAATATCATTATGTTAACTTACTAGTTGTCTATATATTTTAACATTTAGTGTGAATTTGTTTACATTATTTTTATATTTTTATACGATGTGATGAAGGGTTAAACAAAATATATTGTTTGTTGATATTATTTAAGCATGTTTCCAAAAGAAAACAGAATGTCACTTTTACATTAAAGTATAGTCATGAAAGTCGACGGAATTGGGATATGCAAAAGTGCGTCTTATTTTTGGAAATATGTACGTATTATAATAAATAATAACTAAAACATTAAAATTTATCTATAAAAAAATATTTTGAGGATCAATAAAAACATCATACTTTTTGCGTCAACGTTTTAATGTTTTAAATCTTTTGTCTACTCGTACATAATATTAGTTACATATATTTAAAGTGTTGGAAGAATGGTATAATGAAATAAACCACAAGGAGTCAGTGGCGGCTTAGGGTAGATTGGCACCCGGGGCGGTTTTGTATTGAGCACCCCTACTTAAAATAAAACACCAAATACTAAACATGCGATCGATCACATTATCCTAATTTATTGCCTGTCTCATTCAGTTCAAAAAAATAGAAAGATTGGTTAGACGCGCTTGGCTCATTGTGAACCTTAAGTACGATTTTAATAATTTTAACTCTGAAAAGCTCATTTCTCACGCAGCCACCAAAACATATATTGTTAAAAAAAACTCAAGTCTCGATTACATTGAGCAAGTTTACAAGCTACTAGCCGGCGTATTCACTATCTGCTAGTGAACTCGCTCAGTGTAATCATATAATTAGTTAACTAGCAGATTTTTACACTGAAGGAGTTTACTAGCAGATAGTGAATACTCCAGCTAGTAGCTTGTGAACTCGCTTAATGTAATCGAGGCTTAAGACATAGCGTTAAACTTGGAACAGACTCAAAATAGCCCCATTTTACGATGAATCTGAGAAGCTCCAATGTAGTCTATTGAACTGCTTCTTGGGCAGAAATGTTGTCGGCTTCCAATTGCCGCCTCAACCGTAAAATCTCCAACACAATGTCTTTTGCTGAAAATTCATCGAAAATTTTTAACAGATTTGGAACCATCCCACTTCTTCTGGTGATGTTACCAACGTTTTAGGCTGAATAACACTAAATGTAACCAGCATAAAATCGGTTGCCCTGTAACGATGGTTTATTTCTTCGTAAAATCTATTGTGACATTCTAACATTGCTCTCTGCAGCTCCTCTGATAATGTAAGTTCAGCATCTCGGGCCATTTCAGCAGGCATACGTTTTAGAAATCTCCTCCTTTCTCTTTTTCCTTCAATCGGAATGTCTTCCTCACATTTTTTATTGCGTAGCAAATAGCCTTTTTCTTATTATTATTTGGTTACGTCGAATTTGAAGAAAATTTTTAAGAGCTTTAATTTTTATTACACACTTTTCCAATGTTAGTCCAGATTTTTATATATACTTTTTGGTCTGATTAGCTTCTTCTAGGGCTTCACACCAAAAGGAAAGATAGCAAAGAAAACTGAAGTCACACAAAGCTGGTATGAGTGTTGATGCTGCTTCTCTTGCTTCGACGCTTTCTTTGCTGTGCTGGGATTGCACATCTTTTCGAGTGTTAATACAACCATCTCGAAATATTCTTCAATGATTTAACAGCTTCTTGATGAGCACTCCATATTATCTCTGATAGTCGTTTAAAGGACACGCCTATATTTTTCATTAGTATTTCACACCGCGCTCGATGTTAGGTACGCGCGGTATAAGATCAAACAATTTGGGAGGCGGGAATGGGTACCGCCGCCCCGGGAACCTTTATTGGATAACCCACACCTCTGCCATAGGTCACCCCAAGTGGTTCGCTACTTTTTGTGATTTAGCAAGGGTGCCCGGGTTGATGGGGTGAGGTTTGATTAGGTCTTGGAGGCGGTTGACCAGGACACACTGAACCCCAAATTCCTACTCACCCCTTAAACCCTATTCCTTCCCAGAACTCTCCTCTCCTCCCTTTCCTTAAAAAACCCTCCACACAGCATCCCCAAAGGTGTCATAGCCCTGAGGGAAATAATTTTCCTCTTGTGTGGAGCTTATGTAAAAAAAAAACTTAGGAGGCCCCGAGGAAAATAATTTTCCTCGGAGACTATGTCATCTTAGGGAATAGATGCAACATGAATTCATTCTTTTAGGGAATTAGAAGTTATATTCGAAAAAAAATTAAAATATAGTTGCGATGCGTTTCAAAATATGTATCAGTATCTATGCAGGTATTTAGCTAGGTACAAGAGTAGGTAGTTATTTATTGATATGTCTTTATAGAGGGAGATTTTGTGCATTCTTTGACTGTACGAGTGAGTTGTCTTTGTCACCCCTCAGTGCTTGGTACCCGGGGCGGACCGCCCCCTCCGCCCCCCCCTTACGCCCCCACTGCAAGGAGTTAGGGTTAGGAGAGGAGGACCCTACGAAGATGATATAATGTTAAATCATTGAAGACAACAATATCATCAACTCGCAACGAACATATGAAACGGATAAAGACACATAAAATAATAAAAGGTGGTGGTGTCGCGAAACTGCGACTCCGCTGTAAATCGGCGTTAAGTGCTGCAGAGTAAAGCCTGTGCAACCCTCGAAGGACCAGTCCCGAAACTACGCGATCGCTAAGTTATACAGGACGATTAAATAGCATACACTCGCAAAACCTGATGGATAGTCAGTCGATAGTTCAGATCTGTGCTTTTGGAAAATTAGATAAGCCCAGTGGAAAAGGGAAAATAGGACTCCCCGTTGTAGATGGTGCCTCACTGAACTCCAGTTTGTGGTGTACACTTCAAGATGTTTAAATTTAAAAATCGTATAGCTAGAGGTTACGATACATGCGCCCTGTCTGAGATATTAATTTGCACTGAACAGCAAAGCACACTGTCACCTCTCCAAAGTTGATTACCTTTTCTTGCAATAATTTTTATAATCAATAAGCTGGATGGACAGGGTTACGAATGAAGATGTTATGGTTCGGATGAATAAAGAAAAAGAATTTATTAAAACTATAAAAATCCGAAAACTTCAATATCTTGGACATGTGATGAGACATCCAGAGAAGTATGAGATCTTACATCTCATAATACAGGGAAAGATTGCTGGAAGACGGGGCCCTGGAAGAAGGAGAACCTCATGGCTGAAAAACCCGAGACAATGATTTGACAGTCTACCGTAGAGCTGTTTCGGGCCACAGTAAACCAAGTCCGCGTAGCCAACATGATAGCCAACTTCCGTTGACCGGACAGGGCACAAGAAGAAGAAGAAAGTATCCACTTGGACGTCAGTGTAATGGTGGCATGTTGAAGCCAGTGTAATGGAATGTAATGGCCGGCAGTGTAATGTTAGGTTAGGGTTCACGTGGATCGCTGGTGCTGCAGACCGCGAGAGTCCACGTGGAGAACATTGAATCAATGCTTTCTTACAACAGCTAGTTCTCGAGCGGCATGAAAGCTAAAACTCCTTCAGGTGTGTGTCGCCTAGTAACTTAATTCTCCGTAAAAAGGTTGGGTTAAACGATTTTTTTTAATTTATAATTTTTTTTTAAATTTTTAAAAATTTATTTTAAATATCTTTATTATTATTTTTACTTCAATATGGTTTTAAAAACATAGGTCACCCCAAGTTTGATTTCTTAACAGTTTTTTGTGGCGGACACCAGAACGTGAGAGACTGGTTGAGAGAAACCTTTTGACTTCTCCAGCAAGGCTCTCTCCGAACATCACTTTGAACTGCAGTGGGAGGGATAGAATCATTGGTCCGTCACTCCTGGACACACTGCCCCCAGATTCTTACCCACATACCTTTTTCGGTCCCAGAAACTTAATTTACTTCCTTTCCTAAAAATACTCTCCACGCAGCATCCCGAAAGATGATATACGCCATTAGGGTAATTATTTTCTTCAGGACCTTCTGTGTGGAATTATTGTTAAAATATATATATACACATTTGTTTTCTCCCATCCGTACTAGGGATGTTATCACCGTTGAAATTCTAGTTATTTTTTTCTTCTCAATACTAAATACTTAAACGTGTTATTTGGTTGCGTAATATGGATAACTCTAGATATGTTAATATTTTTTGTTCGATTCATAGATGCGTAATAAAACATTCCAACGTGTTAGATTTGACGACGTTTTAACTGAATTGCTTTGATCAAGGATAGACATAAATCCCTCACTGGAGCGGCATTGTTTCATTAATTCACCTTGCATTAGCATAAGTATTAACTAATAACCTTCTTCTGCTTTCTGCATACTCAAGTGGTCATTATTACAAATCCACAAATAGGGCTGGGGTTGGGCTAAAATGACCACATCACTTCGTCCAGACACTCCCCATAATGCACGCGAGCTGTTTTCAACTAGGGGTAAGTTAGTAAGTACTTTTACATTTTACATTGATGGGAAAGCCCGAATGTAGTATTATAGTCACAATTGATTTCATAATCTTTTTCCCTTTTACTGCTTAATTTTTTATTTTCTAGTTGGGAACGGCTAACGTGCGTTGTGTAGACTGTCTGCCACAATGACAGAGCAATAATAGCTTACGTTTTATTCATATGTAGATGTTTAAAATCCCGAGGTACACAGTTCTAATAAAATAATTATATGTATATTAATCGAGATGAGTGGAGGAAGATTCTTGGGGAGGCCAAGACCCACCAGGGGTTGTAGAGCCAACAGTGATGATGATGATGATGTATATTATGGGTTTATCGCAAACGTTTAATATAAACTAAAACATTTTTGTGCACTTCGTTTTAGCTTGAAAGATACTCCCAGTTTTCCTCTAGTCTGCTATTCAGAATCGAAATGTTGTTTGAAATTACTTTAATGATATTTAAAGGGAATGAAGCTTTAATCTAGGTCTACTGATCAACAAGGCCAAAACGAAACTAATGGTGATCGATAGAGCAAACACCCTTGTAAGAACAAACAATGATCTCACAGACATGAACGACTTTATAGAAGCGAGAAGAAGATTTGCATGACAAAAGACGCCATGAGTAAAACGAAAAAGATATGGAGTGACAGAGACATTGATTTGCCCGGACTTTGGTTTTCCCATATTTCTATACGGTGTGGAAACATGGACAGTTGAACCATGGAAAGAACACGGATAGATGCCATCGAAATGTGATGCTGGAGAAAAATGCTCAGGATTCTATTGACAGCCAAATGAGTCCATTCTGGAAGAACGAGACAGCCACAATAGGCTTTCAACTATCTGCCTACGACGTATTTTAAGATATTTTAGATACGTTGCTCATAAAACCGAGGGCTCCGACTTGGAGAAATTCATAGTCACTAGGAAAGTGAAAGGTAGAAGTATCCGAGGAAATGGCTCTCCACGCAGCACTAAACCATAAGGAGTAGAGTAGCCTTGTCCACCATGAAAATTAGAGTAGGGGTCACGATCCTCAGTAATGAGGAAACATAAGACGAAATGGAACAGCCGCGTAGCCTTTTTCACACAAAACTTAATTTTGGATTTGAGGCCAAAATTCCCAGCCAAACTGAATAGTTTTTTAAAATCAGAAGTTATGGTAAAACGGAGGTGAGCTTTTTTATTTATTTCTGTTTGAAATTATAAAATAAAGGCCATTAAAGACAATTAAATACACAACATATTAGAAACCTCATCTCAGTGGATTCGCATCGATTTCGAAGTAAAAGGTGTTTGAGATCTTCATAACCCCCGAACGAACATGATGTGGTTCGGATAAAGTAATAAGTGAGATACGCCTCGCGTCGTACATATTTCTGTTAATGTTATATTATCGTAAAACAAGCTTATGGGTCCGAGTGGTTAAAGAATTCAAACGCCCTTGGAGTAATCCGCATTCATCACCGTACTTCGATGGTTACGTTAAGGCAGTTAACGTTGACAATTAATCGGGGATTCCCGGCTTTATATTGTACTTTCTGGAACGAGTTGTAAATCACCGCCTCACGTGCCAACTGCCAACTACTAGCTGTGAATTATTCAAGACGAAGTAAAGACGAGCATTTGAATACAAAACAGAGATGTGGAAGAAATTTATATTCTTTGAATTTTCTTTGCTTCAAGCAAAATAAAAATAAATTAGTTCCTTAATATAAATCATCAATAATTTTGTATTACGACTGTCCCAACGAAAAGTGTCAGATGTGCAAATTAATCGCTTTGGAATTAGATTTGTTGCTATATTGTAATAGATTTTCTCAGGTGAATTAATGAGGGTTTATGCAAAATATCAAATCAACACTGTATTCTCAAAACATCCGATTTACACATGCAATTTAAACAGTTCTATTGCAAAGAGTGACCTTGCACATTCAAAATTTCACTCAGGGCCTACTTCATCTTTGGAGATGCTGTGTGGAGAGTCTTTGTAACTGTAAGGAAGGAAGGAGAGGAAGATTTAGTAAGGAAAAAGGTATGAGGGGAATATAGGAATCTGGCGGTCGGTGGGTCCATGAGTGACGGACGTATGAATCCATCCCTCCCACCTCGGTGCAAGGTAAATGGGTCGAGAGAGTCCAGCTGGAGCAAATGGTATCTCTCAGACATGTGCCACACACTGCTATGAAAGATAAAATATCATTTGGCTTGGCCTATTTCAGCATATCGCTCGCCATATATTCCCATTGGGAATGTACGGCGAGCGATATGCCGAAATATAAAATATAGAAATATTCAGAAATACGCCAAGCCACATGATCTTAATCCCAACACTTTGTTCGAGGGCCTACCGGGAATCCGGCATAGGGGCGCGGACACCGAGTCTCGCTTGCGACTGGACTGATGGCTCCGCTTATCCTCGCCGGGACTGCCGGATGACTGTACCTCAGCTGCTTTGGTTAAGTCAAACAATCTCATCATAATATGTAATTTTTTTTTATTCTATTAACTTTTTTCCTATAATTAAACTTTTATTTCAGGTACATCAGGTGGCGGAGATGAGACGTGATACTGTGAAATAAATTTCTAACAACATGTACGCACTCGCATACTGCTTGGTAACAATGTATGCCCGGACATTGGGCGTCTAGAGTCATTTTAAATAAAAAGTAGTAGTTCTTTATATTCAAATTAATAAATAACGTTGTATTAACCACTTAATTATTTACAAAAACCGACATGTTTCGTCAGCAAAGCTGACTTCCTCAGGGTTTTGACAGAACTAATTTTTAAAAATAGACATAAATAGGTAATAGAGAAAAATAATAGACATAAACAATAATAAAATTTGAAAGAAAATAATGTGTAAGGGACGAGGGGCAATATAGAACAATAATTTTTTTTTTTTTTTTTTTTAAATTAAAAGGGGAATAGATTTAAAAATGGGTCATTTAAAAACAATTTTTGATAATAATTAATAATTATTAATAATTTTGCACTAGTAGAAGAAGTTCTTTATAAATAAAAAAATTAGAGTCTTGACGAGTACGGTGAAGGAGGAAACCATCTGTTTCGAACGCCTGGGAAAGTGGTGGGCAACCTCCAATGAACATCTGGGCCTACATATTTGTACGTGAAACACATTTTATCCTCCGGGCTAATGACGAATAGGCCAACACTCTAAAAAAATCAAAAAGGCAGCGGCTGTATTAATTTGCATAATTTCAAGGAGTAACAACTAATAAATTTATCTGCTCGTATTTGAACTTTAATGGTTTAATTTCGTCTGTCGAGTCTCAATTTTTCAGCGAGCTAACCAGTTTATATTAGTTTGCAATGAAATGATACTTGTGCATAATTAGTATGCATTTAACAGCTAATAAATCATGACGTTCAAATGTAACATTTTGCAATAAGTTTTATTAAAATTTGACATGTATGAACAGTGTTAATCACGCGTTGATGTCGAGGCCAAATTAATATAGTATACGTGAAATATTCGGGCCTTAAATTAGAATGCATGTACCATATATGGTTTTATGTGCTTGCGGCCACGTAGGGATTCGTGGACCTTAAATGACCGCCAAAAGGTTTTTAGGTTTTGAAATATCTTTTGGGAAGTGAATTTGTAGTCTCCCAAATCAAAGTCACGTAACTAAGTCTTCAAAACACGACATAGGCCGTGGAAACCGGGCTGTGTTTTTTTTTTAGGTAAAATGAATTTTGGAATGTTTTTGTGATTAACCAAAAATATTGTTAGTGTTTCTAATGCAGTACTACCAAAGATATTGAAGAGTACTACCTACTGTTGGGTTTGGTTTCACGGAGGGACGAGTTTCTGGTTTTGCAGCCTTCAGCATCGAATCACATTGGATATAGATATTGCCCCAACAAATCTCAAATCTCTTTTTCATTCAAATCTTACACTTGGATTTGATGCCAAAATACTCGACCAAACTTTGTTATCAAATGGTATAGCAAATATCTACTTTATTTATTCGTGTTTTAAATAATATATTACAAGCTTTATTACAGGCTATTAAAGTAATCATTTTTGATGATTTTAGGGACAACTTAGACATTTTTTTGTGAGTTAATGGTAGTTATTAAAAAATAAACTTGTCCAAATTACTACGCAAATATAATGAATTGTATTTTTTTTTAAATCCTAAAAGAGCGTTTTCGGGTCGAAATTTATATTTAATGAAAGAAAAAATTATGTTCTAACGTAAATCTGTCGTTTGTAATTTAAATTTAAGCCCACCAAAATGCTTTTTTGGTAATTTATATTTTTTATTTCAAATTTGAATATATTTCTATAGTCTAATTAACTCAGTAATAATTGCCAATGTTTCTTCTTTTCGTGTGCCCTATTTTGCGCTGCCCGGAATAGCTCCTCCACACTTCTAATACGGTCCACTCTCGTATTTTTCGCAGCCAAGACATTATAAAAAAACATATTATTATACATATTATTTATAAAAAAATTACGCCCTTACAAATACACAAAGATTATTTCAATAATGTGAACTTAACCCTTTTTTCGAACAGCAATAGAACAAATATCCTTGGTTCTCTGACTATACCGCGCTGTTACACAACCACAGCCCAATAATTCTACAAATATATTGGAGTTAAATGGTTTAACGAATTACCCTTGAAATTAAGATTGGAAACAAATTACAAAAAATTCAAAAATTCAATAAAAACTCTTTTTATATAACTTATCAACATAACAACTCAATTATAATATTAGTTATCCTTTTTCTCTCATAATTTTTTATCTCCTCCACTTCAATCTGTTGTTTTTCTTATCTATTATTTCTTTTATACATATATATAAAAATGATTTTTTTCTTATTTACTGTTAATTGTCTATTTTTTGTTTAATATATTTAAAAAAAATATTATGTTTCCTTTGCTAAATTGTAGTTAACATGCGTTTATCCGCCTTTTTAACTCGAGCTTTGCTCTTAAAAAGGTGTAAAGCGTATTATTAATTGTATTTAAATAGAAAACCTTTATTTATTATATATAAACATTGTAATTGATATTATTATATAAAGTTAAAAAAAAGTCTCCTAGTAGGCCCTCGGCAACCCTCTATCTTGCCTTTTAATATTAATTGGAGCAAATGGTACTTCTACACTCGAAGTATGTGACCCAAATATGAAATTTTCCCGACTTTTACTTTTTTTATTTATGAAAGAAAAAATTATTTGTATACACGATTATTACTTGATTTACGTAATGGGATGTGTGGGATCGCACTAACCTCCTCACATTCCGGAATAAATAAATAAAAATAATAAAAATAAATAGCATTATTATTGTAAGATAAGTTCTTAGGGTTCCTTCCTCCCTGTGGGTCACGTCTTGCTTCCCTTAAAATTCAATAATTAAATAAATACTCCGGCAATTAATGAAACATTAATTTATCCGGAATTTCAATTGACCGTAGATACTTTGTGGCGATACAAAGTCTACTATCACAATTAGGTACTCCCATAAGTTTATGAATAATTGAGGTTATTTTTTGCTCCGCGAGTGACTCATTCTAATTGCTGGTTGTATAATGCGTGCCTACCGAGACCAAGATTATCCGATTATAGCTCTTACGGGATTCTTATTTTTGTTACTAACACCTGTGAGCATTTATTGCTTTGCAGGTACTTCATATAACTTTCAATTCGTAGAATTCAAATATTAACTGACAAGGCACAACTTTCATGACTGAAATAATTTACTTGAAGAAAATACCAAAACCAAGGACATTGAAAAAATAGGAATAACCCCCTCAACTGTTTAACCGTGACGCTTTTGACGCTTTTTCCATAGGCAGAGGGTCGAATAATAATTTTCTAATGTACAAGCCTCTGCTTCTTTCACGTTTGATTACTATATAGGTACGAGAATACAATACAAAAATAGTTGCATTCAAAATAATTTCATAATATATTATTTGTTATTCCTCTAGTCCAGTGATAAACAACCGGCGGCCCGCGAGCCCATTTCGCACTACCCTTTTCGTACTACATTTTTCGTTCTATCCACTTGGCTAAATAAAATGACAAAAAAATTGCACTAAAGAATATTCAATGATTTTTGTTATGTTTTGCAAAAGGGTTTAGCGGAAAACCTCTTTAAAAAAAGTATTTCTTCAAAGTTTTAAATCAGTCGTTCAAAATAATAAGATTTTTCTTTCATATTCGGTACAAAGGTTCGACCTCAGATCAAATTACCTCGCAGCGCTTTTTTGTTGAGATATACAGGGTGTTAAAGGACGTACTTGACTTACTTTAACCAGTGATTCCTGACATTATTTGGAGTAAAAAATGTAAATGAAATTTTGGTCTCCGGTGACATTTTTTATGTTTTTTTTTTTCTACAAAAACATAAAAAAATGGTAGTTGTTGAACAGTTGGAGGCGGGGTAAGGGGTTCGTCAGACACCCGGCTGAGTGACCAGTGACGACGTGCGGAAGAATTTTTTTATGGTTTGATTTTGAAGAAAAAAAATTTGAAAAAAAAAAGTCATCAAAAAAAGTCACCGGAGACCCAAATTTCATTTACATTTTTACTCCAAATAATGTCAGGAATCATTGGTTAAAGTAAGTCAAGTACGTCCCTTAACACCCTGTATGTTTAATGCATTTGAAATATTTCCGATTTATAAAATACCAAAAGTTTTATTGACTAAATTTTATTTAACTTTCCGAATGATTATGAAAATGTGCCCAAAATTGCGAGGAGGTATTTTTTATGTTCGTTAATATTTCAGAATGATAAAAATCGACAGAATGTATTGGTTTGGCCTTGGAGATATAGAAAACGGCGCCTTTTTATGCAGTCTATTATTGTTTATTTTTTTTTTATTATTACCGATTTAGAAAATACACATAATTTTGCGACACTACCGACTGCAAATTTAACAATGTTAGGCTAAAGGTACCCTACCCCCTGCAGCCCGCGAAAAATTGAAAATGGATAATTTGGCCTCCGGTTAAAAAGTTTGATCTTCACTGCTATAGTCTCTGGTCTTTTCAATCCAAAAATTATTGTTTGATTTGAGTAGTTTGATCTGTCATTTATATTGATGTTGTTATTTGTATTATTCTGGTTAATATTTATTAGTTGGGCTTAGTAGTTATTTTCTCGGAGTCAACGTCAGATTGTTTATAATTTATTTATTTATTTATTTATTCTTAGTACATTTACATTACAAAGGTATAATATATTGTCCTCCACACTAGGAGTTCACCTGTGTTGTGGAGGACATTTTTCAGATTAAATTATAAATTATAAATTGTGAATAGTAAAACAAAATAGTGTTAATAGCTAATATAAAAAAGAGAAACAATTAAAATCAAAATATAAAATCGACTTCAATTCGACACAAATTATAAATTAAAAGTTAGAAAGATTGTAGCCAGTTTCTTATGTTTTTTTGTATTCAATAATATTAGTTGTTTTATATTGTGTAGGAAGAGAATTGTATAGTTAATCATTTTTATAATCGATATGGATCATACATTTAGGGATTATCTTTTCGATTGGTAAGGCCCTCCGTTCATGGAGATACTTACAATCTACGTAATTGTGACGAAACCACAAGTACCCTGCTGATATACTACTTTTTAATGCTAGTCTCGGAGTTAACGCTGTCAAGCGATGTCATATGACTTTTTTTCCAACATCAATCCATGCCTTCTCCACTAAATCCTTTCTTAGGTATTCTGGTAAAGTATAGTTATATAAACATGCATTTTTACACTTCCAGTACAAATCTAACATTACTTTCATGTTCCGACGTCATTTCTGTCAAACGTCAAACGAATAAGTATCAGATACAAATGATGCGACGCGTCGCGTGCGATCAGCACTGTCGGTATCGTGATACTGATTGGAAACCAGGGATGTTCTGCCCAAAAAATTATTTCCCTAGATTTCAAGGTGAAATTTCCCTAGAATTTCCCTAGATTTCTAGGGGGGAGGGGGGGGGGGTGAAGATAGTTTTTTTTTAAGTTTTATTTTCTATGTACATTGGTTACTTCATTTTTTTTTTTAATTTAAAAAAAAAGAATATAAAACTTTTCAAAACAAAATACATAATAATCATTGTGTAACACTAATCCTGTTATATGTTAATTAATATGAAAGTTATCGGAACTTGGTAGATGTATTTATAATACTGTGCTTTTCCAAATAAAACACTTTTTGCTAAGTGAAATAATAATTTTAAAGTATGTATACACCCACAACTGAATTAGAAACAGAATTCCAAATGAAAAAAAAAACACTTGGCAAAATAAAAATCAACCGCAATCACCCCAAAAATTAAACTTAAAACTTTAATTAAATATTTTTTTCATAGGTCCCCATTTAGATACATAAAATCATTTTGAGTTGTCAGTGATAAAAATAACATTTCTTGATAACATTGCGTGTAAGTACATCAACAATTCATCAGATTCATGGGAATCCCAAAAAATATGTAGGTACCAGTGATAATGTCATAAAATTTTTGCCAGAGTTCGAAATTTCCCTAGATTTTGTGCTAATTTCCCTTTTCCTTAAAAAGCATATTTTTCTCCCCTAGATCTAGGGAAAGTTCCCTAGACATACCATCACTGTTGGAAACCGACAGCCACCGCGTAGCGCCGGGAACGGGCACCAGCAAAATCGTACGGGGGGTACTTACGATCGGCGCGTATGATACGCGCACCTGGATCGAGTATCTTGTAAGTATCTCCGTGAACGGAGGCACTAAGTGTAACGTAAAATATTTAATTATGTTTGATTTTAGGCATCATTCATTCCTATTCTCATATGACTAATAGCTAATAGCTCTACGCCTATTAATAATGTATGTATATGGATCAGACATACGTCATAAAACATTACAATTTTAAATTAATCACTATCTACCTGTGCAGGTGTAACTAAAGGTAAAGCAGATATTAGTATGACACCCGATTTTTTAGCCAATATGATTTAAAAAAAAGGTGAATGGAAGCTATTGATCATAATTATTATGTGATCTATTTAAATATGACGTAACTTAGTGAGTTGAATGAAATACTACAATCTATTCACCGGTTCAATAAATCTATACTCGTTTAACGGCAATTATGTATTTGTTTGCTCCGTTCAGCCGTGAATAATGGCTGACTTAATGAACAAGTTTCCCGGTTCAAGGAAAGGAAAGGTCCAGAAAACGGTCCGTTTGAAAGGATTGTCAGAGGCCTAGAATACCGCTCATCGTAAAAACTGTAGGTTTATGAATATATTTATTTAATATTTTCAGTGTGTTGTCTTGTACAATGTCAAGTATTGATTGTTGAAGATGGAAGTGCATGTATGAATTTTTATTATGTGGTCAATTAATTGAACTGCTCGAGTGTAGACCATGTTAACTGACAAAAACAAGTTTTGATGTATATAACGTATGTTGAACTAAAAGGTGATTAGGATTTTGTGTTTATAATGTAATAGGGGTTTGACCGAGTCTTGACGGCGGATGCGTCTGCCCACCAGCTGTATGGCAGGCCAGATCGGGAGAGAATGGTTGATAGAGTCCATTGACTTCTCCAGCCGTACTCTCTCGGAACATCGCCTTGCACTGCAGTGGGAGGGATGGTTTTATACGTCCATCACTCTTGGACACATTGACCCCCAGAATCCTACCCACCCTTAATCCTTAATTCCCTTTTCCTTCCCAGTACTTCCTCTCTTTCCTTTCCCAAAAATACCCTCCACACAGCATGCCCAAAGATGACAGGCCCCGAGGGGAATTATTTTCCTCAGAACCTCCTGTAGCTAATGTAAAAAAATAACATAATAAGCACAAAAAACAAGAAAAATAATTACGATAGCAAAATAAGCGGCGGGTGAAATCAAGGTTAATTTGAACACAATGGTCGTGGTTCAAACAATGAATTGTATTTTAAGAAACCCTTTTCTCTTTCGATTACATATTATTCTTCTTGTAGAGTGGAGTGTAGTTTGTACACTAGATAGAGTAGCTCTAGCAACACCCTAAAATTGTTTCTTAATTAATCTGGAATTATTAGGGAATTTTGAAGTAGCTTTTTTGTGGCCATCCTGATAAAAGATTCAACACTGTAATCTAGGGAGATGATTTATGTGAAACGGCAGTTTACTTAGAAGAGGGCTTTAATAAAATGGGAAAATGTGTTGGGCGGTGCGTGGTGCGTGGTGCGTGGTGTGTGATGTATGAGGTGTAGAGTGTATGTAGTACGGGCCGGCGGAATGTGTAGTAAGCACGTAGGCACGTAAAGAAGTGCAAATAGCAAATAGTTAGAATTGAATAACGAGTTGATGAGGTAGGCTTGGTAGGAAACCAGTCAGTTGAACCACGCACCCATTAGGTCAGCACCACTGCTTCGTTAGTGAATGCCGCTCGCAAGGCTGTTGCGGTATCAGGCCCGGCGCGACATCTCAAACATTCATCGAGTTTGTAACTAACTCTTAAATTGCATTTAAAATAAAAAATTATCGAAAGCATAAATATTTTTTTTTCAACAGATCCATGTCTTTAATAATTTGAATTTCTACCGATTTCTTACATATCTATCAAACATTTGAGGTTTTTAAGCCCTTAAAAAAATATATGTTATTATTGGAGATAATAAATTAATAAAAACTAATCTAAATAAATTTTATTTTATTAATTTGTGTTATTTCACAATTAATTCATTTAAAATAATATATAGTATATTTGCGACATGTTCCAGAGTGGAAGATACTATCAGTATCGCCCTGGTGTAAGACCACCATTCAGAATTGAAACGTTGCCTGAAATGGCTTTAGCCGTGTTTGGTGACCAGATCTGAACAGCCAGGTACTTCCCAACCCTCCTCTTCCCCACCTCCTTCCCCTCCCCACTACCTTCAGCCTCATAACATACCCCAATTGGGGATGCTATAGTCTCACTGGCTCCAGACGGGAGCAGTTGAGATTCTTGTGCGGTTATTCACTGTAAAAAAAAAAAAGACGTCCCCCACGCCGAAATGCGAATTATATGAAATTACCTCGATAGAAAAAAATCGCAAGGTATGCTCCGAAAATTATTATAAACACGTTTTTTAATTTATTTTAAAAGTTATATGTATGAAAAAATCCACAGTGTTTCGATAAATGCTACTTTAGATGTTCCCCAGGAGATGTTTGCTCTATTTTAAACCAGTCATGTTTTATAGAAACGTTCGTAAAGTGGTTTTATTTTTGTCAAAAAAATTGACACATAAACTATCTATGATTTTATTACCTATTAAAGTGAGTTAAATAAACAAATAAACAATCCGTGAAAAATCTTGAAAAAAGTGAATTTTAAACAAAATTTGAATTGCGAATTTGTAAAATAAAAATAGTAATAATAAAAATAGAGTTAAAAAACAGTTAAAATACACTCTAGTTCTTTTCCGTTGACAGTTGCTTTATATGGAATTTAATGTCATTGACGTCAATCAGTGAATTGGCGTAGGTGTTAAGCGTTTGGCTCGCAGTATCTCCTGATAGTGTTCAATCCTCGGCCATACCATAATCTTTTTTATTTTATTAATATATTTATAAAATAACTGCCCATAGATGGCGGTAAATAATCACATAAATTAAACCACAAACTCATTTAATCGAGTTACATTACTAAGCAATAGATGGCAGTTACAGAACAATATATAAATTAAATAAATAATTAATAAAAATTAAATTTAGAGAAAACAACATAAGTCAATAAAAACAAAATAAAAAAAATAATAAAAAAAAAATAAATAAAAAATAAAAAATAAAAATAAAACATAATAATTAAAAATCAATCTAAAATAACTTACACTAATCATGTCAACTAGAGGCAAAAGTGCAATGGAGCTTGAAGACAAAAATATGGAAAAAATTCTCCAACATATTGACAAGAAAATGGATATTATGAAAAAAGAAATTATTACAAAAATGGAATTATTTAAGGAAGAAACGCAAAAAAGCATGGAATTCGTCAGCAAACAATACGATGACCTAATAAAAAAAATCGACCAAACCATAATCCAAAATCAAAAAATTGAAACCGAAATCGAAACATTCAAAAAGGAACACCAAGACCTCAAAAAAACAGTGGAGTACCTTGAGAATAAAATTGATCATCAGGAGTACGAATCTAATTCTACCAACTTAGAAATACGCAACTTACCAGAAACTCCCCAGGAAAATCTAGCAAACATATTCCACAACCTATCCACAAACATCATCAAAACCCTTCTTCAACCCGAAGATGTGACTTCCATAGTACGGGTAGGAGGTATAAACCGCTCCAATGAAACCCATAAAAAACCAAGAGATGTAATTATCACCCTCAGTTCTAAACTGATGCGTGATTTATTTTTGGCGAAACTTAAAGATCATATTAAATCCAAAGGACGAATTACTACTTCTTCATTAGGACTACCGAATGCTCAAATGGGTGTGCCCATCTATATTTCTGACCATCTGACTTCTAGAAAAAAATTCCTCTTAGCCCAAACTAAGAAACAGGCGAAACTAAAAAACTATAAGTTCATTTGGATGAAAAATGGTCAGGTGCTTGTTCGTAAGTCTGAAGACACCAAAATCCTTACAATCTCCTATCAATCGGACATTAAAAAAATGTGACTCGAGGCTAACAAAAAAATTCCATTATTAAATCAGCTTACCTATATTACTAATTTAATAATTCTCATTTATATTATTTTCACAGTCACTTTTGCTCACATTATAAATCAATTTATTATTATTACTAATCACATTAACTATATCAACGTACTTCAAATATTTATCCTACCAAACTCCATAATTACCATTTATCAACAATCTACCATTACAATCCACCAAAAGATTCCATTGTACTTAACTATTCTCACTTGCTTACTTATAACCATCATTTTAATCTATCAAATTATTAAATTAAACTCAACTTACTTAATTATTTTAAATTATTTAACTATTTTATCTTATTTAATATATGTGATACACTCAATTGTTATAAATCGTCTAATTATTCTAAATTATCAAAATATTAATTTCTACTTACCTGTTCTCATTTATACATTTATTTCCACTTATTTAATCTATTCAATTATTACATTTAAATCAACTTATATAATTATTTTTAATTCTTTAATTATTTTAACTAATTTCATATACGTAATGCATTTGATTGTTATAAATTATCAAATCGTTCTAATCTATCCAAATATTCCATTCTACTTAACTCTTCTCATTTATTCATTCATTTCCACTATTATAACATGTCCAATTATTATATTTAACTCAATGTCCTTAATTATTTTTAATTATTTAATTATCTTAACAAACTATACATGTGTGATACATTCGATTGTTTTAAATTATCTATTCATTCTAAATTATCAAAATATTCCACTCTATTTAACTGTTCTCATTTATACACTTATTTCCACTATTTTAATCTATTCAATTATTATATTTAACTCAATTTATTTAATTATTTTTAATTATTTAATTATTTTAACTAATTTCATATATGTGATACATTCATTTGTTTTAAATTATCTAATTAGTCTAATCTATCCAAATATTCCATTCTACTTCACTCTTTGTATTTACTCATTCATCTCCACTATTGTAATACATCCAATTATTATATTAAACTCAATGTACTTAATTATTTTTAATTATTTAATTATTTTAACAAACTATAAATGTGTGATACATTCGATTGTTTTAAATTATCTAATCATTCTAAATTATAAAAATATTCCATTCTGCTTAACTCTTTGTATTTATTCATTCTTTTCCACTATTGTAATATATCCAATTATTATATCAAACCCAATGTACATAATTTTTAATTATTCAATTATTTTAACAAACTATATATACGTGATACATCCGATTGTTCTAAATTATCTAATCAATCTAAATTATAAAAATATTTCACTCTATTTAACTGTTCTCATTTATACATTTATTTCCAGTATTTTAATCTACTCAATTATTATATTCAACTCAACTTATTTAATTATTTTTAATTATCTAATTATTTTAACTAATTTGATACATGTGATAAAATCGATTGTTTTAAATTATCCAATTATTCTAAATTACCTAAATATTTCACTCTACTTAACTGTTCTCATTTACTCATTTATTTCCTCAATTTTAATCTATTCAACCATTTTATTGTGCACAATTTACCAAATTACGTTTATTTACTTCATTATTATTAATATTTGTATATGTGTGATATTTTCAATTGTTTCAAATTATCTAATTATTCAAAATAATTCAAAAATTCTATTCTACTTAATTATTCTCATTTATTCATCTGTCTCCACTATATTAATCTATCCAAATATTTTATTAAACTCAATTTAATTTAATTTAAACAACTATGGATGACTTCGTGAACACGTAGCTGGAAAGCTGCTTCAGGATCAATGAATTCAGTAGTCAAAGTGCAAATGAGTGCAATGAAATTATCACAGATAAGTTCTCTGGTTTACAAGTGCTCCACCTTAACATCCGCAGCCTCCAAAAAAATATTGAAGAATTTATTCTCAATATAAATATTCTTATTGTGAAGCCGGACGTTATAGTATTAACTGAAACATACACAAACAGTGACTCACCACATTATAATTTAAGAGATTATATTTACATGCAAACAAACACAAACATTAATAAAAACAGTGGTATTGCGATATTCGTTAGTAAGAAATATAATATTGTTACACATTCAGAACACAACATAGATTCATCAAACTGCATAGAAATCCAACTTAACCACAACAAAAAGAATTATTATTTGTTAGCAATCTATAGAACGCATGAATCAAACGCTGATTTATTTATCGAACAAATACGAAATATAATATCAAATTTCAAAAACAAAACTTGCATAATAACAGGGGATTTTAATATCAACATCAACAAAAATATAGACAGTAGACTTAAACATGAATATTTGAACTGTATGACTGAAAACAACTTTAAATCGTGTATAAATGAAAATACGCGCGAAATTCAAGGTCAGAAACCATCTTGCCTAGATCATTTTTGGACTAATACTAACATAAAAGATCTTCATAAAATAAAAACCATTGTCTGGAAAAATAACATCACCGATCATCATACGTGTATATTTTTGTACGAGGAAGAAAAAACAATGCAAACAAAAAATAAATCAATAAAAAAATCATATACCAGAATAAATCTGCAAAAATTAATTGAAAATTTAAAAACGGAACGTTGGCAACCTGTAATCAACTGCGAAGAAGTTGAAATGTGCTCAAAGAACTTTGAAAAAATTTTATCCAAGCATGTAGAAAACTCAAAAACATATATTCCATATCGTAATTTAGACAAAAACAAATACCTGAAACCATGGATCACACCGGGTTTATTAAATTCAATCAAAGAAAAAGGTAAGCTATACAAAAAAACAATAAAATTCCCAAACGACAAAAAAATAGAATTTAATTATAAAAAATATAAAAATTAATTGACACGCTTAATAAAAATTAGTAAAGATGAATATTACAAACATAAATTAATAAATTCTGAAAACAATCCAAAAATAATCTGGCAAACAATTAACTGTGCAATAGATAACAATAAACAAAGACATTCAATCAAGGTAATTGTAGACGAAAATGACGTAAAAATAAATGCAGAGGAAAACCCTAAAAAATGTGCTGATATTTTCAACTCCTTCTTCGCGAAAGTTGGACAAAACCTCGCTAAAAAAATTAATGTAACAAAGGGAGCGACAACTCAACCAATTATTGAAGATATACAAAGTGTAAACTCACTTTCCCATTTTAAAATGATCAAGGAAGTAGATGTTCTAAACATTATTGAAAATATGAATGGAGGGTCGTCACCGGGTTTTGGCAATATAACTGCAAATATGTTAAAATCTATTAAAAGCACGTGATAAAACCATTAACTCACCTAATTAATTTAAGTTTAAAAAATGGAATATTTCCGTCTAATTATAAGAGGACAATTATCTCACCTATATTCAAAAGTGGAAACGCAGAAAATGTAACTAACTATCGACCAATTTCCCTCATTTCAAATATTGGCAAAATATTTGAAAAAATCGTAAAATCTCAACTAATGGAATTTATTGATAATAACAAAATACTTCACGACAATCAATACGGATTCCGAAAAGCGCACAGCACACAAGACGCGATTGCAAATGTCACATCACGCATATATAAAAACCTTGATATGAAAAAGAAGTGTATAGGTATTTGTATAGATCTGAGAAAAGCGTTTGATAGCATATCCCACAAAAAACTAATGAAAAAATTAGATAAATTGAACATTAATGAAAACGTAGCAAATTGGATAAAAAGCTACCTAAAAAATCGCCCTCAATGTGTCAAAATAAATAACATTTATAGCGACGAAGAGACATCTGAATATGGAATTCCACAAGGTACTGTGCTAGGTCCCATATTATTCATCTTATATGTAAACGGGATATTCTCACAGTCACTTCATGGTAGTATAACCTCTTATGCCGACGACACAGTACTTATTGAAAGTGGAATCACATGGCAAGTAGTAAAACAAAAAGCAACAGAAGACATAAACATACTGAAACACTGGTTTGATATAAATCTACTATCTCTTAATAGTGAAAAAACTCACGTCATTCCATTTGCAATAAAATCAAATGATGTTCCGGTAAATTTTGATATAATTATACATGACAATTCTAAAGATCACAAAAAAAATAACTGTGAAATAAACTGTTCCACATTAAAAATTTCAAATAAAATTAAATACTTAGGAATAACAATAGACAAAAACCTGAACTGGAAAGATCAAATCAACCTTACCGTTAATAAAATAAGGAAATTAATTTACATATTTTTAAAAATCCGAAACTTTCTCTCATTAGAAAATCTAACATCAGTCTATCATGCTATAGTACAGTCAATTCTCCAATACGCTGTAGTAAGCTGGGGAGCTGCATACAAAACAAATCTACTCCCTGTTGAAATTGTGCAACGTCTAATAATAAAAATTATATTGAAAAAAAGAAGAGATTATCCGACTCACCTTATTTTTAAAGATTTTAAAATTTAATGATCTAGTTCGAAAAAATATAATAATCCAAATAATAAAAGAAAAACAAAATCACAGATTTTTAACTGAAAGTCGTACTCGTCAAAGACATATATTTCAAACACAAAAATGCAACACCTCATTTGCACAACATCATTATACATTTCTAGGAAAAAAATACTTTAATAGCCTACCTGAAAAAATAAGAAAAATCGAAGACGATAAATGTCTACTAAAAGCAATCAAAGAGCAATTTAAAGTAAAAATACCAAATTGATAAAATTTATCATCATAACTTATATAATTTGTAAATTTGTTATTTATTAAGAATATACCACAAGTAAATTATAAGATACAAAATATATTCTGTTAATATATTTTAAATATTTTCTAATCCCATAATCGTTCCTCTTCTTATCACAAGCGTCTGCTTCTGTAGAAGAGAAATACCATAAAATAAAAAAAATAAAAATAAAAAAAATTAAAAAAATTAACAATTTTCGCTTAAATTTTAACGTTTTGAATATTAGCACGCTCTCTTTAACATTCGTATTCACTATCTCTCCATCTCCTTCTTTTTGAGCAATAGCAATACTTTATATCGCTCGAGATTTTTTAGCATATCAATTCCCTTTCGTTTGGTTTACCTGTTTTCATTAGGTATGTATAATTTGTGGAACTCTACGAGTGTTAATTTTAAATTTTTATTTTGTATATTAAATAGTACTATTATCAATTTAAAAAAACGGTCGCCCTCTGAAGGCGAAACAGCTGTCACGCGTAATAATAATTTAATAACAAATAAAAAAATAGCATCAGAACTCGTTGTTAGTAGAACAGAAATTATTAAATACATGAAGAAAAACCAAATAATGTTATTATTGATTATTTGTAGATATTATCATGTAGAATCATCTCCCTCAGGAAGTTATTATACGTTACCCCCGGACAGTTTTGTTTACTGAGCGTCGCAAAGTCCTGTTTTAACTCGACCACTTTGCATTTCGTCTGTCTATAAATTTTGTGTGTGTGTTCAATGTACGATTAATCCCGTCCAGAGTGGAAGATACTCTCAATATCGCCCTGGTGTAAGAACACCATTCAGAATTGAAACGTTACTTGGAATGGATTTAGCCGTGTTTGGTGACCAGATCGGAATAGCCAGGTACTTCCCCACCTTCCTCTTCCCTATCTCCTTCCCCTTCCCACTACCTTCAGCCTCACAACATACCCCGATTGGGGATGCCATAGTCTCACTGGCTCCAGACAGGAGCAGATGAGACTCTTGTGAGGAATTGACATAAAAAAAAGCCGTTTTTGATAATACATTTTCATTTCGCCAGAGCGCGTGAGCGTGCAATTGTTGCGATCTGTCAATTCGGAATTATCAACATTCGAAGTTCAAGTAAGTTCACATAACTACTGGTATAGTGTTGTGATAGACTCGTGGTAATGCTTTGTTGACAGCCGAAACTCTAAGCACAAAAATGCTACTGATTTTAGATCGGAAAACTGAGAAAATTGCTTATCATGGGTCTTATTTGTCTGTTGGTCCGGCCCATGTGGTCAGGTGGAAAACCGGCAAAACGCTGCGGAGCGAGGAGGAAAATCGGGCGCGGCTATTACGTAAACTATCTAGTGCTCGCGCAGGTCATTCACCGCTGAAGGCTGACGGCGGAGGTCGCCTCTCCACCATCCTCCCGTCGACCGTACCCACCCTCCGCGGGCCAAACCTCGAGCCCCGAGCCCGCTCTGCGACCAAACACAGGGGTACATGTGCAACTTAACATACATTTTATGGAAAGTCGACTTTCCGAGTGGTCGATATCCATATCCCAACTAATAACTGAGATTTGATTCGGTGCGATACTCACAACGGGTACCGAAGTACATACTTTTCAACTCGAGTTTTTACGTGATCAATAAAAAGGTCTGTTCCTGTGTACATCTTAGGGTCTATAGCATTTTCTTATTTTTAATATATTCAAACCAACGTAGATTTACTGTCGAAATTATGGGTATCTTTCGTTTAAGGATTTATAATATGATATATTGATCTCGCATGTTTCAAATGCCTGGAGCTACTGTGACTTTACCATTTGAGATAATAACAAAAAAACATGTCCAATACCCACTATGGAAATATAAGTTTTCATAAGCCTTTTAGAATTTGAGATTAAATTTTTAGTTTTATGTTTCAATTTTCTATTGTTCAACAAAACTATTTCATAATTTCTCAACTGTACAAATTTATATGGTGTTAAGTTGTTTAAAAGCTATGACTAGGATTAACGTTGTTTGAAACTGTGTTAAAATCTTTTTCACATTTTCGACTGTTCATTTCATGAAAATCTGGAGTTCACAGGCCAGAAGTAAAAATAAAATGACTTCGCGAAAAGTCGTTAAAATCGTCTCGCCAAACCAAAATGAGTTTACTGCCGAAACTACATGTTCCCGCAAATCGCTCTTTGTCGGTGAAGTTATTGTGGCCACGTCACAGCGTGTCGGAGTTTCGAAAACAAATGAGTTATTGTTTCTCGGTAACGAACGTTTAAAGCATAACCCCATGACTGTCGCTCAGAGCGGCCCAGTGCGGCTCAGTGCTGCCCACTGCGACCCAGTGCGACCCAGTACGACTCGGTGCGGTTCAGTGCGACTCGGTGCGGCCCGGTGGACTAAAGTTCGTTGATCCGCAGAGGTGAACCAAAGAACACCATTAAACAATTGACCCAGTTATGGTAATGACTTACCGAAAAGCTGGCAACGAATACCATGTTCTACTGACGTTAAGCCTTGTGGTTTTGATTGTATAAGATGGTTCCGAAGTCACACTCGAATGCGGTCTTATCTTTTTTTGCATCTTTACAAGGCCATGTTAAAACTTTTTTGAGGAGATACTTTCTTTTGAGGAGGTATTACCTTCTTCTTGAGTTTCCTATTTTACAAAGATCGCGACCCACTTCAGTTTCCACGGCGGACAGGTATTATATCAAAAACATATATGTATATATATTTTGGGAGTGATGTGCTGCGTTCAAATGACTAAAACTTTACAATATGAGACATAGGTACGCTGCTTGTCTAAAGTATTAGTAATTAAAGTTTTCCTTATCAAAGAAGATACGTGCCGCATAGTCCAATCAGAACATAATAAAATGAACCTTATTACATCTGAATTAAAACAAAAATTGGCCTACATCTTCATTAAAAATTTTATATCAAAACTGAGGGTCACTTTGGTATTTATATTGGAAAGGAGACGTAATTTAGCAAAGTTTATAGTTAGTTTTGTAAACTTGCTCTTATAACATCCTCTTATGTCGTTGATATACGTCGGGTCGATTGACGTTTATATTACAAAAAATACTGTTGTAACCTAAAAATGTTTTTTTTCTCCAAAACAGCCTTACTTGAATAACTTTTTTTTGGTAAGTTAATTGCGTGTTTTTGCCTACAATGTTGTAAGTTTTATGTATAAAAAGTATATTTAGCATCATCGTGTATCTGCGGTAACGTGAAATACATTGAAGAGTACAGGGTCATTCAGAAAATGCTAACCAGTTTTCAACGCGTATTAATAAACCTATTGAATTGATTGTGAATTTATCCCTGTCGACGTTGACATTGTCCTTCAATAATGATGTCAGCGTGTAAGAACTCTACGGCATAACTTTTTCTATTTACCTATATACGACACAGCCTTTATACCACTTTTTTGGTTAACACTGTAGTCATGAAAGTAAAATTTTACATAAGTACCTTTAATATAATCACTCTGCACAATATAATAAAACATTTTTTAATCAAAATTTAAACCACAAGGATAATAATTTTAATGTAGTAACAACCAGAATAATGTTTCAAAGATCAGTTGGCTGGAAAACCAATAATAAAAGTCGTTAAACCTTAAGAGCGTTTCACCAGCCAGCGGACGAAAATCCACATTTCGTCGAAAGTTTATCTTACGATCGTGCAGGGTGGTTACAATGAAAAAGATTAATTATTCTCCGTACCAGCTTTTTTAAATTATAACTCAATATCGAATTTATTTCAATTAAATTAGCTTTAATTTATACCTTCATCCAAAAATGCTGAAAGGCGTGATGATAAAACTATTAAAATAATGTACTTTTTGTAATTATTTTTTGATTATAAGTATTTATCATTTTTAAATAATGTCTAAATTTAATAAGAATGTTAAAAAAATCTGAAATATATTAGTTTGTAAGTGCGCAAATAAATACACAAATGGACCAATTTTCGTCAAGAAACACATGTACGTACATATTTTTTAATGATTTTATTGAAACTAAAATTAAAATTCTAAAACATGCGTTTGCTAGATAATGTATTGATTTATTTTACTGCATGATTATATTATTTGAAATGGGTGTGGTGTAATACAAAATCTTTTTTGAAAATTTAATAAATCTCCCAATGACATATGGAATAACCTTATTATACTAAAAAATAAAAATTTTCTCAAAATTTATTACATACGAATTCTAGATAAAAGAACAATCTTTCGAAATCCATTTATAATTTTTTGTGGAAAAGAGTCAATACGTCTAAAATCTTTTTTGAAAATGACGTATTTCCGGTTTTCTCTGGTAATGCCCTCTTAAATTATTCTGCCCTTTTTATAAGTATGTTATTCAATGAGCGCTTTTGTAATTACCGCGACGACTCACGGTTACGGTACCTTGACGGAAAAAAGGCAATGCACTTACATTGCTTATTGCCGTAATGCTACAGCTCTTTCTTCCTCATTAAATCGTGGTGAGACAAACGACGAGACACGCAAAATACGCGTGACTGTTTCTTTCAAAGTACTTTTAAAAAAATAAATTATTTCATAATATTTTATTTGTTACAGATTTTTGGTTTTTTTTGGCCTCCACACTAGGCTTAGCCCGTGGTAAGTGTTGTGGTAGTCATTCATTTAATATTTTATATAGGAACTAAAAAATACTATTCTATTGAAACATATAATAAATTTACTAAATAAAAATTAAATAAATAATTTACTAAATAATTTGTTAAGAACTCATGTATTCTATATAAATTAAAACATAAATAAAAGTAGGTGAAAAATTAATAATTAAAATGTAGTATTAAGAACTCATGTGTTCTTTGAAGTACGCTCGTCCCCTTTCAAATATACAATGTTGTACACGGGATATATAAAGTGATTTAGAATTACTTGACTTTATGTCAGTACTCAGAGCATTATACATTTTAGGAACCAGAATTGTTGTTGAGCGAATGAAGTATTAGTTTTTGGGACCACGCAACACAGGTTTGATGAAAAGCGGGTGTGTGCTTGATGTTGTGGAGCCATTAGTAGGATATTTTTTCGTATAAAACAAACTACTACTTTTTCTTTGAGTTTCATTTTCTTTATAAGTGTGAGGGAGATGTATGATAATGATTGTATGTATCCTTTGGAGGGGTACAAACATACGTTCACCATTTGCCTCATTATCGACTGTTGTTATTTACGTTATTCGTAGTATCTAAGAAAGAACTGCAGCATTATATGTTTAAGAACAGAAGAAAACCATCAGCGCTTTGACATTTGACGATTTCAAATTATTGGAATTCACTCACGTTGCAATATTATCCTTGTCACTATATTCCATACTTTCAAAACTATCGTCACGGCTAGTAGTAGTATTGTAGTGATCTACGGAGTCGTCACGGTGCAGTGTGTGAGAGAGATGCAAGAAAATGATCACTTTTTTGCTTTGTAGGAAACAGATCTACGTACATTGTGTATCTCATCTTTTGGAAGAGCTGCAGCATTATACCGATAAAGAACGTATGTTTATTGCCTTTTTTCCGCTACGGTACCGTAACCGTGAATGGCCACGGTAATAGTAAAAGCGTTCAAAGACACTTAAATAAAATTTCCCTTAAAATATTCGTAATTATTTGTTAAATTTATACGTACATATTTATTGTAAATATATTTTGTTGTCATTAAAACACATCGTGCCTTATTCAGAGTTCAGAGCATGTACTGTACTGACTCCTGCCTACAATTGAAATATTTCAATATCTATTCACAAAGTTATTAAATTTTCCTGTGGAATTGTATAAAGAGCCACAATAAAGCATTCCCAAATCAACAAAGAATATTTATGGTGTAAAGAACGTGCAGCCGTCACGGTCAAATTAGACACCTAATTTTTTTCAGGCCCCAGGGCCTTTTCAATGGGAAACTGGGCGCAGTGGCACTAGGCCAGCGCTCTACCTATCGAGTTTCACATTTTTTGTACTTCACAGTCACAGTGGTACACAAAGTGTAATTCGTCTACGGAACTGACTGGAGAGACCAATAATAAATAATAACATTATCAATGTTCTGAAGTCATGTTTAATGAAGTGCCCCACTGGGCCACGGTTGGGTGCTTTTAAGATTGGATTACAAGGACCTATTGGGAGTTTTTTCAAATCGTAAAATGTGTTTTTTTCCGGTTCTATTTATGTAAACAAACAAAAATATTCATCATTGTATCCGAATATTTACATTACATTATAAAACCATTTTTCGATCTCCAATTTTGACTATCGTTTAAAATTATGAGGCCACTATTAAAAGTTGAATGGTAGCTTGAAATTGTTCGTAAGAATTAAACAGATCTACACATGGTGTCCGTAATGTCGTAATATAAGCGGAAAAATGGTGAATCTACGTCGTATTTTGTGTTTTTTTTTTAATATATTTTACAGGGTAAATACAGGATTAAAAAAACTTCCCGAACAGAGTCTACGTTTCCAAATATTTTAATGCACTATAAACCACTGATATTCTAGTCACAGGGAGAGCTCGTAAGCGCCATCGACATCAAAACGAAAATGACAGAGGATATTAAAACGATGACGTTACGTACGACCTCTCTCTCGTTAGGGCTAGTGTAGTAACTCCGTAAAACCGATTTTTTTCCTTAAATTTCATCTTCGGACTCGATTTGCTCGAATACTTAATCATGATTTACGTCAAATAAAAAAAATTATGTCTGTGGCAAAATCGACTCCAAATTTGACGTGGATTTGCTAGTTTTCCTCTTGTACCCACTGTACTTCACTGGTTTCCGGACACCATGCTTTTCAATTGCTTTTTGCAATTGCCAATTGCTTTTGCCATCGCCAATTGCTTTTCAATCATCCTCCGTCCCTCAACTCCCCCCTCTCTACTAGGCTCTCCCAATGACCATGGTTCAGAGAATTAAAAGCCAGTTTTGTAAAAATCAACATAGCATAAAAACTGTAAAATACTTCTGGAAATAAATTGAGAACCTAAAATATTACACTATTCATCCTACTAATTTCTTAGAACAGTTACAATTAGGGGGAATTTCAACATCCCTCTCGTAGCTTATCCATACGATAACGTTTATTAATAAAAAAACATACAACGTGTCCCAAAATTCAACGATAAGCGGGCACCAGTGGGTGGGCCTGCTCATGACTTCTCGAGAAAAAAATAGAAAAAAAATATTTCTCAATTTTTTTTTAATGTACAAAAAAAAATTGAAATCCTTTGAAAATTGTATCGGCAACCTAAGTAGCACGGCTATCCACCACAAGCCTTAAAAATCCATGAATGCCTTTAATTTTTACACAAAAATCAATCAAATTTATTGTTTTTCTAAAAATTATGAAAGATTTTTATTTTCAGTCCACTTTTACTCATCGTGGTGTAAAAAAAAAGTATGGACACTACTATGGCAAGTTTTTTTTTAAGTTTACGCATCTATATTCTAAAATTGTATAATACTCTCGGAAAACTAGCCACAAAAAATATGCGTACTATTTTTAATAAGAACCAAATTTTATAAATTATTTTTGTTGACAGTAATCACTTTTACTATGTGCACAAATTAGGTTTTTTGTTGTTGAAAAATGTTGAATTAATCAAAACAAAAACAAAAATACCGACAATTTTTCAAAAAAAATTGAGAAATATTTTAATTATACTTTTTTCTCGAAGAGTCCTAAACAGGCCCTCCCACTGGTGCCCGCTTATAGTTGAATTTTGGGACACGTTGTGTAAATACTCGCAACTGGTAACTCTGCTAACTTATCTTATATATACTCACTTTTCATAGGTTTAAGTACTGAATACTGAACTCAGACTTTTTAAAATAAATAAATCGTGTTTAATTAGTCAAAAATGTACGAAATCGTAATCGTAAAAAAATGGAATAGCTATGAAGAGAATTGTGAAATATCCCCTTAGTCAGAATAGACTGGAAGACAATTTTAATTCATCTTTGTATACACTAAATCCCTCGTTGACCCATTATTAAATCACATATAAAAAAAAATAGGAAAATTAAATTACATATAATCCTTTTCCGTAGGCCTATCCGCTCTCCATTTTGAGAATGAAATTAAGGTATCGCTATTCGGAAAACTTTTTATTTTATTTTTGTTGTTGTTTTATTATGTAAATAATGTGTAGTATAAATGAATTATATTAATTTATTATAGTGTTTCGTGAAGATCTACCTCACTAGGAGAACCTGTTCAGAGGTGCTCACATGTTCTTGTGAATTCATTACATTATTTATTATATTATTACATTTAGATAATTATAATTACATCAAGATAATAATTTCAACTGCCTATATCTGTGATTTTTTAATTCATCTAATTTTCCATGTACTTATTCAAATTTAATTATAATTTTTTTTCATTTTGTTCTAATATATATATCTAAATATATATTTTTTTATTCCACTTTAAAAAAAAAAAAAAATATTTAGAAAAAGCTTTGGTCACCCTAGTATTTAGAAATTAAATTATTTGGCTCGAAGTTTTTATATAACCGTCTTGCGTCTTCTCTTCTTCTACTCCAAATACCATCCCGCGACACTCGCCTATTTTCGCCAACATTGACTTATTACTTTACTAGCTGACCATCTAAATACAATAAATAAACGAAATACAACTCCATCTACTGGATAATTACCCAACCTTTATAACCACCGCCATCTGTTAATATAAATTATATACGTAAACCTTACTCATGAATCACTCTATCTATTGGTGAAAACCGCATGAAAATCCGTTCAGTAGTTTTTGAGTTTATCGCGAGCAGACAGACAGACGCGGTCGAGGACTTTAAATTATAATATGTATAGATTTTATCTTTTTTTGGCTCTTTACAAAAATTGTTCTTTTGGAAATCCTCTCTTCCAATTACGTATAAAATTATGACTAGGTTTCCATAAAATGTTTCTTTGGGTTTATATGTGGGTTATGGAAGTAATAACATACCTTTCGTCTGATGCCCGAATCATTAAAAATACATTTATCTTACTCATACCTTATTTTCCAGGATGGCCCTAAGAGCATTTGATTATATGCATAGTTAAGTATAACTATTATAATCGAACTCGTTTTCCAGTGGCTTACTAATAATATATGCCTTTATTGAATGAAACATTTATAGAAAAGAAAGTGCTTGTTTAGTGTTAAATAGTTTACAATCGTATATATATCCTACTAATATTATAAAGGCGAAAGTTTGTATGGATGTACGCTTGTTACTCTTTCACGCGAAAACCACTGAATGGATTTTAATGAAACTTTACAATAATATAGCTCATACGTCAGAATAGACTATAGGCTATAGCTTAGAGCTCTGGCATTATGAAATGTATATACAAAAATTGCAATAGGTGGCACGCGAGCTGTCTGAAAAATGAATGTAACGGTTATGAAGAGGTGGTGAGGGGGGGATAGGATGTGGGGGCAGGGCGGAGGGGGTGGGGGAAGGGGGGGGTGAAGGACGGCGGAGGGTTGTGGGTTGTGGGGGAGGGTGAGGGGTATGGGGGGTTTTAGGGGGGTGGGGGGAGAGGGTTGAGGGGGCGGGGGAGAGGAGGAGGGGGGGGATTGGAGTGGGTATAGGGAAGGTGGAGGTGGCGCTGTGGGTACCCCCCTAATACTGTGCGAGCGAAGCCGGGGGCAAAAGCTAGTATATATATAAAAATCAAAATGTGTTTGGGAATTAGTGTATTATGTATTGCTATATTAAACGTAGGAGATATTTGAAACTTTCAAAATACCTTCATAAAACCCCCACGAAGATTACTGGATTATTTCAACTACATGACAATGCACCAGAAAAGTTTTTCAATCATCACAAAAATTCTTGCGAAACTGTTAAAAATTTGAGAATGACATTTTGCAAAACAATGATTGTCAAATCAGAATTAAATGTTCAAAACTATTTAAACCGTTGAATTAATTAGAAGTACTTGCATAATAATTTGAATCGAATCAAGAATTATAGATATTTTAAATAGTTACCTGTGTTAGGTATCAAATTTGATTGATTTTTCTTACAATATTTAATTGTTCTTATAATATTTAATTGTTGTTATAATATACAAAAATGAATATTTATAGTACTTGCGTTAAAATGAAAAATTTAATAAAAAAATCGTAATCAGTGGCACACGATTGATGAAAACTGAATGAAAACTACTGGGACTGAATATATGGAACGCGGATAGAGGTTGGCGGACGACGGGGCGGGAGAGGAGAGAGAAGATAGGAAGGGTGAAGGGGTAAGCGGGAGGGGAAGGGAACGGTGACGCGCGGGAAAGGACATGCAGGGAGAAACAATTTATTTCTTTGAATATGGCATTGCAACGAAGCTAGTGGTTTATAAATTACATTAATACAAAAAGTTAACAACAGAACATAATTTACTTATGAATAGTGGGTTAAAGTAGATTAAAGAATAGACATAAGTTTTTGGTTTCTCATCACCCGCCTCGCTAGGCTGCTGACAACCTTTTGAGCCTAGACTTTTGAATCTATACCATACATCATTAGGTCGCTGCAAAAGGACTTAAAGTTCCTGATTCGACTGCCTGTAACTCTCGGCAGTCGGCAAAAATAATCGTAGTTTTCCTTTAATTTATTTTAATGAATTAAAGTTACATTACTTTGTTTACGCCACTATATTAGACATAAAAATCTACAAGTTTCGAGAACAATGTACTCTTCATTAGGATGAGTCGTATATTAAAAAAAATGTTAATCGACTTTTTTGAATATTTTACCATTTAACCATTTTCCCCCTCTAATGACCATGTTATGTCCTAATTAACTTCCCCCACTATTTTATTAGTAGCTATCCTTTCCACTCCTTCATCAATTCTTATGCCAGTTTGAGTTTGCTCCTCTCCCTCCCTCGCTTTCTAACCCCTCTCCCAATGTTAATCTATATTAAACTTTAGTAAACGACTCAACCCGATGGAGAGAATATGGTTTTCGAAAATGTACGTTTTGTATCCAATTATTAAAAGTTATCCTTTTATACTATTCTCATAAACAGGTACAGCCACCACCTAGTCAAAGATAATAACAAGTTCCTCAAACGACTGCCCAACTGGTCAATGCGATCGCTAAGCCGCTGTTTTCGATTGGGCTGCTATACTAACCAAATCAGTAAACAATCAAAACACCAGGTTACTATTAATCTCACCCGCTCCATATTTGATTTTAACGCCCTACCACATATAATATGTATTCATGATGGATATATACTGTTACTTCATGCCTTTTCTACTGAACTATACAGGTGGATAGCAACAGCGTGTTATTGCATTATTAAGAGCTTTTTCTTACTTTTTTCCAACTCAAATAACCCGATCACGTTTATGCGTGAAAAAAGAACTGCGAATAAAATAGGCACGACCGTTCCACGCTGCTTTCAGCGAACTTTAATATAAATTATGTAGGTTAAAACTTATATGCTAAATAAATATCTGTATCTTTAACTTTGGTGGAAGTGGTAATTAATATTTGAGAAAAAAACTTCTGTTATGTCATAATTGTAACATTTGCGAAACCTTTATTACATGTTTGAGAGTTTTTTTTCTGTGTGAAATTTACAAATTTTGTTTTTACTTTTTTGGAAATTTGTAGTTCAAAACTAATCCAGAGCCATAGACTTAGCAGGGGTGCCCGGGTTCATGGGGTGAGGTTTGTCCGGATCTTGGCGGCGGAGGCATCTACCCACCAACTGCGTGGAAGGCCGGATCGGGAGAGACTGGTAGAGAGAGACCTTCAGGAGGGCTCTCTCGGAACATCGCCTTCCCGCGGTGGCAGGGGTTGATTCATATGTCCGTCACTCCCACCCACCCCTCATATCTTTTTCATTCTCAGAACTTCCTCTCCTAAAAAGACTCTTCAGACAGCTCCCCAAATATGACATAGGCCCTGAAGGGATTTTTTTTCCTTAAGGTCTCCTGTGTGGAGCTAACGTGAAAAAAATGTATAATAAATTAGGCGTTACTTTTGGCGGCGCTGTGTTTAGAGAAAGCATTGAACCTTTCCAAATGTAAATGACAGAAGTTCCGAGTACCGGAATTACTGTCAGGAGAAATCTTCAAACTTCTCTGGCCGCACCACTGATACACATCACACCGTCATCGCTGGTATAACTCCCAGCCAACTAATAACCGCTGATGATGCCTTCGCTGGCATCTGGTATCTGGTACCCGGTATCCGATACCCGGTACCCGTCATCTGCAGGTGTGTTGTTGACCCCGCACTATCAGAAACTCATAACTGAAATTTTAACATTTACGTTGGGAATCTGTCGATTATTTTAGCAGATAATGTTTTAAATGTATGTTAATGGACGAATTGAGCACCATGTTTGAATTAATCTCAGTGCAGATCAAATTAATGAAGCTTTACGATTCTGATCCAACGTAAAAACATTAATAATAAATAAACATACTCGTTTCGGTTGTTAATGCACGGGTAAATAATGTGAAATATTTCTGCGTAATGCGTAACATTATTCAAGTTCAGTGAACTTTTAATTTTCAAAATAGGAAATACTTATTGTGACTACTGCTCATGTAATCAGTATTTTATGAATTAACAATTCTTTTATGATATGTGTCGTAATTTTTCAGGTTTACTAATATTCGATAGGTTAATTTCTTCTTTCGAAAGGCAATGATTCTACAGATTTGCAATTCGTACAATAATAATATCCCGTGTTTTTTAAGGATCTTTTTTTTTACATGAATACCGCACTGCTCCCGTCTGGAGCCAGCGAGACTATGGCATCCCCAATTGGGGTATGTTGTGAGGCTGAAGGTAGTGGGGAGGGAAGGAGATATGGAAGAGGAAGGTGGGGAAGTACCTGGCTATTCAGATCTGGTCACCAAACACGGCTAAAGCCATTTCAGGCAACGTTTCAATTCTGAATGGTGGTCTTACACCAGGGCGATACTGAGAGTATCTTCCACTCTGGAACGTGCCGCAAATATACTATATATTATTTTAAATGAATAAATTGTGAAATACACAAATTAATCAAATAAAATTTATTTGCCACGCCGGGATTCGATCCCGCGACCTTCGGAATGCGAGTCAAGCCCCTTACCGCTGCACTAACATATTTTATTATCAAATGTATTATAAACGTTATTGAAAACTCATTTTTTTGTCGTTTCAAGTAAAAATGATTAATAAAAAATTCCAAAAGTTTCATTTTTTTTTATTTTGCACGTGAATCGGAAATCTGTTGGATCGAAATTATTACAAAATATTTCATAAAATATAAACAAACACTAAACACTCACCTAACGTGGCCTAACTCTTAAAGATTGAGCTTAATGTATTTAGCAACATTTAGTGATTTTGATAGCGAAACGGCGAGTAGTGTAGATACAAGTAAGCGGTGAGTTTTGTTTGATGGGACGAGAGATGTACGGGATTTGGCTGGGTTTTTAAGCGTTTCGGACTCGGTTAACTGCTGGTAGTTTGTTTAACTGGTGGAGAAGCTGTTGCCAAGCGATATGGTGAAACATCACGAGAATTATCATTGCAAAATAAGACAAGAAATACAGGTTTACTTTTGTGACCAATTTTTTTTTTCACATTCGTCTAGGAACTCAGTTATAATTGACTGGTCTTCGACACAAGGCGATTTTGACACGATTCTGTTTCCAAGATATCTTTTTTGTTAGGACGTTTAAATTCTTCGAGTCTATTGTTGTCTGCGAGCTTTCTGCATTTCGACATATTGCATTTTTAAATCACAAAAGAAATCCTTGAGACAGATAAAAAATAAGCTTTCTCGAAGGTTTTTTTTTTTATTTTCTTCAAGTTTTAATTGATGTTGCTTGAACTTTGGTTCAAATGAATGCATTTGGAACACGAGGTAGATGTTTTATGTTTCACCCATGTGGACACGACCTACTCCTGCTCTTTGATGACCCATCTCTCCTCGATTTTAAATCCATTCGTACCTCCTTCAGCTCCACAAATACATAAAAATAGCTGCAAATATCCACAAATAAATAAAATAAAAATATACTTTAAGAAAAATTAAGACAATGTTGGTAGTTCTTTGTCGAAGTACGATACGGTTAAATATGACAGAATCAGAAAAAGACACATTCACTCAGTGAGTGGAGCTGCCCTCTGGCAAGGCGACACATTAGTTGAGCTGGTAGAGCTCCTTCCTGGCAAGGCGAAGGTCCCTGGGTTCGAGTCTTAAGAGCGTTTAACCAGCCAGCAGACGAAAATCCACATTTCGTCGAAAGTTGTTCTTACGACCGTGCAGGGTGGTTACAATGAGAAAGATTAATTATTCTCCGTACCAGCTTTTTAAAATTATGACTCAATATCGATTTTATTTCATTCCAAATTTTCTTTAATTTAAACTTACATCCAAAAATGCTGAAAGGAGTGATGATAAAACTTTTAAAATAATATACTTTTGTATTTATTTTTTGGTTATAAGTATTTATCATTTTTCAATAATGTCTAATTTAAATAAGAATGTTAAAAAATCTGAAATATATTAGTGTGTAAGTGCGCAAATAAATACACACGGACCAATTTTCGTCAAGAAACACATGTACGTGTTTATTTTTTAATGATTTTATTTAAACTAAAATTAAAATTCTACAACATGCGATACCCAGATTATGTATTGATTTATTTTACTGCATGATTATTATGATTTGAAATGTGTGTGGTATAATAAAAAATCTTTTTTGAAAATATATCAAATCTGCCAACGACCTATGTATAACCTTATTATAATAAAAATAAACATTTATTCTCAAAATTCAAAACTTGCGAATGCTAGATAAAAGAACAATCTTTCGAAATCTATAAATATTTTTGGTGGAAAAGCGTCAATAGTCTAAAATCTGATTTAAAAATGACATATTTCTGGTTTTCTCTGGTAATACCCTCTTAAGTGACCGTATCTTTTTCTAATTTTTCTGTTTTCAGATTGTCGATTGAGTTTCACTAATATTGTCTTTTCTTCTAACACAGCAAACTTATTTTGTGGCACCATTATGATTGAAATCAATAAATTACTTGGTTTTTACCACTTTTATTGTTTATAAAACCTAGGTTTTATAAAAAATAAAAGTGGTAAAAACCAAGTAATTTATTAATTTCAATATTGTCTTTATTTAATTAGAATAGTTTTTTGTTTATTCTCAACCAGTTTGTAGTAATCCAATTTCTTAATATTATTGTTAATTTTAAAAACAACTTACAATTTGAGGTAATTATATTCCAATTGAGGTTTTACTAAATATTAAAATTTAAGGTTTTACTCATTGAGCTAAAAATAAATGTTTTTTTTTTCATTAAGTTTGACGAAAATATTTTAAAAAATGTCATCAATCATTGAAAAAAAAAATTATGTAATCTTAAGGGCCCGCAACCCAAATTTCTACCGATTTCTTACATATTTTCCTTAAACACGGTAAGTTTTAAAGCTATTAAAAATATTTATTGTTCTGTTATACGTGGTGGAATTATATTGTACTAAATTTGAAATTAAAACATTTTTTTAACTTATTTCCACATACGAGTATTTATTTAACCAGTACCGGTTTCATCCTATTATGGACATCTTCAGGCTGGCAATTGTTTCTCCCTGCGTATACCATACCTTGATCTAAATTGTTTCTCCCTGCGTATCCTTTCCCTTCTCGCGTTCCCTCTCACTCTCCCCACTCCACTTCTCCCCTTCCCCCGTCCCGCTAACCCCCCTTCCTGAGTTCCTTTCCCCCCTCCCCCCTCCCCCTCCCCCCTCCCCCCTCCCCCTCCCCGCTCCCCCCCCCTCCACCGGGTCACAGTTCAATATTATACCCCTTACAATATTGCTGCAGTTCTTTCAAAATAGGAGAATTCGTTCCATGCAAAATGTGTGGGGAAAATAATTTCTTCGGAGTGGAACACCCTTTACTTTTAGGGGTATGAAAAATAAATGTTGGTCGATTCTCAGACCTACCAGATAAGCACACAAAATTTCATCAAAATTGGTCCAGCCGTTTCGGAGGAGTATGGTAACAAACACCGTGACACGAGAATTTTATATATTAGATAAATATAATTTTATATAAATTCTCTAACAAAAGAATGTCAATTGCCATCCTGAAGATGTCCATAATAGGATGAAACTGGTACTGGTTAAATAAATATGTGGAAATAAGTTAAAAAATGTTTTAATTTCAACTTTAATACTCTTAAAAATATTATATTGTTATTCTTGAAGATAATATCTAGACATTGCCCGCGCCGAAACGCAAATTATATAAAATTCCCTCGATAGAAAAAAATCGCAAAGTACGCTCCAATAATTATTATAAACACTTAGTTTCAGTTATTTTACAAGTTATATGTATGAAAAAATTAACATTGTTTCTTTAAATGCTGTTTAAGACAATGCCCGCGAGATTTAAACGAGTCGCGTTTTATTAAACATTTTCGCAATTTAAGCATTGATTTTGTCGCTGTAAATGTTAGCGCTCTCCTCCAACATTCATAATTTCGTATCTCTCCATCTTCTTCTTTTAGAGCCCGGTTGCAGAGCCTTAATGTAATTCGCGAGGGAAGAAAACACGTGACAGACCCTTTTACTTGCCCCTTAATTGCTTTACCAAGGCTTTACCTTTGATCTAATCCGCCTCTGTTATTCGACCATTAAGTAATTTATAAATATTTGTTTGAAGTTTGTAAGCATTGTTTTTATCGGAAAATACTATTTTATTTTCATTTCTGCAAGTACGCGTACCCACCAAATCGCTACAGTAACGTTCACTATGGTGATGATCTGAATTATAATAATTGTCTTTGACTTAATTTTCAAACCACGAGAATGTGAGCAGAGGTCACCGGTTGAGAGTTTTTGTTACTTCATACATTCAGATTTCTGATTTCAGGTTATGATTGATTAATCATATTATGTACGTCATCTCTGTTTTCTTAAACTTATGAACCGTATTTTGGCCAACAAATTAAGTATGTTTTATGTAACAAATTTTGCGATTTTTTGGTACTTAATGTTTTATTCTAAACATTTTATATTATTTATACGTTATTGTTATCTTACAAATTTTATTATTATAAATTTATATTGTAATTTCTCTCTATGCTCTTTTTTTATAAATCACAAACTTGCAATTTTCATTGATAAGCCTAAACGGAAAGTTTATATTATAAAATATTAAACATAATATAAATTTTCAAAATTTTTAATTTTTAGAAATTATTATTAATTATTATTTTTTTTAAGAAAGACAATTATTCCCGGGTTACGAATAACCTGACAATATTTGGAAATCTCCTACTACCATCACAGAAACCGTAATTTTTTTTATTGTTCTTTATTTATAAAAATATCTTTGGTGTACAGAGTTTTTACAGGTTTTTCGACTACCACACTAGGCAGTAGGCACATGCCCGTATTATGGTAAAATGTTACTAGTGTTGTGATGGAGGACTTAGCCAGCCGAGGAATCGAACACGGGACGCCTGGGTGGGACCCAAACGCGATGCCAACTCAGCTACCGACCGGTATTAAATTACATCAAATAGAGCTTTGAAAATGTTGGGTTAGGTTAGGCGAATTGAATAATATAAAATTCCATTATATTACTTAGCAGTCAAATCGAATACAACTCAACAGTGTGGGCACCAAGTTAAGGTTGACGTTAGAAAGAATTCAAAATAAATTCCTAAGATTTATTAACTTCAGAATGGGTATTACAAGGGAACGTGTCAATTATGATTATCTACTGTGTCAACTAAATTGATTAAAACTATCGGAACGTAACATAAATAGTTATTGACTTAGCTTGTTAATATAAAATCATAAATTTAATTAAACTATTATACGCACATACCTCGTACACAACGTCAAGGCAATATTTCTCATTTTATTGTGACAACTCCAATACGGAATCACTAATTGTATACTCCCGATCACGTTCGCTGTATACAGAATTTGGGTAATGTTTATATATAAAAACACCAATCTTGATTACATCAAGAAGCAGGGCATCAATCTGCCCAGCTCTGCTTCGAATTATTTCATTTATTTATTGTACTATATTCCCAATGTACTATTTTTTCATCTTCCATGGTGAAGTATTTTGTTTTGGTGATGTTATGATCATTTAGACGTTATTGTGTAATAAATGAAAAAAATAAAACTAGTAATATCTACCGTTTATATAGTAACACTATTAACATAATAAATAAATAAATTAATACGGTGAAGGCAAAATTTGGAATGGTTCGAGTGCGAAAGGTTAATAAAGAACTCGGCAAAGTAGTTGCGGTTCTCGGTCGACGCACGGTACTATGAGTGACCGACTGCGAGTGCGAGCGCTTTGTGTCCTACCAGCGGAGCCCGGAGCACGGAGCGCGCTGCGCAGAGCCTGGCCGGGACACCGCGGCCGCTGTTCTGTAGTTCTGTAGTACGGCACGGTGACGGTGTACGGTGGGTGTAGTGGAGTGTGGAGTGGTCCATGTCCCACCGTAACGTGAAATAAAAAATCGGGCGGTCGTTGAACCGCCGCGGCTACTTTCTCTCAGCGGAGGATCCACCCGGCGTTGCCAGTTGCCAGTTGCCAGTTGCCAGGCCGGGGAGCGACGCACGCTCGGCATTCTCAAGGAGTGGCTAAATCGAGCTTTTCCTATTATTAAATTAAAATATTTTACCATCAACTTTTTGTGCACTACAATTTTTGACATCGTTATTCATTACTAACTTATATTTTACAATCTGATTTGTTTTCTTTTATTTAAAGAAAGAAAAAAAATCCCGGGTAAAATATCACAATTTTTGATCTCTCCCTTCTTTTTTTATCATGTAAAATCAGAAAATGAATAATCGAGGACTTAGCCCGCAGAGGTTTGAAACCGCGATGCATGGATCATCACTTTGGACCACTCGGCCACTAAGTGATCAGAAAATCGAAGATCTATATTATATATCTTATCCTACATCCGACTATAATATACGCCTAGCTAGAATATTTCAATTTAGAAACGTTATACGAAAGTGAAGAGAAATTTGATGTGATTTTTAATTTAAAAAATTACGTCAAATTTCTGTTCAAAATATAAACTATTCCTTAATGACCACAATCAAAATTAACGTCTATTCCTGTCAACTAAGAATCCCGAAACTTTCCATATTCCCGTCCAAAGAACTAACTTAACCTCTTGTGCGAATGCGTCGATAATATTATAAAATCCACTGTGGCAAGATTTCGGACATATTTATCGATAGACCCCGGAACTTTACAAAATTTCTTAAATCTCTTGACTTAACTTGACTTCACTAATCTCATATCGTCTCTTTTTTTACACACCTACTTATTGTTTTATGTTTACGTATTGTTGTACACATGACTGTTTGAAATTTTTAATATTTTAACCTTCCGTCTGTCGTAGGTAGGTATACATTAATAAACTAAAATATATATTTAGAAGTAAGGACATCGATCTACAATCACAACTAGCGAAACAGTTGTTGATATTCA
Source organism: Limnephilus marmoratus (assembly GCA_917880885.1). Classification (NCBI taxonomy): domain Eukaryota; kingdom Metazoa; phylum Arthropoda; class Insecta; order Trichoptera; family Limnephilidae; genus Limnephilus; species Limnephilus marmoratus. The sequence goes on along the minus strand of OU862912.1, from coordinate 21,076,773 downwards.
TGCTAAATAACCATTTCTTCAGTAAATTCTTTGTTATCTTTGAATCAACTATAAAACAACATGTTTTTTTTTGGCGGCTTTTATTTTTAGGCTTATTTCCGTTCGGTTTAAAATAGTCCTGCTTCAACGGCATTTTTTTACATGAGCTCCACACAGGAGGCCCTGAGGAAAATAATTTCCCTCGGGGCCTATGTCATCTTTGGGGATGCTGTGTGGAGGCTTTTTTAAGGAAAGGAAGGAGAGGAGAGTTCTTGGAAGGAAAATATATCAATGTGTTTAACATTTAACATCAATGAAGCACAATTCAAACGACAAGCTTTGTTGCTGTTAGTCTAAATCTTTTTATCTTATCTGTAAATATTTTCTCTTTTAAAAACGATTTGAAATTTTAATTTTGTAATGTTTTTAAAATTAATGAATTAAATTGAATTGTATTGAATTGAAAAAAGGGTGTAAGGGGTGGGTTGGAATCTGGGGTTCAGTATATCCTGGTCATCCGCCTCCAAGACCTAGACAAACCTCACCCCATGAACCCGGGGGGCACCCCTGCTAAATCACTAACCGTAGCGAACCACTTGGGGTGACCTACGGCAGAGGTGTTGGTTATCCAATAAAGATTCCCGGGGCGGCGGTACCCATTCCCGCCTCCCAAATTGATTGCATTTATGACTGATATGCCTGGTTATCGGAAGCATATCGGAAACGTTTTGTATTTTCACTATGTGCTGTGTGCAAATTCAAAGCAGGGAAAACGATTTTAAATTTTGCTAACATTATCCTGGTTTTTAATATAGCAATCGAAAAAATCAATGGATTTTCTCAAATTAAATTTAGTAATTTAAATTACACTGACAACTTTGCAAATATAATATTTATTATAACATTTTCTCCACAATATTTTTTACACTGTTGCCAGATCTTTAGCCTAATACACTAATCTCATTTATATAAATTTGTATTCTATACCTGCGCCGAAGATATTTTAAATAAAAATGGAATTCGGTTATTTCGGAAAAAAAAATATCTGCCCACATAAAATGATTTATAGGTTTTCTTATCCCTATAAAATCATATCGAAAAGCAGAAACCAATCTTGATTGAGTGAACCGATATTAGTTTCCGCAATACTTTCTGGAAGTAGTTTTAAAAAGAAAGGTGAAAAATATTCGTGCACATGTGCGGTCAACCGTTAAGTGTCAAATGTTCTAAAGTTATGGAGGTCTCTTTATTTCGCGATTTCTTTAAGTGACAAGTAGCATTTTACGTAATACAGTATCGATAAAAATCTGTAAATGTAGTGTCTTATTAATCCATAATCATTATTTATGTAATGCTTGTAAAATGTAGGTAGTCTCAAGTCATAAACCATTTTCATAACTTTACAGCAATGCGTATAATAATAATAATAATAACATAGTATTTATATAGCGCAGTTTTGTGATATTTCACTTCAAGTGCGCTTAATTATAATAAACTTAAAATTAACCTACAGTGTTCCTTACGAGTCCTTAAAAAATTAATTAAATAATGTGAAATAACCCCAGTAAATTTATTTAATAATGTGAAATATCCCCAGTAAAATCCATAAAAATAGTTAAAATAACTAAAGACCAAATAACATTGATCTATTAAATCTCCAAACATGTTTAATATTCTGTGCAGAGTCTAAGTATCGTCAAAATGTTAATATCCAATATTGTATGTACGTGGTCTATAATCGTTGAAATATCTGTTTTCTTTGCATTTCGGACGATAATTCAAACTTTTTGATTTCAACTTGTATTGTGTTTCGAAAATATGTATGTATTGTTCACCTTAGACAACGTCAATTAATAATAATAGTATAACATAACATAAATTCATTATCAACAAAGCATAAATTAAAATTATTCTGATATTTAATTTTTAGCACTATACATTCGTTAAAATAGAAGTAATAAACGATATTTCTCACACCTAAATAGGCTAATGACATAGCGGTGAAAGTATTTTTATTACTTTCCGTATGAAAAATAAATATTATGTTAAAATTTTACGCAATAAGGTGTGTTTTCATTTTGCGAAATTTTAAATCTGACCGAATGACTTGGATTTCAAAACGGCTGAAATCGCACGGTTTCTTAAATTTTAGGAAAAAAATCATCAAATGTTTCAGGCGTCACCTTATCTTACACACGTATTCGTTTTTTAAAGTGACAATCTCGTAGTTTCTATTCAATCATATCGGACAATCTCACGCAACGCGTTACGTCACAGATATCCGAATGGAAATAGTGATTTGTCGGCTGTATTGAAAGTTTCCAAAAAGCAACGGACACTTTGACGCAATGCAACTTCCACTCGATTTGTAATTCTTATGTGAGTGTGGAGTTGGTTTCTCTCTTTTGACTCTGTGATCTGGTTCGATTTGGATTATGATTGCTCGTTGGCTTCCGTCGGTTGTGTACCTGACCGGGTTGTGGGGGTTTATTGAACCCGAGCCAAAAATATCGGCAATGCAACCAACCTGGTGGGATATTATAGGCTCTCAACTCTCAATGGAGTCGGACCACACTAATAGCCAACATAATAATATGCAAATGTGCACGTAACGCAGTATCAGTACCAATACAAGTACCCAGCCGGCTATGTAATTCACAAGACGATCAAACATCTATATATTCAGAATCGAATAAAACCGTTGGGTTTTGATTGAAACTGTATTTATACCATCATCTCATGAGGCTAAATAAAATTATAACACTTTTTGTGATGAACGCGTTTAACAAAATGGTTAATAATGTAGTAACGGGTGTGTGCGCCGGAACAACTACTTAACCGTTAAACCTAGTAATAAACACCTCAGTCAGTGCTCAGATTTAAGGAGCAAACCGGAACAGTGTTCCGGTTGATGGAATCCTTCGGCCCTGCCGTTCCTGTTTATGAAAATTAAAAAGAAAAATAAAGTACTAATTACCAAACAGTTAAAGAAATTTGATTACTTTCTGTGCTTACTTTCTCGTTCATTGTCCATGACCAATTTTTAATCCCATAAAAGGGTAAAAATTTGTGTCCAAATAAGACACCCCTCCTTTTTAGTCTCTATTGAAATGGTGGCCTAGAACTCGGTTTACTGAACCTATCCTAAAGAATCCTGATTGCGAATAAACTTGAGTTATTTTACGTTTTTTACGGTACTATACATATTTATTAAACGTGCTTTTTAAAGAATAGAGAACTCCAGTCCATTTTTTTATTTTTTTTAATGAATAATGACCTTCTAACTTAAATAACTGCATTTTTATTTTTATTTTTAGAGTTAGTTTTATTAGTTAAAATAATTGTCAAAGTTTTAATTTTTCAAGACCCCCCGAAAACCACCGTATGTATGGTGAATCGTGTGACGTCATCACTCCTGAAAAATTAGTATAGGATCGGGCAATCAGCTGATCTTCTTGATTACTATTTTTTTTGTGCAGTGGTTTTTTAATATTTTCAATAATAGAGATAAACTAATAAGAGATACCTTTATTTTTGAAACATTATTTAGGCCAAAATTATGTTTCAATAAACACAACAACTAAATCTCTATAAACAGTATGTAAATAAACGAATAAATTAATACGATGGCTTCTGTCATATCATACATTCCCATACAATGGCTTTACGGTTACGTCACGACACGTCGAACAGTGACGTCACCTTGACGGCGTGTTTTTACGAACCGATTAATAATTTTTAAAAAACTCTGCGTTTAATATTATTAAATAAAACTTATATATTCAGAATCAGCGTTTATATGAACATATTTTTTTAAAGCCAGGATATTTTTCACTGGAGTTCCTTATTCATAAAATATAGCAATGTTTATTATGACTTGCTCCAAGCGTTATGCGCTACAGAATAGCGCAATGCGTATTGTTGCAAAGTTTCGTAAATTTAAACCCTGCTGTTGTTACCATGGCTATTATCATTAAGAATATTAAGATGAAGCCATGCGAAATAATGCAAAATCATACAAAATCATATGCTTTGGGTTTGAAAATTTCATTGCTAAGAAATATTATAGACGCTTCAATTAAATACTGCAAATAGAATAGAATGTCTTGGAAATAATCGGATATTTTTTAATAAGTCCTTTTGTAAGTCTGGAAAAAAATAGTATCAGGCATATAAAAAATATTTGTACCAAAATCTCCTACTAATTAATCAATTTTCGGATAAAGTTTCATTATGTAATGTGGCAAATTAAGTTCTTTACAAAATAATCGGAAAACATTTTAATATTTTTGCCTGAATTTCACAAAATTTAATTTTTTATCTAATTTTATTTTTATTATTTCTGTATCTGTTTAAAAATCATCTGTCATGAATTAATTGTATAACCAAACATGTAAAAGCTCTTTGGGCGTTAAATAAATAAAAAAATAAAAAATAAAACAAAACAATGCAATTTCGCGCTATTGTTTTCGGCATGAATCAAAATGGTGAGCGTTCTACGAATTTGGATTTGAGAATTAAACCTTACGCCAGCGCCGTTCGCATAAGGACTACGTGTACATTTTGTATTAGTTGCCGCTCCGACACAGGGGTGTGTGGACGTTAACGGACTTGATGTCGGTTGGTTCGGTGCAATCGATTTTAAATTTCCTTGTTATTATAATAAACAATGTGTAAAGGTTTTTTTACAGGTATTTACGAAATCAACCTGTAAAACATAACTCACAAATACTTCCTCTAACCTTTCCAAAAATGTTTGCTCAAGTATTTTTTAAATCCCTCCCAAAAAGAGGCGTGGATTTCGATGTCGAATTTTCCAAGGACTAGGGGATCACCTTAATCCTATTTTTTCACAATTTATTTTGTTCGTAGATTAATCATTTATTCAAATATTAGTAGTACTCAGATGTACTGCTGACTGTCAAAAAATGCAGGAGGATCTAAACCGTCTTAGTGTTTACTATACACAACATATCCTTAAAATTAATGTTAAAAAGTGTTTCGTCGTGAATTTCACACGAAATAAGAATATCATTACCAATGAATATAATCTGAACGGCTCAATATTAATTAACAAAACAGAAGTCAAAGATTTAGGAGTGACATTGGACTCTAAGCTTATTTATGATATTCATATAGACTCAGTCACATCAAAAGCCTAGAAAATATTAGGATTCATTCTTAGGACATGTAAAAAATTCAATAATTTTAGAACAATGAAAATCCTATATTTTGCTTATGTCCGCAGCTTACTAGAATACGCGTCACAAGCTTGGAACCTGCAACACAAATCATATGTGGAAAATCTAGAACGTATTCAAAATCGTTTTCTACGATACTTAGATTTCCGCAGCTACCGCACACACCTAAATCACCAAGATTCAGCCACGTACTTCAATATACTATCATTAGAAGTTCGAAGAAGCTCGGCCGATGTACTTTTTCTTCAAAAAATTGCCAGATCCGTTGTAGATTGCCCAGAACTCTTAGGACGAATACAGATACGAGTTTCTAACAGACGAACCAGATCAGACACGATTCTTAGCCTCCCTCGGTGCAACACAAATTCTAAGCAGAACTCTTTCATCTATCGTGCATCCAACACTTTCAACACACACTATACACAATTTGACATTTTTAACTCTGCACCACAGTCCTTAAAATCATACAGACGCTCTCTCGATACTCTACAATAACAATAACTATAGATACCCTCTAATACAACCACCACTCTATGAACTTCCTTTTTTTCTTTTTTTTTTCTCTTTTAATTTTTCTCACGCATATTTTTACTAATATACCTCAACTTAACCGATCCTTCTCCCTCCATCCCCCCATCCTTCCACCTCCCTATTCCTACCTAAATAACTCGGCTCATGTAATTTTTCATTAGTATATATCTCTGGAATCACTACACTGTGGAAACCTGTAAATGGTTCAATTATCGTGACTCAATTACTATTTGCTTTGTTATTAATGTAAACTGTTATTAATGTATCCCAAATAAATAAATAAAATAACATCAAAATAATTGATTCCGAAAAAAAAGTTTTTTTTTTATTAGCTCCACACAGGAGGCCCTGAGAAAAATAGTTAACCTCAGCGCCTATGTTATCTTTGGGATGCTGTGTGGAGGGTATTTTTATGAAAGGAAGGAGAGGAAGTTCTGGGAAGGAACAATGTATGAGGGATGGGTAGGAATCGGGGGTTCGGTGTGTCCAGGAGTGACGGACGTACGAATCCATCCCTTCCACTGCGTGCCAGGCGATGGCAAAAGGCCTCTCTCAACCAGTCTCTCCCGGTCTGTTACGAAGTTGGTGCTTAGACGCATCCGCCGCCAAGGCCTGGACAAACCCGACCCCATGAACCGGTCAACCCTGCTAAGTCATCAAAGGTAGCGAACCATAAAAGAGTAAAAACAAAATAAAAATATTTAGACTACTATATTTTTCAAATTTATTTTTAAAGGTTAGCACAGTAGGAGAAAATACCGTGGAAAATGTTACTTTTCTTCATGAATAATAGTATGGTAATGCCAATATGTGAGCTACCAGTAATTTGCAATCGATAATCCAATGAATGGTTCCTGGGGCGGCCATATCCGTTCCGGCCTACCAAATGTATATCTAATATCTGTCTCGATGACGACTTTTTGAAAACATTTTTTATATTGCCCCAAGATTTCAACCAGTTGCATTCAAATTCGTATAAGGTATGTTAAAATCCTCAACCACTCTCGCAGTCCATCAGAAGTCCATTTTTAGCTTCGTGCCCACGTTCGCCCGAACGACAAAATAATAATTTTGCTTCGTAAAATATTTGGACACTTAATATGCTCAACATGACGGGCTGGGATTGTATCCTCTCTGTCGAAAATCGGCAATGTGTTCTGTTGGGCAACCACGAAATAATGGAATATGCCGCAAGACTTTGGTATGTCACTCTGGTATGTAAATTGACATACACAATATATTGGCCATCGTACATTACACAAGACGCCGCGAACCCAACCAGCCGAACATGGAACGGTCAGCAAACAAAAGAAATCTGACCATCAAAATACCATTAAACTTTATCTCTTTGATTGTTCATTGAGTACTGCCGGTGATATTTGTTTACTAATTTTATTTTTACAAGCTATCTTATGTATTAATTTGCGAACATTGAAGAAGCTGTATTATTTGTTCGTTTTATGTTCTCTCTGATTTTAACTCTTCCGATATTTATTATTTTTTAATTTAATCCTATGATGAAATTTTACTAATTTTCATTCATTTTTGTAGCAGAATGTCTATTGTTTACTATATAAATATTGACAAGATACAATGCTCATGGTAAAATGATAATAAAAGGCACTACAGTACTACACACTATGTGGAATAGCCTTCGGTGGTCACTTAGTATTGTCCCAATTTTATAAATAGTTCGAAGATCATTCATTTAGACCCGCACTTCCTTGACGATGCGATTCTTTGTACAACGTTCAACAATCGGTTGCCTTTTGGTCCCAGGAATTCCTTTGTCTCTGCATTTCCAGGTCTATCAGAACATTGTCATGGTCTGCCTAAAGGTCTTGTTCTAGTTGTCTTGGCTTCGTTTACATCTTGAAGGCTTTGTGTTCCCCCGCATGGCATTCAAGACCAGTACAAGCCAATCGACTGGATCGAAATCTGTGAAATCTTGTCTCAGGACTTCATCACCCCGAGTGCTGAATTTACTGATATTTTAGAATTGTTGGTTATGTCTGTGACTCGGCTCTAGGAGCGGTTAGTGGAAAATGATGTGCTTAGTAATTATATTGATTGAACAGGTAGTTACATGCTTATCAAATATCATCTCTCCTATATCTTTACCAACCATATCCTCCGCACAAAATTTTGCTCAATATTGGAAAAGCCATAGATCCACTTAATTTAACTAAAAAATACATACATATCTCTTTTTGGGGCCTTATGATCATCGGAGTCTGTTATGCTATATTGTTTTATTTTGTTGAATACTGCAACTCTTTTTATAGTGCCTATCTGTGTTACATTATAAAATGTATTTGTTCGGGTGAGTCCATCGATTAAATGCATAACTAATTTAATCTGTGCTAGGTTTCGTCCGTTCAAACACTCTAAGAATTATTCCACACGGGATGTCACTTAAATACCATTAATATGATGTCCATTCCCCTGTCATTACCTTTAGCCTGCAGTGGCCGCAGTACAGAGTGCTCAGTGCGGCGTTGTGCAGTCACCGCACGTCACAAATGCGGCTCGAGAATATAAACAATTGTGAATAATAGGAGCTAACATCGGTCATCGTTCTAGTTACATCGAATAAATTATCGAAGATATTGAGTAGTCTATTCACGCTGCGTTCGCTGCTACTCGAGAGGCAGAAGCGAACTTCATAATCTTAGTAACTTAGAAAAACTCGACAGGAATAACTCGGCATTCGTATTGCTTATATACATAATAGTTGTTCTTCTTTTGAAGTTAACATATACGAGTATATTTAAATGGAGAGACCTTAACCAATTTCACAGCGATAATATTTAATTTGATTTGCATCTTTGCTCAAATAATTTAAAATTAATAAAATACTTGGTTCTAACCACTTTTATTGTTTAAAAAACCAACATGTTTCGAAAGCAATGCTTACTTCGTCAGGGTTTAGTTAAAACTAATCACAACAATAGATTTAGATGTTAATGGACAGGCGAGAGTGGTAAAGGGGGAGGGGGGAGGCGGGATTTAACAGGGCGTGCTGAAACATTTTAATTGACCCTAAGTCATCAATTATTTGATAACTGTTGTTATAAATGAAATTTGTATTTTATATGTAAAAGCCCAATAGGGCGTCAATAAATAAATAAATAAATAACAATTGCAGTTACAATGGTGCTAAAAAAATAAAAGTCACTCTGGTGAAAAATCCATTTTGTGGAAGCGTAAAGTGTTTACTAAGGGTTTAAAGCGAATCGTTTATTAATTTTCTTTAGTTTGTCATGTTAAAGTGCGAGTTTAATTATTTGATATTTATTTCGATCCTCCGGGAGTCCAACCCGTGACCTCTCGATCGGCAGGCAGACTCACCACCGCGAGGCCAGCTAACAGTAGTTACGGGGTGAGACCAAAACAAAGAATCTCCAAAACGCCTGATCCCGTAATGGGTCACCATGCCGGATCTGTCGGGACCGGTTAGAGCCGGATCGGATGAACTGGCCGCTGTAGGCTCGCTGGCGTAGGCTGCTGCGGGGTGACCAGTCACCAGTGACCAGTGACCAGGTGACCGACAGAGCCGCTGAATGGCTCGGGGGCGGTCATCGAACTCGAGGTTTCGCTTTCGTTAAGGATAACTGTACCCGACTCCGGCAAGTGCATGGTCCGCCCGGGACTGACGACTCGGCACTCCGCGCAGATGATGACTCCGCCGGGACCCAAACAGACGTTTATCTCCGCACTCCACGAGATTAACACTTTTTGCCGATATTACGTAACACATTCATTAAAATATCACAGTCGTAACACTATTGTTAACACTATCAGAGAGATTCAAAACTCGTTTTGAACAAGCCAAAAGGTATAAACTTTTTAATAAATTATTTCTCGTAAAATTATTAAGAAATACTATAAAATGGTTTTGTGTTTAATTTGTAGAACCTCATTTAATTTAAAATAAATTAATGTAAACCAAAATTAATAATGCTTTATTAAATTCTAGAAGTATTTTAGTTTTTATTATTTTGACAGCTATTTCAGCGTTCAAGGCCATTTTAAAATGACCTTGAACGTCAAAACAGTTAAAACAATAATAAAAAAATTAAAATACTTGCAGAACTTAATGATATTATTAAATTTGATTGTAGTTAAATTTAAAAAAAAATTAAGAATTTTTTTTAACATTAGTCACAGGAGGCACTAAGGAAAAAAATACCTCATATCTTTGGAGATGCTGACTGGAGGGTCTTTCTGGGGAAAGGAAGGAGAGGAAGTTCGGGGAAGGCACTAAGGAAAAAAATACCTCATATCTTTGGAGATGCTGACTGGAGGGTCTTTCTGGGGAAAGGAAGGAGAGGAAGTTCGGGGAAGGTAAAGATACGAGGGTGGGTAGGAATTTGGAATAAATGTGTCCAGGAGTGACGGACGTATGAATCATCCCTCCCACTGCGGTGCAAGGCGATGCGTCGAAAGAGTCCTGCTGGAGAGTTCAAAAGGTTTCCCTCAACCAGTCTCGCTGTAAGTGGGCAAACGCCATCGCCGCCAACACCTAGACAAACCTTAATCCGAGAATCCGGACTAAGTCATCAAACGTTGCGAACCACTTGGGGTGACCTGCGGCAGGGGTTTTGGTTATCCAATAAATGGTTTCCGGGGCGGCGGTACCCATACTCGCCTCCCAAATTAAAGTAAAGATATTTATTTGCACTTTTTTCCAGAATGCAAGACGTTTTCTTTAATTATCGCCTCAGTTAGGAGCGGATCAAATCCAAGTTCCCTACCCACCCTAGTTGACTTCCACCCACGATAACTTTATTTAATAATAATTTTATTGTATATGAGGAATATAAATGTATCCTTTTTAATGATTAAGTTTGCCGTCATAGATAAATGACCGTTTAGGAAAAGTAGTAAAAGGGAAAATTGTTAATTCTTGTAAAACAAGGAAAATCTAAACATAAAATTCAAAGTACAGGTGATTAGGGGAGTAGGTTAAAGCTGATGTCAAAAGCTATTTGTTTTAGCAATTCGTGCATAAATAATGTAAGATGTTGGTGTTCACGTGTTCCAAGCTCGGGGCAATAACCGATGAGCTCACATTACGTGACTGCAGTTATATCATGTCAAATGATCTGCAATACAAGATCGTTTGATTGGGAAACACAATAGCCACTAGTGTGTTATTGAACACATAAAAAAAGTAAAAAAAAACAAGTAATGAAAATTCAGTAAATGGTGTCAGGTGTAGGGTAAACAGTTTAGTTTAAATAGGTAAACAGTTTCCATCCCACTATGGTCGAAGAGATACTTAATTATTGAATGTGGGTACATTTACTGATAATTAGATTAAAATATTACATTACATTGTCACTCGATGGAAATACATAATACAGTAACAAATGAAATAGGTTTAGACATAATTTTTTTATATTTTATTTTTATTGTAATATAAATAATATGGTTTACATGTATAGGCATATATTTTATAAAATATTATATTTAAGGTCATCATTGGTCATGTATACCTTATCAGAAAAGAAGAGCTCTTCTGCCTGATAAGGGAGCCACGATTCTTACTTAGATTGTATTTTATGTTATGTTTTGTATAAAATATTTTCTTCTAACTATAAGTTTTTTTCGAAAATTGTTTAATTTTATTTATTTGTTCCGATTGGTTGATGATACAACGCAATTCACAAGGGAGGTTATTATAGTTTTTTATGGCTTGGAAAATATAATGGTTTTGCATTTCAGTTATTTTTAAATTAGGTGTAATAAATTGGTTTCCATTTTTCATTAGTTTGTAAAATTCTTGATATTCTTTGTTATTTTTTTTCTTCACGCCTATTTAATTTAATGATTGTATTATGATAGAGTATGATACAAAAACCACCATTCACTGGCTTGAAATGGCTTTATCCGTGTTTTGTCACCAGATGTGAATAGTCCGGTTGTTCACAACTTTCCCCACCCCATTTCCACCTTCCTACTAAATTTAACTTCACAACATTCCCCAATTGGCATCGCCATAGCTTTACCGCCTTACCGGCTCACGGCAGTTTGGGACTCTTATGGGAAATTTACGAAAGGGAGGATGGAACATGTTTTAATTATTTTATTATCAGTATTTAATGATTCGGCAGGGTTTGAATTTAGGTAATTTATTTTTTCAAACGGAACACGAAAACTTCAATTAATCGATGATAACAATCGGTTTTGATAATAGTATATTGCCAAGACCGTTATTGGGATATTTAACAGCAATTGAATTTTTTTTTAAAGTTACACGACGTCGATCAAGTGAAATAAAGGAGCATTGCAAATTAAATGATTTCTGCGGCAAATTTCAGTCCAAATTTCACGTTTTGGGGAAACCCGTCATAGTAACGGTGTGGCACGGTTAATTATGATACGGTGCTTACTTGTTTTTATTTATATCGCAGAATGAAACCCCACTTTTAGTGATCAAATTAACGTTCGGTAAGAGTTTGATTCGAGAGTTTATTTAAAAGTAAACTTAAGGTCGATGATCGCAAAATTTACATACTATTAAAAACAAGGAGAATGGTTCGATCACTTTTGGATTGCATTAAGCATTAACGATACAATCGTAATAACATTTAATTGAATTTTCGACTCTGAGTGAAAGTGCTATTAAGTTGATGTGACAAAGGGATCTAAATGACTTTTTAAAATAAAATTTGAATTTCGAATGGATTTTATATTCATCTTTATGGTACTACCGTATTAATTATCTCTATAAATAAATCGTCGAGTTAAAAACATTTCAAATTAATGCTACTAACAAAAAACTGTCCAATATGGACAGAATAACCGACGCGATTAAGTAATGCGTTAAATATGAAAATAATTTATCCAAAATACTAAATAATAATTTGCAGGAATATTAAACAAGTTAAGGGACGAGTGATCACATAAATTTTTCCGCCAGTCTTTTCCGAAGGTAGAATTAGTTTGCTAATATTATATTATAAAAAGTATTGATAATATATTTGATGGAATAATTATATTTATTAATATTAATATAATTAAATATAATGTCAATTTAAACTATATATATTTATTAAGTTTTCTGTATTCATTGATTTTTTTATTACATTAATGACCACCATGCTAGGTACATGCCTATTGATAATGTTTTTTTTTTGTAGAACTGTAATAAAACCAAAAACAAAACAATACGCTTTGCAGTACCGTTGTGTAAAAATGAAGGGTTTTAATTGAAGGGTTTGGCTCTTGCCCTCAAGTTGATGTTTTTCAGTTAAACCGAGGGTGGCCAGTATTTTTCTGGATGTAGGTGGATGTGATTATAATTACAATAATAATTGCTTTACTTTAAAATTTTAATAATCAATAATCTTGTTTATTGTGGTTGTTTCGATTCACGTCGCCATTTTCCTGAAATAATAACAAGGAACACAAAGCTGCGTCTTATGTCGCGACATGACGTAATGAATTATGCCAAAAGTTAATAACAAGTTGACACGGGTTCTGCTTCTGCTTCATGTCCATAACTTGACGACTCTGAGCCTCAGTTAACAATTTTACGCAGGGCTATCAAAACACACAGAAAATATAAAAAAATATATATTTATCCATTCTACAAAATAATTATACGGTGTCGAAGTTTTTTATTACGTTTAGTAAGAATTGTTGTAAATAGTCCTATATTACATACATACTAGCAGTTAAAAACCCTCTCCGCAGGTTTTTGCTGCTAGGCCCTGCGGGCAGCTTTTGGTTCGGCTTCGCCCAGTTTGAGTGACCATTTTATAAATCCGATAGGAACTGGTTCCAAAAATAGCCGGTTTTTCGGATCTACTGTGATTCAGCAGATTGTCGTTTGTTATTATTCAGCAGATTCATATATAGGCAACGATGTCATGTGTAATACTCGTATATAACCGCTTGATATTATTATTCACAACTGCCAGTAACAATAATAATCATATTACCGTCAATTCTCAAAAGATACTCAAAATTACAAATCCGTAGTACTTATACCTGCCAGCGGCATGTATAAGTATGCGGCATGTATGAGAGTTGCATTCTCAAATGCAACTCTCGAATTATTAAATTTCAACTGTACAATCTCTGGCCTATTAATACTCTTCGATGTATAACGCTTTGAAAGATATATAATATAAGTGTTTTGAGAATATTAGCGTAACCACCGCCTGTTTGGCCAAGACCGCTAGAGGGTAGAGCTTCCTAGAGCATATAATTAATTATACAAGAATTATATTGAATTTATATTTTTAAAGATGTGTTAAATCTCTCTATGCGGCGCTGTCAATCTATTTTTTCCTTCCTTTTGATCGAATGTTTTATCTTTTTAGATGTTTTATTTGTGGTGTTGTGGTCATTTGTACAAAACGTCTAATAATTATGCATTTTGAACATTCATTCAAGAACATTAATTCAAGAACAGTTCATTTATTTAAAACTTAAAATTATATTTAGCTTAATACTACCTTTTCCAAATTACGGTATGTCTGAAACGTGTAGTAATATTTTTAGTGAAGCGGGTTTCGGTCTTCACTGGGCTTGGAAATTTTCTCTTCCGCTCTTTCAACTTCAAAAACATTTCCTCCGAAAAGTGCACGACATTGGTACTAAAAGAAAACATTACTCCACTATTTATAGAATTCCTTGGTCGCCTTCAAACCCGATCCGTTAGGTATAACGAACCCGTCAATCTAATAATAGACGGTGAATTAAATTACTATTATTACGACTATAACAGAAACAGTAATCTCTGATAACCCTGAGCGTAAAAAGTCAAATACAAAAATAAGGAAATGAGCCAGATGAATTTAAGTGATTCAATTGGTTAGTTGCAGCTCATTGAACTTTATTTCAAGGAACTATCTTTCAGCTCGTGTTTGTTGAATAAGTGTATCCTTCATCCCGAAGTTTGACCTGCCTATAACGAGGAAGAGCTTTAAATGTCATTGACTTTGCGGATTGAATTATGGAAGAGATACCTTGAACGCCTATTATTGGTAATGGCATTGCGAATCAGCTAATGCCTACTCTTCCTTCTTATTTATGTTTTCATGCTAAATTTGCACAAAAATATGTACGTATTGTTTATTTTCTCTAGACGAGCACTTGTGATGTCGAGATATACTCGTATGCACCATTTTTTACCTTGGTAAAATGTGCAAGAATTGGATTTTGATTTTCGAAAGTTTGTTTTAATTTTTGGAAAAGTTTTCTGGAATCATCAAGCCCTCCCATTACTCTTGATTTTTTATTATTCAAAACATCGATAGCGTTGTATATTTTAATGTTAGCACTCTAGCTCTCTAAAAACTCACGGACCGCCAACAATCAACATGTGTATATATATTATGTAAGGGAAATTAAAGTTCTTTTTAATTTTCGTCACGGTATATGCTACATAAATGATTCACGAGGAGGTTATCAAAATGTAAATATCATGGGTGGCACTCCTCCTTCAAAATGTGACTAAAAGTTATTTAAATAACTTAATAGAATGTTTATGTCGTCGCGTCGTACAGTAAAACGTTAATCCATCATTTTTTAACTTTACTTTAAATATCGTAAGTGAAGCATGTTTACATGAATTAATTTATTGCTGGATCGTTAAAAAACTTTCGACTGAACATCAGAATGTTCTAAGATATTATACTTATCTATTGTCTAGGTCTAGGTCTGGGTCCGTAAACATCTTCTCTCTCCTAGGCTGATTGGAATTTTCCTCCCAATCGAGCCCCAGTCTCTCGGTTAATTACCATTGTAATCTCTGAAAATGTAAAACAAACCGCTTAAGGAAACCACAATGCAAATCTGACTTGTGAGATCACACCGCCTCTCGATAAAGTCACGTTTCTCGGAAAAACGAATAATTTTCCACTAACTGTGTGGAATGTTGAACCGTTTGCATGTTATTTACTGCTTTGTTGAGAAGCCTGTGCCATTATTCATTAATCAATTATGCTTCTGCTAGTAATGTGTATTTAATATTTAAATTATAGCCTGCCTCTACCGACACGCCTGGGTTACACCTGTAAGCAAGTTCAACACTGCGCTTACATCATTATCGGCCGATCAAGCTTTTTTACCTTTGACTAAAATTTACGAGCACTTTGTTCCAGGTGTTATGCTTTGCATCACCGTGCATAATAAAAGTGCCTAATATTAGACAAACAAGAATGTATTTGGTGTATGTATTATAGAATGTATTATACCTACCTATCTATGCTAATTTGTGAACTAAAATGAGTAACTGGCTACTCGAGGTCACTAATATTACTTCGGTGTTTGCAAAAAATATTCGTGCATTTCGTTTAATATTATATTTGGTATTTGCTATGTTCAAACCTTGGATACTATTTATTATAAGACATCTAATGATGTCGTCAATATTTTCTAAAATTAATATATCTTGTTCGAAACATTTACGCCTTATCCCGTTATTATCTAAATATTTATATTAATATTTTATTATTCCATACATGACGGCCTCCGACGTCGAGGGGTAAGGCTCTTGACTACAAATCCGGAGGTCAAAGGTTTAAATCCGAAATGCGCACTAAATTTCAGTTTTACTTAAAACCTGATAAAGTAAGCATTGCTTACGAATCATGTCGGTTTTTTAAACAATAAATAAGTAAGGAGTAGTAAAAGTAAGTATTCTGTTAATTTGAATTAAATTTTATTTGTTTAATTTATGTTGTTTCTCAATCAATTCATTTAAAAATGGTATATTATAGATTATATTATATTTACTGCTTGTTCCAGAGAAGAAGATATTTTCAGTATACTTGTAGCCCAGTTTAAAGACTATCATTTAGATTTGAAACGTTGCTTGAAATAGCATTGGCTATATTTGGTGTCCTGATTAGAATAGCCCGGCACTCCCCCACCTTCCTCTTTCCAATCTCCTACCCCTCCCCAGTGCCTTCTCTACCGCTTTCTCACAAAATACTGCAATTGGGATGGGACTAAAAAAATCTCCTGGAAACCAATCCGTTCGATTTTCTTTTTTCAAGCCTTTCTACTTCCCTTGTCCATTTACTTCAGTCGAGAAATATATCCAAAAATAAACTGAGCTCACGATGCGCAACGCCTGGGTGCGAACCCGATGCTTTGGACTACTCGGCTGCAAATCAGAACCTGTATTAGGGTTTTTTTTACATTAGGTCCACACAGGAGGCCTTGAGGAAAATAATTCCCGTCAGGGCCCATGTTATCTCTGGGGATGCTGTGTGGAGGATCAATTTAGGAAAGAAAGTTCTGGAAAAAAATAATATGAGCGGGTGTAGGAATCTGGAGGTCAGTGTGTCCAGGGATGACGTACGTATGAATCAATACCTCCCACTGCGGTGCAGGGCGATATTTCGAGAGAGTACGGCTGGAGAAGTCAAAGGAATTACCCCAACCATTCTCTCTCGATCCGGCCTACCATGCAGCTAGTTTGATAGTTGAGATTATTTTGGTAAAGTTTTGCTTCTACCGCGTGTTAATTTTTTACATTAGCTCGTCACAGGAGGCTCTGAGGAAAATAATTTTCCTCAGCGCCTATTATATTTTTATATTTTTGTATGGGGATGCTGTGTGGAGGTTTCTTTTTAGGAAAGGAAGGGGAGGAAGTTCTGGGAAGGAAAAGGGTAAGGGGGTGGGTAGGAATCTGGGGGTCAGTGTGTTCAGTAGTGACGGACGTATGAATTAATCCCTTCCACTGCGGTGCAAAGCGATATTCCGAGAGAGTGCGGCTAAAGAAGTCAAAAAGACTCCATTAACCATTCTTTCTCGATCCGTCTTGCTATGCAGCTGTTGGGCAGATGCATCCGCCGCCAAGACCCGGACAAACCTCACCCCATGAACCGGGTACCCCTGCTAAGTCACCAAACGTGGCGAACCACTTAAGTGACCTACGGCAGAGGTGTTGGTTATTCAATAAATGATTTTCGGGGTGGCAAAACTGAACTCACGATGCGCAACGCCTGGGTGCTAACCCGATTCTTCGGACTGCTCGGCTGCAAAACAGAACGTATATTAGGTGATAAGCAATCATTTCGAAAAAAATGTTTCAACCAAAAAGGGCAAGAACATTTTAGTTGTTGCTTTACCCTGAATTAATTGTATCGAAATTCTAAGTGAATAAATAGTATGCTATAATTCCGCAATGCAAATATTTATTACGACGTCAATGAATGCACGCCATTCAGCAAACTGGTCACGTAGTACCGAGATATTAGAACACAGATAACCAGGAGGTGTAAACTCGGCGGTTGTTGAACTCGACGGGGGTTCAATACTAATGGCTAATTATTATATTTATTCAATTATTATTATTTTTTTAATATATTTTTTTATAGATGTTCTAGAAGCTGGCTTGAGGTTTGATCAGACCTTGACTGTCCTCTGTCCTGCATCTGACTACCCAACGCTGAATTTTCTTTTAGTCTTCGGGTATTTTACCCCAAATATTCAGTTAACATTCTTTGAGGCTTCACTGAGTGGTTGGCTAAGGGCCACGGAAGCTAAGTATAAGGAAGCAATTAAACCTGCCGAAATTAAAAAATGTAGGTACAAATGTAAAAAAATATATTATATTAAAGTATTGGTTCGCTGAAAGAAATAGTTTGTATTAGACTCTAACACAAACAATTTCTAACTGCAAAGTAAAACGTAGAATATTTATTTTTATCTTCAAAGTAAAAGCACCATTGACAAACTACTTAAAAGTATTTTCGTTATTTATTTTTGGGGTGTTATACCGTGTTGCGCTACCTCCTTCTTTAGCCAACGTTTCGGACAGCGTTGCAGCATCAGGGCAGATCCGGCAGATCACTCATCTGCCGGATCTGCCCTGATGATGGACACTGCAACGTTTCGGACAGCGTTGCAGCATCAGGGCAGATCCGGCAGATCACTCATCTGCCGGATCTGCCCTGATGATGGACTCTGCAACGCTGTACGAAAAGTTCGCTAAAGAATAAGATACGCAACATGGCTTAACACCCCAAAAACAAATAACGAAAATACTTTTGGCCCTTAAAATATAAAAACGTATCTACTTAAAAGTAGTTTTTTTGGGAGTTTTTTTTTGTAATATATTTATTATCGTATTATATTGTATTATTTTGTCTTTCATGATAAAAAGAAATAAAAAAAATCATTTTCGTTGCTTCTCTTTTAAAACTTAGGTATAAGTCTTGCAGCTACAGCTTATATTTTTGGTGCCTTCCTTTTATAGCTTAAAAGTATAATCTTGCAGTAACAGTTTATATTTTTTGTTGATGATGATTATTTGAACCGAGAAGGCTTGAATAAGATTTAGCGACTTTAGCACTTGATCGATCCACGCTGTTAGTGAAACCGCTTACAAGGATAATACTGTCAGCCGGTTAGCACAATACGCCTGTAGGTAGCAGGCTCTCTGCTCTCTGCTCACTGCCGTTCTATAGTATTATACTCGTAGTACAGGCTAGGTACTCGGCCACCACAACCACACAACACTGCGGTCGTTCACACCGCCGCTGGCATACATATTCGTGGTTGTCATTTGAAAATGAAATTATGCAACGGCACAAACAGGACTCTAAGGCTGCGAGGCATGAAATCATAATACGAGTACTATGAGCATGAAGCATGCGTACGCGCCAACAGAGCGACCTAATCGCGGCCCGTGATTCAAAGTGATCTGAGGCCGGGTTCGTGCTTTTGCGAACAGAAATAAAAACAATTAATATTTAAATTTCAATTTGGGATTACTACGGCCCCGAGAACCATTTATTGGATAACGAATCCCTCTGCCATAGGTCACCCCGAGTGGTTTGCTACGTTTGACGACTTAGCAGGGTGCCCGGTTTCATGGGATGACTTTTTGTCTAGGTATTGGCGGCGGTGAGTCTATACTATTGCATAACGTGCCGGATCGGGAGAGACTAGTTGAGGGAGGCCTTTTGACCTCAGTAACCGGACTCTCTCGACCCATCGCCTTGCACCGCGGATGGAGGGATGGGTTTATAATTCTGTTTTTCCTGGACACTTAGACCCCCAGATTTCTAACCACCCCTCACACCTTTTTCCTTTCCATATCTTCCTATCCTTAAAAAGACCCTCCTTACAGCATCCCCTAAGATGACACAGGCCCTGAAGGAAATTATTTTTCTCAGGGCCTCCTGTGTGAAGCTAATGTTAAAAAACAAATTAGAACCTTAGGTAATTATAGTTTTTGTGTTTATTTTGCGAGACTCAGAACGGAAAGAAAAAAAAATCTAAATATTTTATTGAGTTTAGTACAAACTTATTTTAAAATTATATTTGTCGTTATCGATTTTTTAGATTATTTGGATTTATTTCCACTCCTCTGAACTTGAACCCAAGAACTTAAGTGATTTTTTCTTAAATTATTTAGAAAATAATGAAAATACGCAGGTTGTCACATAAAAATACAGAAATAAAATTACTCTACTCTAATTATATACTCTACCTACCTTATATTATATTTTAGAAATCTGGACTGGATTACCAATAAAATTGATTTTATTTTTATTGGTAATCAAAAGTAGAATGAACATGCAGTTTTCTTTTTCAAGGTATATTTTAATATACAAGGTGTCCGGAAACTCGTAATACAAGCGGGAAACTGGAGAATCCACATCACATTTGGAGTTGATTTTGTGGTTTAACTTTTTTTGATTCGAGCTTTCGTTTTCGAGTAAATCGGGTCCGAAGTTGGAATTTTTTTGGTTAAATTTGGAAAAAATTTTCACTAGGGGGTTGATTTCAGCTGTGTAATGTCTTATAAAATGCCACGAAGGGTAAACCGGGCTCAAAAATTTTTTTAACCCTTTAGTTGCCGAAAAAATGGAAAAATAGAAAAAAAAAATTAAAATCGAAATGCTTAGATCGAAAAAAATAAGTTTTTTGGGTTCTCTACGTGATGTAGATTCACCAGTTTCCCGCTTGTACTACGAGTTTCCGGACACGTTGTATAGTGATTATTGCTAAAGTCAACATTTATTGTTGTATGCATTTAATCAGAATATATTATTATCCAAGTATGCAGAACACGCCCATAACCTCAAAGGTCAAGGGCCACTCTCGAAGTGAGATAAAGCATCATATATATTTTTTAATGGTTTCCAGAAAAAAAACTTCGATTAAATACTATACTAACCCCTAATAAATGTTTTCTCGGCAAAGACGGTACTTTTATACTTCGTATCGCAAGACACATTTTTTGTCTATCTGCATTTTTTGGTTCAGAGAATCTACGAAGTATTACTCGAAATTATTACTAAAATTCACAAAGCTTTTTCTAAATTAGGTTAGATAATTTTTTCTTACTCAAATGTAATTTTGTGTGGGTAAATCAGTGTAGCTTTCCTGAGACCAAGAATATTAATATAAAAATACAGATGGGCTTGTTGTTTGTTGGAAAGCTTTGCGTAATAACCTGCTTTAACAACGAGATTAAGAAATTTTCAGAAGATGAAAAAAGCTTTTGATCGGTTTAAATATAAACAAATTGTATATCTATTTTTTTTACTTAAGATGAAGCTATGCGAATTAATGCAAAATCATACAACAGCATTTGTTTTTGGTTTGAAAATTTGATCCCTTAGAAATATTATAGATGCTTCAATTAAATACTGCGAGTAGAACACATCTTGGCCTTGGAAATAATCGAGTATTTTTTTATTAATCTTTTTGTAAGTCTGGAAAAAACAAACTTTCAGGCCTCTAAAAAATACTTTCAAGTGCAAAATCTCCTACTAATGAATCCATTTTCGGATAAAGTTTTAATATAATAATATGGCAAATTAAGTTCTGTACAAAATTACCGAATATTATTTGTGCTCGAATTTCACAAAATAAAACAAAACAATGCAATTTCGCGCTGTTGTTTTCGGTGTGAATCAAAATGGACGACGTTCAACGAATTTTGATTTGAGAATTAAACGTTAAAATCAACCTGTAAAAAACAACTCTCAAATACCTTCTCCAACCTTTCCAAAAGTCTTCTCAAGTATTTTTAAATCCCTCCCATGAAGAGGTGGGATTTGGATTTCGAATTTTTCAAGAACAAGTGGATCACCTTAACGTGCGGAATAGACAGTGTAGTAGAGAAACGGAAATAAATGCGTTAAATTTAGATAATGAATTTAAGCCAGAAGCGGCATCTCTGGCCTAGTGGGAATGAAAATTCGTTTTAACAAGATTTTTTTTATACTAGGTGAAGTTCTGCGATTGGCGTTTAATGGTGGGTTAAGTTTCAAGGGTTCTTTCGTCGTTTGAGTGAAGAGCGAACCCATGTTCGGAGAAGTTCTCCAGAATTCACTACAGACTTTTTTAGGTATACATGAGATACAGAATATGTGACTTGTATCATGTTCTGATGCGAGGCCAGCGTAATCGTATGCGTTTGTTGTGTTCGCGTTCAGATTAACATTACCGAGTCCGCGCCGTATCTCGCTTGTCAGTCCGCGCCGTATCAGCGCGGTTACGTTATCGTGGTTTGCAGGCTCTACACACCGCATGAGTTATAGCTTATAGACAACACGTGGCCACGTGGGGAGGGGGAGGGGCGGGGCCTGGCGTGGGGGAGGGGGACACGCCCACCCCCCACCCGCACCAACATTTGCAGCTAAAGCTTCGGCGAGTCGGGTGACTTTGGAGAAGATCAGTCGCTGTTCGGAACTCGAACGAAGTTAAGCTGCATACAAATCGGAAGAGAACATTTTCGCACTCAATAATGTTTTTAAGAAATGAATGCTCTTTAAAAAGTTCTACGGTGAACTGGTACAATAAGTATGAAATAGAACTTTATTCAAATATTAGCTATTCTATATGTAAATATGGACGGAATAAAAATATTTTTTCTGTTTTTTTTACTGTTTAGGAAATATTCCCTCACGACTTCGATGCTATGACAACTGGTATGAATGCAGTTTTTAGATTTGGTTTTTTTTTGGGACACCAAAACCTTATACATTTTTTTAACGCGAATACCGTGCAAGAGTCTCAACTGCTCCAAGCCTCCTGGAGCCAGTGTGACTATGGCATCCCCATTTGGAATATGTTGCGATGCTGGAGGTAGTGATAACTGATAACATAATTTCCTGATGTCTGAAAAACCAAACCAATTAAAGGTTTTCTTTTAAGTCTGTTTTAATATTATCAGACGTACTAATATCAATTTTCTACGATGTGCGTTAATCCTGAACTTAAATTTGCTTTGAATGTAGATGTTATTTTCAAAATTGGATTTGCTTGAAGAATAATGCAGACAAGCGATAAAGTAGGGATCGAAATATTTACGGGAAATTATATAGTGTATTTAAAAAAATGGGAATTATTAAAATCTTGAGTTTTAAAAAATAAAATACTTCAATATGAAGAGTGCTTCGGTGATATCCAACCTTCGGAAGGAGGGCAGGTACACCTGAAAAGGGTTGAATTAACTTTAAAAAAAATCTTTCGTTATATTTCCGCATAATGCACGAGTATAAAAATAAAAAATGAGTATAATAAATAATAATGAAACCAAATAAGATATAATGTTTTTTTCTTTCTGCATATTCGCATTCCCACAGTGTATACCACATTCCAAGAATCGTATTATGTTCTGCTGTTAAGATTTTATTTTATTTATTCTTGGAATAAATAAAATTGCTGTTGCTTCAGCAATTTGGAGCTTTTATTTACAATGCAATAATTAATATGCATTGTAATCATTATTTGTTTTTCTTGAAATATTAAAAATAAAATCAGTATAGCTCTTTGTGTCACGCACGGAGCACACAACAGATTTTTTGTATTTTTTTCGGAATGGTGATAGTTTTGTAGTGTTTAACGTGAAAACAATTGTACAAATAATATATCAGAATTTGTCGGTAAGTTCTTCATTAGTAATTTTGCCTTCTCTTTATCAATTTGAACGTTGTTTTATAAAATTTATAGATTAGATATATCTCACTTGTGATATGGTAATGCATGTCGAAATATTTGTAATTTAGACCTTGATTATTTACAGCCTTACTAAAAAACCTAGTGAAAATTTTATTCAATTGACAAACGGCCGCGGATGTGAAAACATTACTAATTAAAAATTTGTTCATTGAAAGAAATACACGTGGTTTCCACGGCCTGAGAGGGTAGTTTATCTCTGTTTTAACCTTTAATGTCCGAACGATATTTGTATTTTTTCCGTAGTATTTTGAATGTTCTATATATTTCTTATTTTTGAAGGTGTCGTAAAAACAAATACCATTTATGAAAACTAGATAAAATTACCTTTTAGATTTGTATATTTGAAATACAGTTTAGTTTTCAAAAACTGACATATTTTAAGATTCAAACTCGGAAATAAATGGAAAAAAAATTCTTACCAAAGTTTTTTTGACCAAAACGTAGAGAAATTAAGAAAAAAACAAAATTTCAAAAACACAGTCCTTTTATGTAATAAATTTGAAAGGAAACTATCACCTCACTTTTTCCTCGGGCATACAATAAAAAAATAATAAAAAATTTCAAAGTTTTTTTTATTGCTAAAAAACTAACCTATAAATTATACCGTCTTTTAAATCAGATTTCTTGCATCTCTAAAGACGTTAATTACTTTGATGCATTTACCCACACATGTATTAGATAATATTATTTAAAAAAAAAACACCACTGTCATAAAATTATCATAAAATAAAACCTTTATATGTAAATTTGAATTCTCATGTATCATAAAAAAAAGTTTTTGACACTTCAATTTTCAAAGTACAATTATTGTTTTATAACTTGACTAAAACTTATGAAAAACCACACAACACACGGTAAATATATCAATGATATAAATATAAGAGTAAATTATTCATATTAATAGAAATTAACCATCACATAAGTAATATTGGACACACAGAAATCATTTCGCGCTTCCAGCGTCTTTTTCGACCGCGAACACGAATGCGCAGGCGCCGCGCCGCCGGGCAACCTAGCGGTTATGAAGGAAAACAAACAATTTAGTACTTAAATATGCGTGGTTGCCGGATTTACGGTACGTTTTAAGACCAAATCTTATTGGTAATGTTATCGTGTTTTAGTGTATTTTTGTTTTATTCATGTTGCTGCAGCAACACGGGTAATCGGGCGTGCTGTGTTTTTTTTTTAGTAAGGCTGTTAGAGTTTAGAGTTGGTACACCCATAATTACCTATTTTTTTTATTACGATTCTCATTCCATCTACAAATTTTTTTCGCGCTTTTAACTATTTAACGTCCGACTAACGTCCCCTCTCCGGAGGGGAAGTTAATTACTGGTGAGAGAATCCAAATCGAAACATTGCAAAAGAAGTTGGGAAGGCTTCAGGAAAATATGGCATTATGGATTTAAATAATTTTAACCCCTCGGCTAATTTGTTCGTTTTTGGGAGCTTATATAGGTTTTATAGAAAATATTGTATCTCTCTTACTGCCATGATAAGAAATTTGAATTTAACGGTGTTAGAAAAAGAAGGCACCATGCTTTTAAATTAACCACAGAGAAATGAAAATGTATGTTTCTGTGAAACCAAAGTTTCCGACCGCAATATGAAAAAAAAATGAATCTTAGAGTTTTTTTGTTTATTATATTTACATGAAAAGACATGAACGTAAAGTAGTAATAACATTGGTAATAGATACATAGGTAATAAAATATGCACATTTGTGTTTTTTTTATTAACGGTAATTATAGTTAGAAAAAGCACAAGATGAGTTTTTTTTTAAACTTTTACAGCCTTACTAAAAAACCCAGTGAAAATTTTATTCAATTGACAAACGGCCGCGGATGTGAAAACATTACTAATTAAAAAATTTTTCATGGAAAAAAATACACATGGTTTCCACGGCCTGGGGGGGTAGTTTATCTCTGTTTTAACGATTGATGTTCGGACGAAATTTGGAATTTTTCCTAAGTATTTTGAATGTTCTATATATTTCTTATTTTTGAAGGTGTCGTAAAAACCAATACCATTTATGAAAACTAGACAAAATTACCTTTTAGATTCGTGTATTTAAAACACACTTTAGTTTTCAAAAACTGCCATAATTTAAGATCCAAACTCGGAAAAAAATGGAAAAAATTTCTTACCCAAACATATTTGATGAAAGTGTACAGAAATTTATAAAAAAAACAAAATTTGAAAAATACTGACCTTTTATATAATGAATTTGGAACGAAACTGCCACCTCACTTTTTCCTCGTACATACAATAAAAAAATAATAAAAAATTTCAAAGTTTTTTTATTGCCAAAAAACTAACCTAAAAAAATAATACCGACTTTTATAACAGATTTCTAGCAACTTTAAAACGTTAATTTCGTTGATAAGTTTAGGTACACATGTATTAGATATTAATATTTAAAAAAAACACCACATTTATGAAATTCACATAAAATAAAGATCTTAAAATGTTAATTTTATCTTTTAAGAAAACTATCTATAGTTCTATAGAACAATATTCTGACAGTCCAACTTTGAAAGTACGGCGTTTGTACAATAACTCGATTAAACTGATGTAAACCACACACATAACATAATAAATATATCAATCATGTGAATAGAAGAGTAAATTCGTCACTACAATAGAAATTAATAAGTAAAATCACAACATTTAGGCACTAACAAATTTTTCTGACATACCGCCATAAAAAACACACCGGGCTATGTTAATCGCGGTGCCGTTGAGAAGGCGCGCCAATAATGCCCCTGGCGGAGAAGAATTAAAACAACATTGTTTCCTAGGAAATTAAAACCATTTGCAATGTTGTCAGATCTTAATGCATTTTAACAGCGTGACCACGCAAGAAACGTTATTAGTAACAAATTGGGATCTAGCGTACACAAGGTTTATTTATGTTATTGCAAT
The DNA here is from genome assembly GCA_917880885.1 of Limnephilus marmoratus. Lineage (NCBI taxonomy): Eukaryota > Metazoa > Arthropoda > Insecta > Trichoptera > Limnephilidae > Limnephilus > Limnephilus marmoratus. The sequence goes on along the minus strand of OU862912.1, from coordinate 21,050,185 downwards.
AATACAGTTAATCGGTCGCGCTGTGGTTTTTTTTTAGTAAGGCTGTTAATGTTTACATTTAAAAATTATTTAATTATTTCTAATAATACCATTTGAAATCGTTTTTCATCACCTTTTAAAAATTGTTTTTGTTTTCGGATAAGTTCAGAAATATTCCATTTATTTGGATTTAATTATAAATCTGTCAAAATACGCTCGAGGCCTGAGAGATTAAACTATGTTCTAAATGCGAAATGCACGGCACTAAAAATACGCGGCCAAAGGTTTACGGCCAAAATGCGAACCTCGTGGATGAGGATGTTTTGGTTGCAGCTTGCAGCACAGCCTCTTTATTGAACCGCGATGTCTAAGCTTTAGAAATCTGAAGAGTGAATTATTCAAACTCCAGTTAAAGTGGAATGCAAATATGTTGACGATGCGTAAATGTGGATGGAACGAGCCATTTTCTTCTGGATATAAATTTATAACTATTAATTGGTTTTGTGTTTAATTCGTAGAACTCAATTTAATTTTATAAAATAATTTTGATTAAATTTATCATTTTAATTGTTTTTGTGTTTAATTCGTAGAACTCCGTTACTTTTTAAAACATAATTTAAATTAAATTTAATAATGTTCTTATAAAGTACTGCAAGTATTTTAGTTTTAATTTTTGTCACAACTATTTCGACTTACAATGCCATTTTCAAACTGAAATTTTTTGTAAACATTGGTTTGGCCAAATCATAATAACTTATAAAATGATTTAAAAATAATCAGCAAAAAAGGTTTTACAATTCAATACTGATTATACTGGTAAATTATTTGAAACACTGATATAAAGTCGGTGGTTCATTTATATTTTATCTGCGAGGGGTTGTAGCGTGTAAAGAGAATGGTACGGGCGAGAGGTGGATGGAGAGGGGATGGAGAGACTGAGACGGATGTACAGAGTCATCTCATTCCGACACCGAATACTGTAACTGTATTTTTTATTCTTTTTGTTTTTTGAGGTCAACGATCTCAGATTCTACAACGAGTACATCGTGAGGTTGTTCAGAACTAAAAATGATAAAAAAAAAACATTTTGCATAATAATAATATGATTTATTTTAAGGGCCGTTAACCAGCCAGCGGCCGAGAATTCATAGTTCATCGAAAGATGTTCTTAAGATCGTACAAGGGCGATTCCAATGAGAAAGATTAATTATTCCCTTTTTACCAGCTTTTTTAAAATAATAACTCAATATCGATTTTGTTTCAATCAAAATTTGCTTTAATTTATACCTATATTAAAAAATGCTGAAAGGCGTGATGATAAAACTATTAAAATTATGTACTTTTTGTAATTATTTTTTGATCATAAGTGTTTATAATTTTTCAATAATGTCTAAGCAAAATAAGAATGTTAAAAAATCTTAAATATATTAGTTTGTAAGGACCGTAAATATACAGACAGACTGAAGTATTTTCGTCACAAATTACTTGTGCGGATCTTTTTTAAAACTAAAATTAAAAAACTGAAACACAGCTTTTCCAGATAATTTATTGATTTATTTTACTGCATGATTATATGATTTGAATAATAATAATGTACGTTGTATAAGACAAAATTTTGTTTGAAAATTTAACCAATCCGCTAACGACCTGCGGTAAAACCTTATTGTACTAAAAATAAGCATATTTTCTCTAAATTTAAAAAATAGCTTTACTAGAGAAATGAATTTACAATTTTTTTTGTGTAAAATAGTCAATACGTCTAAAATTTGAATTAAAAATGACATATTTACGGTTTTCTCTAATTATTCCCTCAATTATAATTAAATCGTCAGCTGGTAGTAGCTAGTAACAGAATGAAGGTCTTCACCTGTTGCTTTCACTAATTCTGCTCGTTGCTCGTCATTTGCTTTGGGCTGAAAACGGCACACATTTTTTCTGATGCACCTTTTTAATAATAATGTAATAATAATATTTAGCTAATTTATATATCGCCGTTTTCATGAAAAATCACCTCAAGAGCGTTGTAATATATTATTTGTTTGATTTTCAATTTTATATTACCTCATGCTTTAAAAACTTTTTCTATAATTTTAGATAGCTCCTTAGGTATATATTATAATCTTCTTATAATCTAAGTGAAAAAGCTGGACGTAAAATCAAATAAAAAAGATAGTTGACTAAATATCCCGACCATGGACACTGGCAGAACCAACTGTTACTTTTTTAATTATTTTTTTTATTTCTTCATAAACTTTTTTTTTACATAATAATATTTTTTTACATAATATTTCATACACTCTCCTGATAAAGCAGATGCTTGTGCTTAGGAGAGATCAACTTATATTTTATTAGCTTAAGAATGTTGGGATTTATAACTAGTCTAACTAGAAATTTTAACAATATAAAGTGTATTAAACTGTTATATTTTGCCTATGTTAGAAGTCAACTTGAGTACTATTCTCGTCTGGAATCCACATTATAGTATACATGTACAAACTGTTGAAAGAATACAAAACAAATTCTTACGTTTTCTAAATTTTAAAATGGGTATTCCAGCAATTATGTTGAACTACAACACTATTTTAAATGATATGAATATGCTCAAATTGTCCGACAGAAGAATTTTCACCGACTTGGTATTTCTATATAAAATTCTAAATGATTTAGTTGATAGTCCGATATTGCTAGAATTGATAAGCTTCCGGATTCCACTACGTAATACCAGAGGTCAGGATTTATTTCAGTGCAGAAATTCTGGAACTAACTACCATATGTATTCCTCTTTCCCCAGAATACTAATGGAGGGAAATAATTATACCAAGTCAGTGGACATCTTCAATTTATCTTTAAACAAATACAAAATACTGTTACTAAGGCAGTTCAGTTATGTACAATAAATACTATATATTGCGTTGCAAAAACCTATTATACTTCTTTTTTAAAGAAATAGTATTTATATATTATTTAATCATAGTGTAATTTGTAAATTTCATACTTATGTAAAAGCCCCGTAAAAGGGCGTAAATAAATAAATAAATTACAAAAAACTATTAAAATTAATTATATTAATTATTAATTTCCAATGTGGATTTCTAATCTAAAATTACATTTTACATAGCAATAAAGAAGGCAATATATTCACGAGAAAAGATTTGGTAATTCTGTAAGATAATAAAAAGACTGATAAACAAAATAGATAAGTTGTACAAAATACAATGGAAATGATTAGCAAAACAATTTTTTTTCAATTTTCTCGATCAAGCTCAATTAACTCATTATTATTTTTTAATTTATAAACTAACGTTTAGACAAGATTTTTATGCATAGCACAAAGGGTAACAATTATTATAAGCAATAATTGTCAGCCTGAAACACTCATTTACATTGAAAAATCTTCCGAGAAAAGATACTTGCCGCCAACGGGACTATATTGAATTATTTGGCGGGTATTTGATAAGCCGCCATAGCTCAGTGGTCAGAGCATCCGACCGGCAATCAGAAGGACACGGGTCCCGTTGGCGGCAAGTATCTTTTCTCGGAAGATTTTTCAATGTATGAGTGTTTCAGGCTGACAATTATTGCTTATAATAATTGTTTTCAATTAACTCAACTTAATTAAAATTTCAAAGGGAATTGTGACTTTACTGCATATATTTCATATTTTTATAATCGCTACGAATGGTGACTTAACCGGAGTGCCCGAGTTCTTAATTTGCTTGTAAGGAAGTTACGCTAGGTTGAAGCAAAGCTAGTGTTTGATGCGGGGAGTATATTAGGGTAGGCAGAAAAGTAGTGCACACGTGCTTGCAGAATACGAACAAACACAAATCGGCAAAAAGTACATTGAAGCACAATTTTATGCTTCAAAATCATATATTTATTTTTCAAATTAGTCACCGTTAATTCCAACACATTTATCCCAAGCCGCGAAAGCACCGGATTATCTAATTTATTAATCATTGCATTTACTTGTTGAATATGTTTCCTTCCTAAATAAATATTGTGGATGATGTATTATTAAAAGTTCTTCCTTCAGTCAAAATCAGTGTGTCTCAGTTAGTACTGAAAATTAGCAAGCCACGATCGGCCTTCTCCGCAGACGCCTAGTTTTTTTTGACGATCTCCATTTTTTAAAACATTTTTAAACTACGTGCCCCAATTTTTTTCATCGATTTAAAGTTCCAACTTAAACGGTTGCATTCGTTGTTCGAAGAAGCGTCACAGCTATTACTATCCTAACTTTACTCTTCGGAATGTGAATCTCTACCATTTGGTACGGTGAAAGATCTGCAAAAGATGTGTCTCGCGAGTCATTGAAACGAATAGTTTTTTGTTTATTGTCACCCAGTTTGTAGAATCCGATTTTTAAAAATATTATTGTTAATTTAAAAAAACGATTTCGCGTTACAGATGTTTTGCCTTCCGACGGTATTTTCATTCATTTTGTTTGTTAACCTGCTTCATTCCCAGTAATATATTATAAACAAAGAAAAAAAAGAATGTTATGGAGTTAAATTTTTTTTTTAATTTTTTAAAAAATATTTGTACCTTTTTCTTAAATGAATACCAAATCTGCTATTTTATTAAATTCTTCGGGAAGATTATTATAATATTGTATACCATTGTATTGGTTGTTATGTTATTGTGTTGGTTGTTGTGTTATTGTATTATCCCATTGGTTGTTATATTATTTATTTTTTTATTACATTTTCTTTAAATATTTGTAATATTAAATCTTTTTACAGAGGTCTTCAATTTCCTTTACATTTTTGAAATTACACATATTATTTTTTTTACTTCTAATATTAACGAGTGTACATTGAGGTAGAACCTGCAGACAAGCAGCCATGTGGCAGCTTCGCGGGACTACCGATAAATTGTTTAAATTATATATTTATGTAAACTATGTTTTTGTTGGAATAATAAAAAAAATATATATGTATATAAAAAAAATTACTGTTATACATGATGTCCGGGGGTAAAGTGCACAAACTTCGGGTGGTGTTTCTACACGATGGTAGAAGTAAAAAAGAAAAATTACTTTTTTTGAAATTTCATTTTGTTTGTCATACCCACAGAATATTTTTCCGCTGAAGGATATTATTTTACCGGTTTAAGAAAAAATAAAATTAAAACGTTGGAATTTTGAAAAAGTTATTAAGGTCCATTAACCGTCCAGCGGCCAAGAATTCTTATTACGTCGAACACGTACGTGTGGGGATCTTTTTTTAAAATGATTTTATTTAAATTAAATTAAAATTCTGAAACATAGCTTTCCCAGATAATACAAGGTGGGGCAAAAGTTATCATCCTATTGGAAAACGCTATAACTTTTGCAAACAATTTAGTGTTTTTTATTTGTTCATTATTTTTAGTCTAATATTTTCTTTCTGCCTTGTGTGGTATGTTGAAGCATTTATTGTAATACTGTTTGTCTCTATAGAAAGTTTGTAGCAAATTGCTTAAAACTTTGTACGTAAAAAATTTAAACTTTTTAAAAAGTTCTTTGTTTTAGCACTCATTTTAACTAATTATTTAGGCCAGGCACACACAGGGCAACAGTTGCGTGGCTGCATCAAAATTCAAAGGCGATGCGATACTGAGGAGATTCTTTTGAATTTGTCTGGATTTTGAAATAGTCACGGTAACTAAAATTACTTGTGTCACACAGGCACACGAGTCGTGTGCGCCTCGACTTATATTTCTGGGGGTTAACGCTAAAAGTAATTATTCTGCTTGGTATTTATTTTTTTGGTTTGATTTAGGTGTCAGAAAGTACTCTAAAATGTACCGCAATTTAAAGTTATAAATACCTGAATGTCAGGTGATCTAGATTAACGAAATTGCCTTTCTCATGTAGAAGTCAAAATATCGTTTCAGCGTTTTTTTTTAGTTAAGAAAGAAAGCGATAAACAATCTTAATTCCTGAGCGATCGCACATTTGACATAATATGCACTTCTGCCGTTAAGCCCAAGGTTTATTTCGCATTTCGCTTCAAAATTACTTGATGACGTACGTCATACTTTCGGTCACGAATTATCAAGTACTTTATTTTAGAGAGTTGAGTATAAGTTTGTTAATTTATATTTATCCATTCGGAGGCATTGTTAAGATAGCTATTAATTTTCTCAATTATTTGGGCTCGTAGCGATAAGTAGGTGGTAGAGATTTGAAATAAACGTTTATAGATTATCAGAATATTTATTTACTGACGTACCAGTGTATGACACAGAGAATGAGACGTGGACGCGGTGGTAAACGAGGACGGAGACGCAAGTCGGTCTCGGACAGCGCGGCGTATGTCGGCGACGCGGGTGTCGCAAGTCGTAAGTGATTGACTGATACTGGATGAGAGTGACTTGAAGAGTGGCTGGTAGGCGGCAGATGCGGTGTTTATATTGGTATTTTGTAGAGCAGTTCCGACTGTTTTAAAAGCTGTGGAAGGCCGGCGTGTTTTCGCCTTACGTGTCGAAGCTTCTAGTTGGCTGTTGTGCAGGAGGGTTGTCAAAGAGCTGTGAGTCCGCAGAAGGGCTGTCACAGGCTAAATAATGTGTACGAAACCAAGAAATCTATCTATAATAACCAAGAACTTTTCTTGAATTGTGTGGGTAACTATGTACTAAAACTGGATCGATTCCTTTTTTGGATTTGTCATCGAAGAATTCCACGTCCATCAGTTCCCAACTAAAGATTTAACAACGTTCTGGCTTGGATCATAATTCCGTTATATTTGTTGTGTAGATCTCCTACCTCATATGCCACTACGTTACGCATCATTGAACAGATACATCCTACGTATACGTAATCTCTAAAAATGTTGTCGGCATGAACTAAAATGATAACGAATGTCGCCAATTTACACAATCTCGACTCATTTCATCACAGACACATCGATGTGATTGATCAGCTGCTCATGAAAGAAATTCGAAATTATTTCTAACATTTTCAAGTTTGACCAATTTCACGAGAGGTAAGCAAAAATGACTTCGGCCGCGTGGACTCTCTTATCGGTTTATTTATCACTTCAATGTTGAACACAATATGAGTGTTTTGGATACGGCAACAACTGGCGACCTGCTTCCGCATCCACCGTATCCAGTGTTCAGAGTTCAGATGCATACAGCCTCCCACGTGAAGCCTGTACAGTTGGACTACACTGGCTCACTGAAACTTTACAGATACTGCCAGAGCCTGATCTGAGGAGATTAAATTCAACTCAATGAAAGCAGCTCGATTATAATACATATTAAGACTGGTGTTTAAACTGCGGCCGTGGGCAAGTGTGGGACGAAATGCTTATTTTTAAATAATTTCCAATGGTATAAATATAATATTAGAAGATTTATAATGCTTCCCTACGTGGAAATAGTTCTATTTAAATCTGAATGTGATTTTCTGTTTACATTTATATTCTGGTTGTAGAAAAGAACTTCACTCCAAACACTTTTGTTTAATTTCATCAATTTCCTTTCAATATTGCCACAGAGAAGATATACTTTTTTTTCAGTTTTTTTTTCGGGTTCCAGTTTTGTACAACTCTACTATACGTACACCGATTGTGTTTTAATGAACTTGCGACGGAGCTGAGATTAGAACCTGATTAAAACGAATATGGAAATAAAATAAACAATATTACCTTAAATAATTTAGCTAATTATTAGCATCACTTTACATCACACTACTTTTATTTTAATATTATTTAGTGTATTAGTTTTATGCCGTATTGACTTAACTTTTTTTTCTCTTTTACACAATTTTATTTGTACAATAATTTAATAATTATAATAATAATAATTTTATTTAAGATGGAGAGATATAAAATTATGAATGTTAGAGGAGCGCGCCATTATTTAGAGCGACAAAATCGATGCGAAAATGTTTAATAAAACACGACTCGTTTAAAATAGAGCAAAAGGGGGTTGTCTTAAACAGCATTTAAAGAAACACTGTGAATTTTTTCATACATATAAGTTGTAAAATAGCTGAAACAAACGTGTTTATAATAATTTTTGGAGCATACTTTGCGATTTTTTTCTATCGATGGAATTTTATATAATTTGCGTTTCGGCGCGGGGAATATCTAGATATTATCTTCAAGAATAACATAATATTTTTTTAAGAGCTTTAAAACTTAACGTGTTTAAGGGAGATATGTAAGAAATCGGTAGAAATTCGAGTAGCGGCGGCTTAAATACTCGTACATGTTTTATTTCCCCTTTACACACGATTGGTTACACTCTCGTAAAGATAAATATGCTTTATTATTTATGTAACCTTGTAAATATTTATAAATAAATAAATAAAATAAAATAATAAAAAGAATTTACAATAATGTAAGTTATTTGTTAAATTAAAAGAAACACGCGCTGTTAAACATCGTCGTACATGATTTTGTATAGTAAAGATCAAAGATATTCAAATATATCTTTGGTAAAGATATTGATAAATTAAGCTGATTTTAATTCTCTGTTGTTCTCAATAATTATTGCAGCAGCAACATTTAATAATGACACTAGGACAGATATTTTCAGATATTTTCGGATGCGCGGAAATTTTTTCTTTCTTATAAAGGTAACAAATATTAATAAGAAGTGAAGGTGATGGTAAAATTATTTACATAAAAAATGAGAATGATAAAAACAAATACATTTAAGAAAAAAAACTCATAATTCCTTTTGACTCTGAACAGTTATTTTATCAGTTATTAAATCCACGACTTGGAAGATTCGACACCATTTCAAACACACAAATTTATCAAGTGCTATAATATGAATAACTGGATAAACGATAAAAACATCAAACTGAGGTTTGTGGCTATTCATTAACTATACATTAACTTGAATTTATTGGATACCAAAAATAGTGTAATTACAGAATATCAAAATCTACTCGATGAAAATGGTTTAGAAAATGTAATATTAGATGTGACCCGGGATGAAATTTTAAACGGAAAAAATGTTTATTCATGTATTGACCATATTGCAATTCGTAACCGTAATAATACTGTATTTTCATGTATTGTGACTAACAAAATATCCGACCATTATATAACAGAGTTGCAATGGGGAAAGAGGTACTTACAAAGGATTTAAATGAAAAAAATATAGTCGAATTGAGAACCTCCTCCTTTTCGAAGTCGTTTAAAAAAAGTGAAATTATTGATAATAAATTGGTATATTCTAAATTAAAACTAGTAAATTGAGGGAAATTATTACAAACTGAATGTCCTTCAGAACTGTACTATAATTTGAAAAATATTTTTGATAAAAATCAAAACAAAAGTTAGATCATTCTACTTCAGTAGAAAATTAAAACAAATAATATTGTGTACAAATACCTAGATCTTTGACAAACAAATAATATTGAAAACAAATAATATTGTGAACGAATAGGTACCTAGATATTTTAACCACTGTTCAAAATAAAATTATTATTGTAATAAGCATTATAATAATTGGTTAAGTATTTTAATATTAAGTAATTACTAGATATGTATTACGCACCAAAATGTCAAACATTTTATTACATCGTTGTAAGTAAATAAATAAGAAAAATTAGAGAACTCTTACAATCAATATTGATCAGTTTTGTAAGATTTAAGCTGGAAAAATTATTGTACAATTAATAACTAAATAAACATATGTGAAAATTTTTTTTTTTTTTAATAATTTTAATTGTGACAGATTCACGTTCCCATTAACAATAGGCAGTTCTACAGTAATGTGGGCCGCAACTGTATGGCGAATTTTTTTTTTGTCTTATTTCCTTGAGCGCTAGTGATAAAAAGTTGTCTTAGGTCTTTGGTGTTAATAAAAAATAAAAATAAAAAATTTATATTATCGTTTCGAGGTTCCCCGAAGCGTTCGAAAAATGATTAAATAATATATTTTTGTGAATTATTCCCAAGTAGTAAGGAAATGAAAGAGTTACAATTACAAAATTCTCGATATCAATTTAATTACTATTAAAGCAGTCACAACATTAAAAATTACAATCATAATTATTACATTAATCATGAAAAATCAAATGTGATCAATTATTCCCGTTGAAAATCACGTTTTTTACAATTTTTGGCATATTTTTCCTGGAGTTTATTGTTGTAGTTATAAAGCCTTCCCTGTTTTTCTTGCCACACACTTTCGACGATATTTTAGTCACAACCTATTCCCAACGTTCTACAGATTGTTCTACAGATTCTACAGATTGTGTAAGAGTGGCCTGTAATCTGTAGTAACCTGTCAAAGTTGATGAAAATGGAGCTGACTTCTGAAGTTAGGTTTAGTTCTTCTAATTCTTTTTCCGTTACATCTTCCAAAATGGGAGGAAACGTGATTGGCGTATCTTGCCAAAATATTACATCAAAGTAGGATTGTGCATCAAAATTCATTGTGGGTACCTACTTTAAATGCTTAGTTTTCAGTCCGGATAACTCTCTGGCTTTCAATAAATGCATTATTCCAAGTTCTTAGATGGTAGGTGATTCATCGGTTATCATTGACAAGAGTAAATTTTCAGGATGAGTTAAGTAAGCGTTTCGCTGCATCGCCGGATTAGTTATTGCTTTTAATTCATCCGGAAGATAGCGCGAATATTTAATCATGCTAAAAACACGCCTTGCACCTTTTTGCACGACCCATGCAGTTTTATATCAAACCACATAGGAAAGTATGCCCTCATGAAAAACGTGGCTAACATAACCAAAATTTTCTGATGGCGTTGCGCTTCCAATATATAATCGTTAGATTCGACTCACTGTAGTAATCACTCCTGGGTTCTTTTGGCAATTTCAGGAGGACAACGTCTGCTGAAAACTGCTTTGAAAATATCAAGCAAGTTTTTTTGATTGGTGCTTAAATTTTGATGTTGAATACTCAACATCAATTTGAAAAAAGGTTGTACCGGTAAATTATAACAATTATGAAAAGTCGAACCTAAGGGACCGGAAAAACAACTCTGCTGAAAAGCAGCTCGTTGCAATGAAAAAAGAAAATCAGCAACTGTACCAGTCCATTCAAATGTTTCTTCATCGTTCGAATCGCAGCATCAGTTGTTGTTGTTACCGTATTAAAATTTGTGCCATCACACGCAATTGCTTTTAAATGGTAGAGTGAAATGTTTTGACGAGCAAAATATTCCATTATTGGTTTGACTATGTTTACAGCAGTGCCTGGCCTAGGCGTAAAATGCTTCAAGAAATAAGATCCTGATTCCACGATAGTCGATACGTGTTCTTCAAGTACTGTGCTTTTATAGTATTTGTATCTTTTTATGTTAGCTAAGGTCTTGTTCTTTCGACCATCAAAAAATAATCCACTTAGTTTATGCACTTAGCTTTTATGAGTACAGATCTGGCACACAGACGTCCGCGACGCTGTGTATTTTTGTCTATTACTTTATAATTATTATCCTGCGTGATTATGTTGAAATCATTTAAGACGGCAGCAGCGATTGCTGCTCCAGCTCAATCCAATATCCTGAACCTTTACAGATCTTGGAGAGAACTGTAAAAGACGGAGAGTTGCTTGTTGTCGGAAGGCGGTGTTATTAGTCAGTAGCCGACTTGATTTTGCATCAGGAGAAGATGATTTTGATGTTAACGTGGAAGATAATGACGCAATGATGGACAATGATACAAAATGTCTACAAATTTTAAAGCTTTTTTTCTCACACCTGTTCAGTTGATTTGGTAAGATGTTTTCATTTTCTTTTCATGGGCTTTTCGAATTTTTTCGTAGTCGGTATACCAACACTGCCGATAAACATTTTTCTCTCACCTCTTTGGTTTTTTTCTTTAAGGGAAACTTTCATATTGTCTATAATTTGTAATAATAAATTGCATTTATTGACTTTACATTTACAATAACTAATATCAAACAGTAGGGAGCTTGTGATTTTAAATGGAGAGACTCTTCTTTGGAAGGAAACTGTATTTCTTCCACATTTTTCTGACTTCAACAAGTATATATACTTATGTTGATATGCCTTAATAATGTTTGTAATTCTTTCTTTCAAAATGGTTGGCAAATGATCTTCTTCCCTTATTTTCAAAATATTTTTAGTTACCTACACAACAATATCACGAAATGGGGGGTCCTTGGTCGACCAAGGAACGGGCAATACGGCGCGCCGCTCAAGCGCGGGCGGGTTTGGAGACTGCGGGCGGAGGTGTTTTAGTGCCATATTACTATAAAAATAATAGATGATAGTTATATACATCGAAGCTAGGGACTTTATTTAACAAGATCTCATAAATGAATATCTTTAAACTACTTCAGAATATTTTGTGCAGGGGCTGACAAAATGGTAATATTTCGATATTTTCTCAAACTTCAAAGGACCCCCGGAGCCTTAGGATATTTTTTGTTTTTTTTTAAACTATTTTTTTTTTTATGTTTTAGGTACCTAGACAACTTTTTATTACTAGCGCCATAAGGAATTCGGAAGAAAAAAAATTCGGCCCACACTATTCTACAGGTTCCAATATCTTATCATTCGGATGACGCAATAATACAAAGTATTTCATTTTATAGCAGCCAATAATTAAACACATTTGCAAACAGATGAAACGCGCCGGGGCGCAATTGTGAAAGATTTTTTTAATGATTCGTGATGTTTTTGAATGATGTGGTGTCAACGGTATTCTTTTTTGGCCATCATGATTTGTTTTTTTATTTAATTTTATTTATTTTTATTATTTATTATTTATTTTTATTTTTAATTTAGCAAACATATACGGATTATAATTAATTTAATTTTTCCTTGATCCCTTAATCCGAATTTTGTCAAATACACGCATAACAATCTACGTAATTTGCCACATTTCGCGAAATAAATTTATCTATCTTATAAAAGAAGTTACGATCGATTGAAAGTTTGTGTTTTAAAAACTATCCAATCCCTTTGTTTGAATTATTCCAAAATAATCTGTGCCTAAACCATTAGTGTATTTGGAATGAAGCGAGGGACAACGACAATTATGGTGTGAAGTGATTAGTGACAGACTAAACAAGATTGGAGCAGCGTAACGCCAGACGCCACTTGATGCTCAAGATAAGATATATTTATTTTTAAATAACCCCATTTTTTGTCAAACAAATTTATTGCTTTCAGGTTTAGTGCATTTTGTTTACATATTTACGAAGGTGACATCATAAGTTCTTTCCCTTTTGAATTCTTTCAATATTATTTCGTGAATGTACCTACGTCGCAGTTAAATGCGTAAAGAACATACATGAAGCAGTTATTAATTTTGGCTCACAAATTCTTTTTTATTTTTTTAAAATTAAATGAAGACAATACCTATAAGCGAGACTCAATCGAGGGTCTGAAGATGGAGGAATCAGAGTGAGAGATAGATTTTGGAACGTCTGGGATTCTCCTTTATTTTTTTTTTTTTTGTGGGTATGCCGCACGGGGGACCCAGCTGATCCCGCCTGAGGCCGGTGTGTGGTGTGGGGTGTGTTGTGGGGCTGGGGGTAAGAGACGGGAAGAAGGAGATCTGGTCGTCGGACGCGGCTGGGGCCATTTCGTTCAACGATTTGAGCAATGCACCGAGGCTATGCTGGGATGTGCACACGAAAACCAATTTTTTCTTCTTTGTCAACATGTTTTTGGTTCCAGGTTCTTGGGTTTTCGGTTTTTAGGTTTATGGTTTTAGGATTTTACAGAATTTTTGTTTCAGTCAAAAACCTGAGAGATGTTCTTCTCAAGTACACCTTTTATCATTAATTAATTCACTCGTTTATTACACTTTGGGGGAGTGTCATCTATTTTCTTTTGGATGATCTGTTTCGAGTATTCAAGAAAATGATAGAAGATACAAGAAGAAACACAAAGGGCCAAGAACGGTCAAGAAGAACTAAGACACAGCAAAAATAGACACAAAGAGTAAGAAAAACCAAGAAATCAGGAAGAGGCTAATAGAAGCAAGAAGAGGCAAGAACAGAGTAGAAGAAACACGAAGATACAAGGAAATGGTGGCAAAACCGAGACGAGCCGACAATAGATGAGAATTTGAAAGAAGGTGCAGTAAAAACAAAAATGAGTGAAGAAAACCTGAGAAGAAGCAAATATTAGACGAAAAGAGACAAGAAATAGCAAGCAGTACCGAAAATATCCAAGAGACAAGAGAATAGAGCCGAGAAGATCTAAGAAAAAGCAAGAAGAGCTAAAAAGAAGCAAAAAGAGACAAGAACATCCAAGAAGGAGCAAGAAAATGCGAGAACATTCAAGAAGAGATAAGTAGAGACAAGATTAAGACAAGCAGAGGCCAGAAGAGATAAGAAGAGATGATAAGAGACAAGAAGAAGCAGGAAGAGACAAGAAGAAGACCATTAGAGGCAAGGTGAGCCGAGAGGAGACGAGTAGATTCCAAAAGAGACAAGAAGAAATAAGAAAAGCGAGAAGAGACGAGAAGAGCCAAGTAGAGCCAAGAAGAGTTCAGAAGACCCAAGAAGATAGCAGAGGCAAGAAGAGACGCAAATTTCAAGAAGAAGCAAGAAGAAACAATCCGAGAAGAGACGAGGAAATCCCAAAAGAGACAAGAAGAAATAAGAAAAAGTAAGAAGAGACAAAGAAAACTAAAAAGAGGCAAGCAGAGCCAAAAACAGTCAATTAGATCCAAGAAGATACAAGAAGAAACAAGAAGATCTAAGAGCCGAGAAGAGGCAAGAAGAATATATATAACGCTCAATCCATTCCTTTATTCCTGCCCTTCCTAAATTCCGATATTGGCTTATTAGGTTGCCAAGTGTACCGGTCGATTAAACTCCAACCTCCTTCCTATCCTCAGAGCACGTGTTCCAAGTCCTAACAAACTAGTGCCCCCTGGTGTACCGGTCAGGATGTGACAGGACAGGACAGGAGTGCTCCTGGCTGGGGTGGTACAATCGTATCGCATCGTGTAGTATTTCACGGAAACTGGAAGATTCAGGAGGAAGAAATCGGATTATTTCAGAAGCCATTACCACTGGGTAAAAGTAATGAGAAAGTGAATGGGTGAGAGTGGGGTGGGGTTGCGTGGCGGAACAAAGTGGCTAGTTCCAATCCAAAGCTAGATCCAAGAAGAGTACAGAAGAGCCAAGAATGAGCGGTAAGAAGTAAGAAGACTCAAAAAAAGTCAAGAAGAACCAAGAGGAGAAAAGGCGAGTACAGAAGAGCCAATGGAGACAAGGCGTGCGGAAGGGGCTCCAGGGGGGGGGGGGGGAGATGTAAGAAGAGTCACGAGTCACTAGAAGAGACAAGTAGAGATAAGAAGAGACAAGAAGAACAAAGAAGAGACGAGAATATCCCGGAAGAGACAAGAAGACTCAAGAAGAAGAAAGAAGAGACAAGAAAAGCCAAGAAGAGCCGAGAAGAGCCGAGAAGATTCAAGAAGAGGCAAGAAGAAGCAAGAAGATCCAAGAAGCAAGAAGAGACTAGAAGATCCCAGAACTCACAAGAAGAGACAACAAAAGCCAAAGCGGCAAGAAGAGCCAAGAAAGGCAAGAAGAGACAAGAAGAAGCAAGAAAAAAAAGAGAAGATCCATGAAAATGCAAGTGACAAGAAGAGTCAAGAAGATTCAAAAGAGCCGAGAAGAGGCAAGAAGAAGGAAGATACATGGAAAGGGGGAAAAAACAACACTCTATCCGTTCCTTTATTCCTGCCCATCCTTAATTCCAATTTTGGCTTATTAGGTTGCCATGTATACCGGTCGATTAAACTCCAACCTCCTTCCCATCCTCAGAGCATGTGTTCCAGTCCTAACAAATCAGTGCCCCCTGGTGTACCGGTCTCACCGGGACAGGAGTACTCCTGGCTGGGGTGGTACAATCGTATCGTATCGTATCGTATCGATCCCTTCGTAAAAATACTTAAATTATTGTTTGTGCAATGATCCAGGACTCAGTTTGCAGAGTATTGAATCCTGGAAGCGAATTCGACGGAACTTGGCTACAAATTATCCCTAATGACGTAATGACATCTATTAATAAGCTATTCTCATCTGCCTCTGCAGTGTGGAACATCGAATCCACTTTTTTGCATTTGCATTTGTGTTTTATCGAAATATACTTATTTTTTAATTCTCTATTTATCGCCAAAGATATAATAATATATGAACTTTCAACATCATCATCATCACTCTTGGCTCTACAACTCCTGGCGGGTCTTGGCCTCCTCAAGAGCCTTTCTCCACCCATCTCGGTTTCGTGCCAGCTCTCTTCAGTTTAGAAACTCTAAGGCTACGTCCGCACAGACAGGCGGCTAGCTTAGCGCCTAGAGCCTAGTGGCTTCCATTCTGGCTACTTGCTAGGTGGCCTCATTGAGGTGGTTTGCCTGGTGGGTCGCTAGTTCCCTTGGTCGTTTGCTTGTCTCCGGTGACTTTTTTTTTTTCAAAATTTTTTTCTTCAAAATCAAACAATTTTTTTCTTCAAAATCAAACTTTTTTTTTCCGCATGTCGTCACTGGTCACTCAGCCGGGTGTCCGACGAACCCCTTACCCCGCCTCCAACTGTTCAACAACTACCATTTTTTTATATTTTTATAAAAAAAAACATCAAAAATGTCACCGGAGACCAAAATTTCATTTACCTTTTTTACTCCAAATAATGTCAGGAATCACTGGTTAAAGTAAGTCAAGTACGTCCCTTAACACCCTGTATAAAATATACCATTTCACGGCTTTAACCATAATGTTGGGTTCATGACAAATAAGTCACGGTCAAGTCATGGGGAGTTTAATGTTCTGTATAAACAATATGATTTTCAAACAGTGCATTACAAACCCGAGAAATTTTGTTGAATTATTTCAATGGAATTGGATTGATTACCGGGCAGAACAACTCATTGCCTGAAAACATAATCCAACGCCATAACCATAATATGCATTCATAATCATGTACGTTTTTAGATTTTCACGGCCAAAAGTATTTTCGTTATTTATTTTGGGGTGTTATGCCGTGTTACGCTATCTCATTCTTTAGCCAACGTTTCGGGCAGTGTTACAGTGTCCATCATCAGGGCAGATGAGCTGCAACACGGCATAAGACCCGAAAAAACAACGAAAATTCATAACCATAATTAATTTCTCAATGAAAAAAAAAAATCTCATCATATATAAATCACTTTTTAGTACAAACCATCTTTTTCTACTTCGATTGCTACCTTTTTCTATGGTTTGCATTTTTATGGAGTTCATTAGCTGGATTCCACAGAATAGGTTCTCTTTTAAAAACTGATGCAATTAATATTTCATCCATTTTTTCCTTCTGAAATACCTCGCGCCTAGTGGCAAAAAACCAACACGTTGGTTTACTTCGATACACGCTAAGCGACTATCTAGGCACCAAGCGCGCAGTGCGGCCGGTCGCGAAAATTCTAGAACGTTCGTTTTACTAAGCTACTCGCTAGGCTCTAAGCTCTAAGCAATCCGCCTGTCTGTGCGGACGTAGCCTAAAGTAGATCTTTGAGGACTTTGTCGCTCCATCTGAATCTTGGCCTTCCCAGGCTTCTTCGCCCTATCAGTCTTTAGTTCAGCAGGAAATTTGGTGCTTGATGCTCGGTCATTCTCTCCCCATGACCCAGCCACCGAAGTCTTCCCAGTTTTATAAATTTTGTAACGTTTAGCTCCTTAAATAGAGTATAGAGCTCACATGAACTTTAAAAATGAATAATTCTTATGCCCGCATGAAAATATTAATAATTGTTTTTTTAGATTATATTTGTACACGACTAAACTTTTTTACAGGGTGCCTCCTTAATTTAACTGAACAATTTGTAATTAACCTAACCTAACCGCGAATTGACATTTCGGCGGTGAAATTTACATTTATATAATTTTGATTATTTATTATACAGCCATCTTTAAAAGGTGAAGCCCAACGAACGTCGCAGTTGTATATATATCAGTGGCGGCTCGTGACTTTTGAGTGTGCTAGAGTGCTGATATTACAAAAATGGCATTGTCAATTATGTTGAGCCGAAAAAAAAAATTTTTTTTTTTTTTAAATTATTTTTTTGTATGAAAAATTTCAGGAAGTTTCAGTTTGGCTGTGTGCCGCAAGGATTTCCTGAAAAATCTTCATACAAAAACAAATTAAAAAAAAAAAAAATAATAATTTCGCTTGCGACAACATCCATAATGCCATTTTTTTAGTAATAGCACCCTAGCTCACCCAAAAGTCACGAACCCACTGATATATATCAATGGTCGCAGTGGAAGCAGCGACTAGTCCAGTCAGCGGGGAATAAAAAAGGCCTTTACCTGGCAAAAGGTCATATATTTCAACATAAGCCCCCACCGCCCTCTGTCCTCGGCAGTCGTCTTCCAATCTGCGACATGGAGTCGTCCTCTTACGTACTTCCTGACATCATCCTCCCACCTCAGACTAGATCTTCCCGCCTTTCGTTCACCTAGCGGGTGTCGTGTTAGAAACTTCTTCGGTACTTGTGTGCTAGGCATTCGGTGTACAAGTCCGGTCCATCTTAGTCTTCGGAGCCTTATTGTGCTCATTAGCTTGTGAGGCCATTATTGCGGCGGATTCTCCATGCCTCTCCCTCTCACACCGCTCCTAAGATTCTTCGAAGTACCTTATTTTCGGTGTTCAGCTGTTCCGCAGACTTTGCTATCAGTGTTCCCTCCTCACATCCGTAGGTCAAGACCGTTTTAATAATTGTTTTATGTAGAGTTATTTTGATTTTCCTATGTACGTTTCGGGATTTAAACACTGGCAACAACGCGAAGTAAGTGTCGTTAGCGACTGTGATGCGCTTTCTTACTTTTACTGCGGCTTCGTTGTCCTGCGTTATTATGGGGCTCAGGTATGTACTCTTTGACCACTTCGAAATTATAAGCGTCTTTAAACTTCACTTTATCTTTTATTTTGCTGTGTAGGGTTCTGGTTTGCATCATGATTTTAGTTTTATTCTCTTTGATTTTCAAATCCACCTCTCTTGCCGCATCTCCAAAGGGTCAAACACCTCTCTTACAGCCTGTAGGGATCTTCCGACAATGTTAAGGTCAGTGGTTCTATTCAACAGATATTTCAGCGATGGTATATTTCGAAATGGCGCTTGAGCCGCGCAGAGTTTGACCAGTAATCGTAATTATGTTTCACATTCGCTATTGCGTAATATTGTTTTTTTTGTTGATCCCGGTTGGATGATATTGACATCTTAATAATGGTCTTCGTCATCAATGTCATGATCAATATCATGGTAGTGAGATTCTGGGCTTCCATTGACAAAATTTCTTTATGTTCGACCTCGATATCGTTGTGAACCTTTGGCGAATTTCGGCATGTTTGACCATTATAGCACCCACACATAGAACAGCTCAATCCAGCTTTCCTGCAGCCGTATGGAACGCAGCATCTTTTTTTACAATTATGTACATGAAATAAATTTTAATAAAGTCTCGGGTGCTGGTTTCTTTGTCATTATTACTGGCACAAGCCCATTGTCTAGATTTTTTGGATTCCATACCAATTTTTGTACTTGATGGTACGTCCTAAATACATGATACCGTGCAGTATCATTCGTTGGTGGCAAAGAGGCAAGATTGAATTTGCTTTTTGTAGTCGGCTTTGCGAAATGTTGGTAGCCGACTTCTTCCAAGGTTTCCTCATCCAAGTCACCCCCGTATAAAGCAACAAGAAAGCGTGTTCCTGCATCTGCTATGTCTTCTGGTTTTGCATCATGTTAATTTCATTCGTGTACTCGATGAAGACGCACTGGCAGACCAGCTTTTTTAAGGCTTCGTAAATGTTCTTTATCACTACTAACTAGTTTCATCCGTGCACTCGATGACATAGGGTTGGTCATATTGGGATCCTGGCCTGTAGCAATATGGGAGCTGAGCTAGTAACGCTGCAGTCAGGACTGCAGACACGTGGTATGTTGGAATGTTGATGTATGGAACCCGAAAAATTACTGTAGTTTGAAATAAATTTTGCTAATTATATTGTTTTGTGGAAATATGTTAAAATGATATTGTGTAATATGTACTTATAAAATTTATCAAGAAAACTTGAGTTTTACGATTTTTTGTCAAACTTTTCTTCTTTCTACCACTGTAAGTCATTATATATTAGACTTGTAAAAAAATACTAAGAACAAAAATGTACGTAATGTAGTCTTCTTCAAGTTTGCGATAGACATGTTTGTTGTAAAGTCAACCGTTGAGGAATTATTCTGACAAAACCTAATTTTCGCACCTTCAATCCAAGATGGCGGCTCGCACTCGACCCCCTTAAAGTCGAAATATTTTTTTTTTCATTAGATACCCGATCTTAACAACATATATCAAAATCGTTACTACACGACCTTTCGCAAGGTAAAACTCCCCTCTGACTGGACTAAACATTCGTCGGCTTCGCAGTCTTTTTCATACAAAATTAAATTTTTGATTTGAGGCGAAAATACCCAACCAAACTGAATAATATTTTTTTTAATCAAAGAGTATTGCAGATGCCTATACGGACATGTAACGTTTTATTTATTTTTGTTTTACATTTTAAAATGTAAGTAATTAAAGAAATTAATTTAGATTTTATAAGCAACTTTGGAATTTTTATGCGAATTAAATATAATTAATAAAAATATGGTCTTACCCTACCCAGGGTTAATATAATATAATATAATGAAAAAAAATAACTTTAAAAAAATATTTCCTTGACAAATTATTGTTAAAAACGTAAATCAGTCGTTCGTAATTTGCATCAAAATTCTTTTATTATCATTTGTTTCTATATTTCATCATATTTCTATGGTAAATAAAGCTTTTTTTTAATAATTGTAATTGATACATAAATAATTGTCAAAGTTGCCTCTAAAATTATACAATGAAAAATTGGTTTCTTTAATTACCTTTAGTTTATAATTTAAAACCAAAATAAATAAAACAGCGTATATCGGTAATAGATATCTTTAGATTAAAAACATATTCGAGTGCAGTTTACACGCGATAGAAGCGAAACTTCACCAAAACAATCTCAACCAATACTTGAAAAGTGAGGTCATAATCAAAGCGACCAATGAATGCAGACCTAGAGTAATTTCCGTTTAATATCTCAACCAATAGGAGCCTATAAAAGACGACGTTAAAATCAAAGCCGCCAATGTGCGCAGTTATCTTTATTTCCGTTTCATCCGAAATCCAAATTACACCGGGGCTATAGAAGTTTCACTTCAAAAAGGTATTTTGGCCTCAGATTTAATTAAGTTTTGTATGAAAAAGTCGAGCAGTCGCTCCCCTTGGATTAACTTCTCACTCACTATTTTTTCTGATATGTTTTACTTGTGCTTATTTTATTTTTGCTGATATTTTTTTATTTATTTTTTTTTTTTATTTTTTTTTTTATTTATTATTTTTTTAAAAAGAAAAACAAACATTCCCGGGTTACGAATAACCCAACAATATTTGAAAATCTCCTACTACCACCACAGAAAGCCGAAAATGTTGCTTGTGTTGTGATGGAGGACTTAGCCAGCCGAGGAATTGAACACGCGATGGGATCCAAGCGCTATGCCCACTCAACCACTAACCAGTCAAAATACGATTTTCTTATGCGTGTTGTCGAAGGATTATGCATTTAAAACAACTTCTGTTTTGTGTGAGATATTTAAATATTCACAATATACGGCATTAAACCATTACATAAATTTATTTTTTAAAGCCTTTACAATTGAACTACCCATTTGGTTTGTTGTTACCAGTGGCGCCCGTGTAGAAAGTGCGAAGGGGCGGGTGCCTGGGGGGAGTGGGGTCTTAACCTATATCCCTGCCGAATGTGGATCAGTGGGGCCCCCGTGCCCTCCTCCCCTCCTCACCTCCCGCCCCGCCCCCGCGGCAAACTCCAACACGCTGCTTTTTAACTCTTTGTCCAAGGTTCATTGACTGAACAGGGTGGCTAAAAAATCGCAATCCTGTTTTTACTCAATTATTTTTACTGCTATATTTTATTTTCAAATTCTTTTTAGTTTGGCGTTTAGGACAGATGCAGAAATAATAATGATAGGATTAAATAATCTTCAACTCCCGTAGGTACCCAATCACGTATAACTTAATTTCAACACAATTGCAGCATCAAACTCGTCAATTAACCTCGCTCTACATATCTATTTTAATATTTGTCTAAATTCTAATATCCACATTTTTTCGGATTTACTGCCCAAATTTAAAGGAGCATATCATATTTGATGTAAAATGTTATGCACATACATGTACACAAAAACTCACACATAATACATTCACACCTATACACTATACACATCACCAGGTAATTACTAAATAGGTATACATACCGCGTATAAAAGTATAGTTAGTAGTTAAAAAATATATTGTGTGAATACCGCACAAGAGTCCCAACTGCTCCCTGGAACCAGTGACACTACGGCATCCCCAACTGGAGTATATTTGAGGCTGAAGGGGAGTGGAAGGAGATGGGGAAGAGTCTTTATTTTATTCTATATTTTTATTTATTTGGGAGACCAACAGTTTACATTAACAACAAAGTATATAATGATTGGGTAAAATAATTGAACCATTTACAGGTTTCCACATGGGTATTGTATACAAGTGTGTAGTGAGTTCAGAGATATTTACTAATAAAAAATTACATTTCAAGAGACGAGTTATTTAGGTGAGAATAGGAAAGGGGTAGGATGGGGGGGGATCGGTTAAATTGAGGTATAGTAATAAAAATATGCGTGACAAAAATTTAAAAGAGAAAAAAAAGGAAGTTTATAGAGTGGTGGTTGTATTAGAGAGTATCTATAAGTATTGTTATTGTAGAGTATCGAGAGAGTGTCTGTGTGATTTTAAGGAGTGTGGTGCAGAGTTAAAAATGTCAAATTGTGCACAGTGTGTGTTGAAAGTGTTGGATGCACGATAGATGAAAGAGTTCTGCTTAGAATTAGTGTTGCACCGAGGGAGGCTAAGAATCATGTCTGATCTTGTTCGTCTGTTAGGAACTCGTATCTGTATTCGTTCTAGGAGTTCTGGACAATCTACAACGGATCTGGCTATTTTTTTAAGAAAAAGTATATCGACCGAGCTTCTTCGAACTTCTAATGATAGTATATTGAGGTACGCGGCTGAATCTTGGTGACTTAGGTGTGGACGGTAGCTGCGGAAATTTAAGCATCGTAGAAAACGATTTTGAACACGTTCAAGATTTTCCACATGTGATTTGTATTGCGGATTCCAAACTTGTGATGCGTATTCTAGTAAGCTACGGACATAAGCAAAATATAGGGTTTTCATTGTTCTAAAGTTGTTGAATTTTTTACATGTCCTAAGAATGAATCCTAACATTTTCGAGGCTTTTGATGTAACTGAGTCTATATGAATATCAAAAATAAGCTTAGAGTCCAATGTCACTCCCAAATCTTTGACTTCTGTTTTGTTGATTAATATTGAGCCGTTCAGATTATATTCGTTAGTAACGATATTATTATTTCGTGTGAAGTTCACGACGAAACACTTCTTAACATTGATTTTAAGGGAATGCTGTGTACAGTAAACATTAGACGGTTTAGGTCCTCCTGCATTTTTTGACAGTCAGCAGTTATTTCAAGCAACGTTTCAATTCTGAATGGTAGTCTTACCCCAGGAGGTTACTAATACTTTCAAGATAATATCAATAAATTGTTAATTTGGTGTAATGAAAATAGACTACTTAAATATCTCAAAATGTCAAAGAGTTAGTGACGTTAGTGTGGTATATGCCATATTGATGTCTCATTCAGTAGTTCGGTTTTACCGAGCTTCAGCGGAGTTTCACGATCGCTAGAGATAATAGCGTGCTCTAATTATACCAGTGTCATATTATTAAATCCAGCAATAAACTTATCGTGTATTAAGTACTTAATACTTTTTAATCATATAAACATTCGAGGAATGCTGGAGACTAAAGGGTCCTGTATTTAAGGAATATCATATTACGTCTGATAAGGAATCAACCCGTAAAGAACAATACATTACAGTTAGATTTTCTCGAATAAAGAATCCAGTGATATTTAATTACTACATTGATAACAATGCTCTTGAGATATTAACATAAATTAAAGACTTAGGCATTACTTTTCAATCAAATCTTTCATTTGTTAATCACATAACAGAAATCTCTAATAAGGGCTTAAACATGTTGGGATTTATAACTAGGCTAACCAGAAATTTTAACAATACAAAGTGTATTAAACTGTTATATTTTGCCTATGTAAGAAGTTAACTTGAATACAATTCTCGCGTCTGGAACCCACTTTATAATATACATGTACAAGCCGTTGAAAGAATACAAAACAAAATCTTACGTTTTCTAAATTTTAAAATCGGTAATTCCAGCAATTATGTTGAACTACAACACTCTGTTAAATAATATGAATATGCTCAAATTGTCAGAACAATTTTTATATATAAAATTCTAAATGATTTAGTAGATAGTCCGGTATTGCTTGAATTGGTAAGCTTCCGGATAACACTACGTAATACTAGAAGTCAGAATTTATTTCAGTGCAGAAATTCTGGGACTAACTACCATGTGTATTCTTCTTTGCCCAGAATACTAATGGAGGGAAACAATTATACCAAGTCAGTGGACATCGTCAATTTATCTTTAAACAAATATAAAATATTGCTGCTGAGGCAGTCAGTTAGGTACAATAAATACTGTATATTTCTTACCATTCATATGTCAAAGCCCCGAAAAAGGGCGTTAATCAATAAATAAATAAGAAAATCTTCCATTCTGGAACGTGCCCCAAATATACTACCCATATATTATTTTTAATAGAATAAATTGTGAAATAACATTAAAATACAAGGAAGCGTATCGTAGGTACCCACCAATTATGACCGTTGTGCATGACGGCTGATCAAATGCAGCAACGGGCCGAGAATTAATATTTAATGGTGACACTTCAGATGTAAAAATACTGTAGGTTGCTGCATCGCCGATTAGACTTTTTATCAACTTGAATTTCATTTTTAATTTTATTTCGTTAAAAACTCATTATATTCCGTTGGTATGCAGGTAGATTTATTATTATTATTTTTTTTATTGTAATATAGAATATGAGTTACATTTGTGATAATAATACGAGTTAGGATTTTCCGAGAGAGTTTGCTGGTCGGGGCAAAAAGTCTCCCCCAACCACTCTCTCCCGATCCGGCCTGCCAGTTGCTAATCAGACGCCCCTACCAAACCAAAGTCACCAAGCGTAGCGAACCACTTGGGTTGACCTACATATGGCGGTGTTTGTAATCCAATAAATGATCCCCGGGCCGGGCGGAACCCATATCCGCCTCCCAAATTACTACAAGTATTGCTTATAAATACATATTTCTTCTTCAATATTCGCAAATTCACTTTGTGGCGTCATTTTAATAAAATGAAAATAAATATTTTTGTGTACACCACTATTATTTCATCAAAATAATCTTCAATAATTTTTCAATATACAATTATTCCGACGAAGTTGGTTTTTGAAACATGACAATTATTTTGATTAAAAGTGGCGTATACAAAGTTGTTTATTTTCATTTCCTTTAAAAACATATCTCCTTTTTGTCGACGAATGCTTAAATAATGAAAGATCACCATACGCAAATCTAAATTAAAAAAAATGTGAATAAATAAATTAAGCGAAAGTTCTACATCATTTCGGAAAGCCCTGTAGATGTAAGTACTTTAGTAAATCGTGTGGATATGCGAGCGATGTCGTGTCCGATGAGAATTCTCAAATTTATTACGGCTCTTGTTTATTTTCTGCTTTTTGCGGCGAAAATAGACCATAATAATAATTATAATAGACCGAGCCGTGTCGCATAACGCGATGATGTTTTTTTGGAGAAATTCCTCGCCCGTATTACTATTACGGTATCGGCAGATTCTTGCTTTATTTGGACTTTCTCTTGAACATTTTAATATTCTATGACTTACTCGTAGAATCTTCTAGTCGATCGGTTGGAGAAAAACAGCCATGACACGAGTCCACGTAATCAACGGACTTGTGTTAGAGCCTTTAATTTTTTTCCATTACCTAAGGTTCGCGCCGTTCAAAAAGAATTGAATACTCTTTTAGTGAATTGTAACAAAATATATCTAAAATTAGAAATTGGTTAATTCGTGACGGCCTTTTTAAATATAATTTAGCTTTATTTGAATAATTCTATAAAAATACCGACCGGTTTCGATGCCGCCACGCCTTCGCGCAAGGAATAAAGAATATAACCTATAACGGTATTCATCAAGGAATGTGTTCATTTTTTGCAGCTCCCCTCTTCAAAATATATTTAATCTGTCACTCTAAACTGGAATATTTCCCAGTCCATGGAAACTTACTCTTTTGACACCTGTAATTAAATGAATGGTAATAAAACGGTATTTTAAAATATAGACCAATTTGAATATTATCTACTATCCTGAAAACTTTTGAACGTATTTCCTTAGATTGTTGTTTAATTAAGGAATATTATTACTCGAACAGCGTGGTTTTGTAGCCCACTGTTCAACCACAAAAAACTTCTATTATTTGAACACTATGATTGTTGTTTAGTTCAGGACTATTATTACTCCAGTACAGCGTGGTTTTGTAGCCCACTGGTCAACCACAACAAATCTTCTATTATTTGAACACTATGATTGTTGTTTTGTAGCCCACTGGTCAACCACAACCAATGTTCTATTATTTGAACACTATATTTGTGAAGCTTTCATGTCTCACAAGTAGATTTAATATTCGCTGATTTTTCAAAAGCCTTAAAGTAAATATTAGTATCCTTCTCGCGAAATTAAAAGCCCTTAGTATACCTTAGAAAATGGCTGAATAGTTACCGCTGTAACCATGAATTCATGGTAAAAATTGAATAATTTTCGTATAAATTCAAAATTACATCAGGAGTGCCTCGGGGCTCTCATTTGGGCCCACCTTTGTTCATTATATTTATTATTGATTTATCTTTGTATTTCGATAATGTTTTTATATAATTTATTCTATTTGCAGATAACCTGAAGCTTTTTAAGATTATAAAATATTTAAATGATGCACTTATATGCACGTAGCTGGTGTGAAATAAATAAATAATAATTTCTAAACTTGAAAATATATTTCCACATGTGTAATATAAATATATTACTTTTACCGTTCGCGGAAACCAATAACTACATTGTATTCAATTAATAATAACTAAATTATATCAGTACCATTCATCACAACAAAGACCTTGGAGTTATTTTTGTCAGAAATCCTACCTTTAATCTGCAAAACAATTTCACGCCACGCAAATTTTATGTTTCGTAGTACGTAACACAAGGACTTTTCATTCGAGTTAAGTATCGCCCTGGTGTAAGACCACCATTCAGAATTCAAACGTTGCTTGAAAATGGCTTTAGCCGTGTTTAGTGACCAGATCTGAATAGCCAGGTGCTTCCCAACCTTCCTCTTCCACACCTCCTTCCACCCGCCACTACCTTCAGCCTCACAACATACCCCAATCGGGGCTGCCATAGTCTCACTGGCTCCAGACGGGAGCAGTTGAGATTCTTGTGCGGTATTCACTGTAAAAAAAAAAAAAAATGAAATTACTTTACTGCTTCCTTGTGATATCGCAGCTAGACTACTGCATTGTCTCCTATTTATACTTGTAACTTACACCGCTTGTAGATATACAATGAAAGTTTCTTAGATATGTTCAAAACAAATTTAGGCAACCTGTAATTGATATCTACTAAAATAGATTATAATGTCTATTCTAAAACCACGGCTACTTTTTACCTGGAGAACTATTAATGATATTCTTGTACTTTTTAAATAACTGATAAACCTCACAGACTGCCCCAAATGTTAAAAGTTTTAAATATTCGTGACCCTGTTAAAACTACTCGACTCCATAATCTTTTTTCACTGTAATAACACTAATAATCATAGCAACTGTTCATATCACTCACCACTAACGCGATTTTACCGAACTGCCAATACGTATGCATACAATGACGTTAGGATGTATACCGACCTTTTCGATATTTTCAAAATCTCTCCGTCCTGCATGAATCAAAAATAATTAGTTATAAATATATCTGATGTATTTATGTATTATGTTTGTAAAACGATAAAGCATTTATTTTACTTATATGTGTTGTATATGTGTACTGATATTTTTTTCTGTTTAATTTTTGTAAATTTTTCGCCATGTATTATGTTTGTAAAAGTCCTTCGGACGTTAAATACTTGAAAAACAAAATAAATAAGTGCCCTCCGTACAAATTAGAATGGAAACAATAATGTGCCACTGACCTTTGGGTTGAAGACCATTTAGCACGCGGTCTGTCTCTCTTAAACGTGCCTGAAATTGTATATAGCCATCTCATTTGAATTTCGTAATCATAATGAAAGAGCTTTGTATGGATATACAGGCCGAAATTAGGCCTATAATTGGATCACAAAACACTCCCACAACGCACTTCTTGCGTTATTCTTTATATTCATAGGTAAAATGGGCACAATGAAAACTGATCTTTTAAGATGAGTCATGTTCATTTCTATAAAGTGACGGTATATTCTTGTTAAAATAAATTTACCACTATCAGAGGAAGGTAAATTGTTTGCATCTGAGAATTTTTACAGGCTGGAAAAGAATCATCAATTTGTTATTCTTTGTTTTGTTCAGTAGCACTTTGACTTATTTAATAGCAATCTACGAGTTTTCATTGTGAGTACCTCAAGTATCAAGCTAACATACTTAATAAATAATATTTTTTTGTTTCGCCCCTCAAAGTTGGACCGTGGTTAGATTCGGTCACATCATGTAGAATTGTGTGTATTCCCGCCGTCTGACCCCATCCCTACATGTGTTTTTAAAGATGCGGTTTGTGATATACTGACATTGTGATAAAGGGCAGATCTCCCCTCTTTCACTTCCCACCCCTTATCCTCCTTAGAAACCTTTCTCCGTCCGCCATTTGAAGACTTCCTATCTAAAATTCAACATTCCAATGCCTAGGTACTAAATTCATACCTTGCTTTCACCGATCAAAATCATTTGGTTAAGTAAATCTATCCTTCCTTACAGCATCATGTTAACTAGCTGTCTCAAACATGTATAGCTGTCTCAAACATGTATAGCTGTCTCAAACATGTATCAGTCCATATTGACTTCTTTATAGGTGGAATTTTGTTTTAATAGTATGAATCTCACAATTTTTACGCTTTGCTTCCATTTTAAATTAATATAGCCTTACTAATAAATAAACGTGGTGAAAAATTTTATTGATAAACACCCATGTACGTGTAAACCTTAATAGAAACGTAAAACAGAAACTGACGTATAATAGTTCACGGAAAGGTATATACATATGTACATTATTTATACCGCCAAAGAAGGTTGTTTATCTTTTGGATAAACTTCAAATTTCTCGTCGAATTTCGGAATATTTCTAAGGTTTTTGAATGTTCCAGAGATTTCTTATTTTTGAAGATGTCGTAATAACAAAAACAAGCTTTAGAAAGGGAATAAAATTACCGTTTAGATTTTTGAATTTAAGAATAATGTAAGTTGGAATACTTTAATATCAAACAAAACAAAAAACACTCCATATGTTGAAAAATTTTAGAGAATACGAAATATTTAAAACACGTTCCTTTTATTTAGGAAATCTGCAAGAAAACTGTCGCCTCACTATGTCGTTTATGCACTAACAGCCATACTAAAAAACGTCGTAAATATTTTATATAATTGATGAACACCCGTCTATGTTAAAACCTTACTAATGTAGAAACTGACAAGACCAGAAAAATCCAGACTGTTCAATTTCGTGTATTCACAAAACTGCTCTGATTTTTACAATTGAGCTACATATAGCTTTGTCAATTCAAGTCATACCCCCTAGAGGAAATTTGGTACTTTAACATGATATCATCTTTTCCTTATTTCAGGTATCTACGAAAATGAAATCTGCCCACATTTCAAAAATAGGTTAAATTTATGGTCATTTTCGATGGTTATTTTACGCAGCCAGAAAAACTTGCTTTATGCAGGTATGTTAATGCATCCGGTGTTGTTGTTCTGTTGGTCTGTGAGTTTTAAATAATTGCATCGGCCGAGAAATGCAGAAATGCAGTTGTTGCGAATTCCTCGTGGCTTATGACGCTTTCGCCAGTTTACTTTTTACGCGGGAAAAGATTGCGCGCGCAGATGCCAACGCGCGGGAAAGTATCGCGCCGCGCCTGTCACTCTGACAGGTTGACGACTATAAACGGAAGCCTTTTGGATAATTCTCATCGTGACGCTGGTGCTGATGACCCACTTCAACCCTTTAAGCGCAAACAACTTTTATTCGGGTGACGAAAATAGCAGCAGATTTCTTAATGCAAGAGTTAATGCAATAGGAGTAGGCACTTTCCAAAGAACCGTACGCTCAGCAAAACCATCAGCCTATGAACATACGAAATTTTGTCATTGCCAACTAATCAAAAATGTATAAATTACGATTTGTTGAAGGAATTCAACAATTCCACAACACGGGGATAATATGCCTAGCTTGGTGGTCGAAAAATCCTCAATTCGTGCAAAAAACAATATAATGAATAAAGAAAACTTAACATTTGTTTTTTTTTAAATTACCTTTGAAAATAAACTAGTGGAGGAAAAAGTCCTAACGCTGTTTCACTGACGTCCGTCCGATGAAGGTTTCTTAAAGCCACCGGAAGACCTTCACATTATGAGCGAAAAAGCTTTCGATGTGTTATTCTTGTTTTCCTAGTCAATTTTAATTAATCTAAAACTTTTGCCAGTGGTCGCCATTGTCGCTGTGAGCCATGGTAATATGGTGTTCAACCATCAATCAAAAAATCAATGTTTAGACTAAAATTCAGTTTTTTTTTTAAATATAATATGTGAATAACCCTTTTTAAATAAATATTTATTGTTTTTTTCTATGCTGCACGCAGCATTTTTATTTACTACTCATTAATTCTATTACAATTGGTGATGAGCGGTTCCTTACTAGGAACTCCTGTGTGGAGATCTGGCGCGCTTTATAACACAAGCCGTTTATAACAAAAATACAAATAACAACATAATGTTACGTTTAAAATATAAGACATTCAGCATCGTACTATTGGAAATGCATACTTATAAAGTAATTTTTATTAAATCTTTGATGTTAGATCTGTTTTGACTGATGATCCAAAACTTGAAGTGTTTGATATATATTTAAACTTAGTTGTGTTCTGTCTTAGCACCAAAGTCCCTGCTGAACTCAAGACCAATAGGGCGAAGGAGCCTGGGAAGACCAAGACTAAGATGGAGGACAACGTCCTCAAATACATATCTATCTTGGACCTTCTAAACTGGAGAGAGCTAGCACAAAACCGAGATGAGTGGAGGAAGACTCTTGAGGAGGCCAAGACCCACCAGGGGTTGTAAAGCCAATAGTGATGATGATGGTGTGTTCTGTCTAATCGCCAGTGGAAATGTATTGGATAGCATTGTTGCAAAGTATCGTTAATGTGCATTATTTTATAGCATGTTAAATAAACAAAAAAACAAATTGGTGGCATTGCCTTATTATCTTTTTAATAACAGAAAAATATTTACAACAAATTGGCAATAGTAAAAAAATAAGGAAAAACCATTTAAAATAAATATTTTTACTTGACTTATCCTTGTTTTTAATTAGTGATATTTGTGTTTACCTCTCATAGATGGGTTATTATGAATATTATTGGGTTATTAATGTACACGGATAACCTACTTTTGAAAAATTACGATATCGCAGTTATTCATAATTAATGGATTTTTTATTGTTGTCTTGGTTCACTGAATGAATCTCGTTAATGTTCTAACAAATGCACTGTTTCTGATGCATTGTTATTCTTATCATTTTACTACTCTATTTAAGTTCTTATCTCTAATGAGATAGCTCGGTCCGTCCAGAGATGAATAAATTAAAATAATTTCATGTTTCAATTGTAATTTATTAAGTAGGTGTAGATACATTAAAAACGCAATAACCCAAATTTGACAAAAATGAGGCATCCACTTAAAAATTGATAATGACACAGTTAAAAGAAAATTGTTTCGGGTCGGAGAGTACAATTTTATAAATCAACAAAAAATTCAGAGCGAGACGTGATCTTTTTCCGAATATCTAGATCTAGAACGATAACTTTATTTTGAGTATTTTAGACAGGAATATTTTTATTAAACTATGGTGTGATTATTATGGGTCATCTGTAGTCAAAATACCTGATAGCCTGATATTAAAATGTTCCCACCTAATAAACTTACAAAAAACATGTTGGAAAGGAATATTGGAGTTTTAAAAATCCCGAAGCAATAAACCTACCTATAAGATGCGAACATAATTATTTATTTAGTATCGCAAACCGGTGGAAAATCACGGAATACTTTAAATCCAATTTCGAAATTGGCAATTACTAATTTTCTGTTAAAATATCGTATTATAGGGTAACGTCTTTGATTATAGGTACCTACTTTATCGCTTTTGTCTGAATTATTCTTCACACAAGCAGTTCCAATTTTTTAAATTACTTTTTTGTTAGAATCTGAGAATTATTATAATATAAGTTTTTTTGTTATTTTTTTATTTTATAAACAATTTCGATGTTCGGTGTAAAAATATTTGTGGTTATTTTTTTTATGTTTGAAATTTAAATATTCTAATTTATAAACATTAAAGTATATTTCAAATACAAAAATCTAAAAGAAAATTTTATTTGGTTTCGATAATAGTATTTATTTTTGCGACATCTCATCGCCATAAAGAAGATATGTATAGCACATTTGCACATACCTTGGAAATATTTCGAAATTTCAAGTTTGCTCAACAGATAAATAAATAAATCAAATAAAACAATCAAACCCTCTTTGACTGTGTAAGTAATGTATATATCTTTCCATGAACTATTGTGTAGCAGTTTTTGTTAATAAAGTTTTCACATACACGGTTATTTATCAATTGAAGAATAAAGAGAGAAAAGTCATTGTTCGATTCAGGGCGAAAAAAGTGAATAATCTGTCCACCTGAAAGCTATTGACCCGCAAACTCGAATAAAATATATAAAAAAACACTATCACGGTCATATTGCGAGCGTTTAAAGAAAATATCAAAATTCAAAAGAGAGATCGATGTCCTAAGCCTGTCCATAGACATTGGTCTATCTTCGACAAAAATTATCTTCAAAGTTTAATAAATGAGCCGAGAAAATATATCCATTCATTTGGAAAATGCCCGTTTGCTTCTCGACCAGTAAGTCAAATCAGTCCAAATGGAATCTTCCCGTCAATAGCTTATACGGGCAAATAATTACCGTAGCCCTTATAATTAATTATTTTTATAAATGATATAATTTATAGTAGCCCTTAAAAATTGTTAATATCGTGAAAAAAGGAATAAAAAAGCAATGCCTGATTTTAAAGTTCAATTTCCTGAAGTTCTTGAACACAAAGATTTCCTACCTATTATTAGTAAAGAAAAATCAAGGATTTACAAACTTTGGAAAAAAATTGTATCTCCCCAGAGGCTAACGTTTTCTACTATTATTTAAAATAAGTGTAAACAAAATCAATGTCAAAGTATAAATTAAATCTTTCTCTCGCTTTTGTATTTGAAAGTGTATTTTTATAACTTTTTTCTGTATAAAAGTAATAATTAAATTTCCATATAATTTTTAGTGTAATTATGCTAAAATGTATGAAAATACAAATTTTAAGATTGAATAAAATAAACCTTTTAACAAATAAGATAAAAAGTTTAATATTATTATCTCAAAACCAACTTTCACGGACATTGACTTTCTTTCCCCTTACCCTTCAATTGTATAAATTTTTCTCCACGTTTATAGAATACTCGTTAGTAAGGCTGTTCATATTTAGTTTTTAGAATACCACTTTTCTAATTGCAAATGTTATGGGCGACTTAGTTCTATCATAATAATGGACAATTTTTTTGTAGCAACATTGTTTCATTTCTGTGTTCGAGCTCATTTGCTTGCGAAAAAAAGGTTCCATCTGCCAATTGCGTGAAACTGAGAAAATAAATGAAAAATAAAATTTATGAAAAGTGAATGTACACAAAATATCTATTTCTTATGGCTTATGGATTTAACATAAACAAGTCTATAAATTACATCATTGCAACAAAAATAGTAATATTTTGATGATGATCAATGATCATTATATCTCGACAAACGCCCGGGTTGCCGGCAATAAAAACAATAATAATAATTGTAGATAACCGGATTATTATTAGATTTAATAACAATCTGTACAAAATACATGGCATCTATCTAAAAATTTCCAATTAATTTGGCAAAAAAATTTTGCTAATTTTCACGACAAAAGGGTGTTTTTTTTGTTATCTTGTTTGGCTGAATGCTACTTTTTTTTGCTTAGAATGTTCTTCAACATAAATGTATTTCAATTACAATACATATGTTCCGCTTATAATTTTTTTACAAATTTTTGGTGCTAGTATTTTATTCGGAATTAAAACTTTGAACCGTAAATCTCAGTTTCATACCAATGTCAGATAGAACCTTATTGTTCCAAGGGAAATAATTCTAGATGAATTTAGTTTCCTTCCAGTTTTAAATAATTCGGAAATTTTCTTCTTCTAACACAGCAAACTTATTTTGTGGCACCATTATGATTGAAATTAATAGATTACTTCGTTTTTACCACTTTTATTGTTTATAAAACCGACATGTTTCGTCAGCTTTGCTGATGAAACATGTCGGTTTTATAAACAATAAAAGTAAGCTGACGAAACATGTCGGTTTTATAAACAATAAAAGTGGTAAAAACGAAGTAATCTATTAATTTCAATTCGGAAATATTTTTGATAACTAATGGATGTAACTTACGATTGTCGTTAATTGTGCAAAGAAGTAGACATTTGTAATATTGTAGGTAACCTCGGAAATTGGGAACTATTATTTTTTTTAGTAAAAATGAGAACAAACCTTTTTATATTTTTTTATGAGCCAGTAATGTGATTAGGGCAACATGAACTTAATTAAACAACAGGCTGCACACCTGTACTTTTGAATGCATTACAATTTCCAATCTAACCACACGATGACAGGCATAGAATAAAGAATTTCGTGTTCTGTGATGACGGGGAACTTTGTCCGTGCATCATAGGGGGTATAAAAAACCTTCAGCATTTGAATGAAGACTTGATGAGCATTACTCACGGCACCAGGCACCAGGCACCAGGCACCAGGCACCAGGCACCAGGCACCAGGCACCAGGCAACAAGCACCAGGAACCAGGAACCTGTTAAATCTTCGTGCAATTGAGGCTCCCGTACTCGAACTCCCCGGGCCATCGCTATCGCCATCGCCAAGAAAGTTAACCGACGAAATAGAAATGTAGGCAATAAAAAATATATGACGACCATTTAATTTCTACACAGGTTTATAACTACTGCTGCCGGCTGTCAGTTCCGTGGCCATTTGGTTATATAACCCGCCCAAAATGGACACATTGACCCGGTAAACGATAATGGCCCCGGTGTATGACCGAGTTTCACCCGAACAGAATATTACCACCGAGAACTATGAATTTTGGTCTCACTTTATTAGCTCTTTTCGAATTCAAATAATTTTCTTTTAATTATTTATTTATTTTATTTTATACGCATTTAAAAAAAAATATATCCATCCTCACAGATGGTAGATCTGAAGAAGGACAAATATAATAAAATAAAGTTTTTAAAAACAACACTTCCTAGCACTACGGAGGTCGTCATTGTTTTAAGATCACGGTATTTACAGTTGTTAATAATATATTAAACTTAAAAACGTACATTTCAATGTAATGCATTTTTACGTACGATTATTTTGATAAAAATAAGAATTCAACGGTTTCTATACTAATTGCACAAACTACATTCTCCGTTTTAATTTAGATTTTTTTGCTTTTCGCGTGAACTCATTAAAAATTTAAGTGATAATTTTTTTAAGTATTTTTTGATTACCCCAAATTCATTTTCACTGATGATTTTAGAAACATTAGTTAGATTAAGCGACACACAAAATTTTAAAGAAATCTTAAAAACCATAGTTTTTTTCTTTAATACATCTACTTTAGTCAAATGTAATTTAAAACTAAAAAAAATGGTTTGACTGAGGTTTCAACTTTCCTTCCCAGTGATCAACCGCGCTACCAACTCTAATTCAAATATCTTTTAAATTTAAATAAAAAAATGGCTTGACTGGGGTTTGAACCTTCTGGTTAGAATGATAAAATTAGTTTATAGATTGTCATCGACAACGAGTCTATCTGCCGAGTTTCAGCTTGTTCAGATGTCTGAAAATGGGTTAATTTTCACTTCGAAGGTTCCGCTTCATTCAAACAAACAGAAGTGAAATTCAAATTGAAGTATTTAAAAAAGCAAAAATTTCGTTTCGATCTTATGAACCAGTAGGAAGAGAAAAACTGTAATTTACAAGGGAGAGCTTACAGTAGCTTTAAACATGCATTATGGCTTCAACTGCCCAAGCGGGATTTTACCAATCGGTTCCATGACAGATGAATACTCACGCTTCATACAATCAATTCCTTACTTCTGATTTTCTTCCAGATTTTATTGGGTTGTACATCTCATAACACTATTAATTTTAATGCGACGACATTCATTCGGGGATGCACAATTTACTAGATTCAAATGGCCATTCTTTAAGATTATTTGTAACTAACAAGATAAAGTAATCCACCATTGACAATGACAGTATTACAATTTCACCAGTGTTGTAAATATTTTGCCACCCCACTGGTCGAGTGGGAAGTTTTAATTTTTCAGTCTTCTTTCTTCCCAGATAAGAGTTTGAAGGAAAGAGAGGAACAAGGGAGATAGCAATATTCTAGATAGGACCTAGGGATATGGAATAATCCCAAGTTGTTTCAATATTAAACACGTAACAAGTCATGAATCGGCGAGTGAAATTTCCGGCGTACAATATCCCACAAATCCCACAAACATATATGAAAACGTGGAAAAGAAATTGTGTGGGAAACCGCAGATAGCTTGAGAAGATATTACCGCGAGTGAAACCGCCTTACCGGGCTACGGAGAT
Source organism: Limnephilus marmoratus (assembly GCA_917880885.1). Taxonomy (NCBI): domain Eukaryota; kingdom Metazoa; phylum Arthropoda; class Insecta; order Trichoptera; family Limnephilidae; genus Limnephilus; species Limnephilus marmoratus. The sequence goes on along the minus strand of OU862912.1, from coordinate 21,013,124 downwards.
GTTCTCCGCTTAATGAAGACATTATCACGTAGACCACGTTGTAGGCAGCAGATCGCGTGCGGGAAATAAATATTAGCAAATCACTCCAGTTATAATTAATTAAAAACTCCTTGAAAACGTATTATTACATGAACATATCATTCTATAAATTAGAATTAAGGAAAGTTTATTATTATTTATTGACGGATAGGGTAGGGGACAGCAGGTAGGGGATGTGTGGCATTGCACCACCATTTCCACATTCATTCCCATATAGTAAATAATTATCAAAAATAATTATTTCGGTTTTCTACGCATCCTGCTTAACTCTGGTTCAATGAACTCAAATTTGCTTTATATTTAAGTGTCATTTTCAAAATTTTGTCATTTCGATTTTGTGAAGAATTCGTACAAGCAATAAAGTACCCACCTACCATCTAAGTTCCATGCCAATTCAGAATCAGGATACTTAACAGCTCTTTAAAAATTCATTAAAAGATATGAAAATAATTATTTTAAAATAGCCCATAACCCTAACCTAACGTAACCCATTTAACCAATTTTTTATACTTTATCACTTTTAATGACTTTACAAAGGAGGTTCTGAGTTGCTTTCATTCTGAGTTGTCCGGTCACCTCATCTAACATACCATTTTTTCTGTGTTGTGGGTTAGTCCCGCGTGCAAACTGACACAAATGAACTTAAATTTATTTGAATTTATGTGTCGTTTTCAAAATTGGAAGTGATTTTTGTCAAGAATTCAGATTATCGCGTGAATTATATACGGGTCTAGTGATGTAATATTTTTAACATGAAATATTTTTGGTCATTTTCATGGTTTGTCAAGAATTCAGTGCTGGTTATAAATAATCTTCAAGGAATTCGTGCCAAAATAATGCAAATTTTAGTCGTCGATACAATATAAACAATTAAATATAAAACATGTTTAAAATATTCAATAAATAAAAAAAATTAAATAACTTCTTAAACTGGGTAAGATTACAACTTTAAAAAATATAATAAACTATTATATTAATTTGCTATTTGAACCCATTAAGAAGAAATGAGAAAAATTGTTATATTACGTGTGGCAATTCATGACAATGGTGAGTTTTATGTGGAAACTTGTTTGACGCTCTCTTATTTTCTTCTTCACCATCAGAGCCGCGGTGTTCAGCTTTGAGCATAATTCAATCACAATTGTCTTCAGTTTCGTTTCATAGACCCTCCAGTCCAACCTATTAGAGTAGTTAAAGTCATCAGCCGATTAAATTTGTGCGCAACTTCTGTTTCATTTCCAAACTAAGGACGCCATAAGTGATGTTATTTCATGCACTTTATGCCGTCGAAATATACGTTCCTGGTACAAATAATGCAGTTCCGCTTAGTTGTTCCGGGCTGCAACCTGCAGGATGAATATTGCTCCGACGATCTGAGCAATCTTCACCCTCTGATAGAAGAGGATACCAAAAGAAGAAAAATTTCATTGTTTGAAGAAAAAAAAAACAAAAATATTCTGAGAAAAGGAAACCATAACTTCGTGAATGAACACAAATTGGCGTTTCGCCGTACTGGCAACTTTGATCTCCAATATCTTGAAATATCGCGTTATTTACGAGTACGAGTTCCACCGTGGCACAAGTGCTGCAAAAACGGCTCGAAGGATTAATGATGTGTATGGCGACGGTGCCGCAAAAGAAAACACAGTGCGTTTTTGGTTCCAACATTTTCGTTCTGAAAATTTTGACCTGCAGAACAAGCCCCGTGGACGGCCGGAGACCAAAGTTGATAATGAAGAATTGAAGGCTATTGTGGAAGCGGATCCATCGCAAACCACGTCCGAGTTAGCTGCGGGCTGCGGTGTTAGTGATAAAACTGTTTTAATCCACTTGAAGCAAATTGGGAAGGTGAAAAAGCTTGAAAGGTGAGTACCTCACGAATTGAGTGAAGCAAATCAACAAACGCACGTTAGAATGCTAAACCATACACTACACAACAGACGGTTACCAAATTAGAGGAGCTTCAATTGGAATGTCTAAGACATCCACCGTACTCTCCGGACCTTGCCCCAACAGATAACCATTTTTTTCGAAATTTGGATAACTTCTTGCAAGGGAAAAAATTCAACTCCGATGGGGCTGTCCAAACCACCTACAAAGATTTTATTGATTCACGTCTGAATGGTTTTTTTAGTAAAGGGATCGATGAACTACCTATGAGATGGCAAAAGTGCATAGATAGCAATGGTACATACTTTGATTAAATAAATATATTATATTTTAAAAAAATCTACTTTATGTTCCTCCCATACAAAACGCCAATTTCATATGTATGGACCTAATATTTCTTTTTTTGATACCGACAATTCGTGGTGGATTTCCATTATAATAATACAATAAAACACATGTAAAACTTATTTCCACTGAATTTATTTTTTTACTGTGACCGGTTTCAGCTTGTTAAAGCCATTTTCAGACTGGTACAATTTTATTTTTACATTTGCTCCACACAGGAGGCCCTGAGGTAAATAATTTCCCTCAGGACCTATGTCATCCTAGGGAATGCGGTGTGGAGGGTCTTTTTAAGGAAGGGAAGGATAGAAAGTTCTGGGAAGAAAAAATGTAAGAGGGGTGGGTAGTAATCTGGGGGTTAGTGTGTATAGGAGTGACAAACGTATGAATCCATCCCTCCAACTGCGGTGTGGGTCGAGAGAGTCTGGCTAGAAAGGTCAAAAGGTCTCCTTCACTCAGTCTCTCTCATCCGCCGCCACGACCTGGACAAACCTCACTCCATTGACCCCATGAACCCGGGCACCCCTGCTAAGTCACCAAACGTAGCGAACCACTTGGGGAGACCTATGGCAGAGTTGTTGGTTATCCAGTGAATGATGCCCGGGGCGGCGGTACCCATATCCGCCTCCCAAATTGAAAATTATTCTATGCACAAATTATTCTTTATCTCAAGTTTATAAACATAACATTTGGGGAGGGGGGTAGTCTGCAAGAGTTTTATTAAATTTATATGGTTTTCCATATTTGTTGCAGTGTCGTCTTTAACGATCGAATTTTTAGTTATTTGGTTATTAGCAGTAGACATAATTATCTCGGGTTTGTAGATGGCTTTTTATGTATTACTTAGTAATCTATAAACCCGGGATAATTATGTCTACTGCTAATAGCCAAATAACTAAAAATCCAATCGTCAAAGACGACATGTCAACAAATATGGAATAACCATATAAATTTATTAAAATACAGACTCCCACTCCCTCTAATGTTATGTACACAAACTCTAGATTAAGAATAATTTGTACCAGTCTGAAAATGGCTTTTGCAAGCTGAAACCGGTTACAGTAAAAAAATAAATTAAGTGGAAATAACTTTGATATGTGTTTTATTATATTATTAAAACAAATTAAAATACAACCAAGGGTTTGGATTTAAAGGAAAAGTTACTTCTGTCAGAAAACGTTCTTGTCGGGCGAGCTTTCCAATTCGAAAAGTGTCCAATCAGTCGGTTATTACCATTGCCGGGAAATTGCCTCCAAGTTGTGCCTTGGCGCATGCGCAATGCTCGGTTCGCACGGACCTGCGCCTTAGATATGAAAGTGCGCCGTGAACAATGCGCCGGAGTAATTTGTGCAACAGAACTGGCCCGCAAGTGGGTCGCGCGGGTCGTTGTACCCGACCTAGACCCACTTGTGGAACTAATCGGGTCATAATCAGCGACAGTCGATCGTAGGGTACATCGACCGCTGCGCTCTGTCTCTTTCCCCTGTCGGCCTCTCCCTTCCCCTCCCCCCTCTGTAGCTCTCTCGGTCTCGGCCGCCCAACCTCTACACTTTCTTACTAAACGGCCATTTCGTGCGCTGTGATCTCGTATTTGATCTGGACGCGAAGAGCTGACACGTAGTCTAATGTGTCTATGTTAAATTTGTTAAAAGTACTTGTTAATATTATGTTAATTATCAGGAAGCGTTTTTTGACAACCTTCCTGTTTGTAGCTGGTCAGGAATATTATAGAACCGTTACTACAGCGAGCTTCTCTATTCTAAAATTTTACATTGCTATTCCATTTTGAAGAATATTTAAAGACCCTTTAATTATTTATTTATTTTATTTCAACGGTATACATATACCATAAGAACTGATTATCTACATGTCACAAAATGAAAAATAATAATACAGAAATAATAAAAAAAAAGTTTAACAGATGATTGTGGCATTTGAATTAGAAATGACACCAGATAAACAATTACATACAAAAATCTATAGTACAAAATAATAGAATTAATATTGACTGAAAAGGTTTGATAGCATAGCCCTCTTGTACCTATGTTGTACAATGTTCTCATTTTGTTATAGTATGAAAAAGGGACAATAATAATTGCTTATTGTATTGAAGCGAAGCTTTTTAGCTCTGCTCCTCACTAGAATATTCTAGTTTGTATCAAGTTCTATCAATGATAGCTTTTCCTCTTCAGCTCTCCTTACTTTCGACGCCGCATTTTTCACATTCACAAGAACTTTAAAATTAAATATTGCACCTTTACCTAAATATTATTCCACCTTGAATCGAAGTCTAGGTACTTTGATGAATGATAAGCGTATTGGCTTTGAAATAAAATAAACTTTTACTGGGAATTATAATAGGTACAAAAAGCAGGGGAAAGGCAAACATTTATAAACGGTGAAATCTACCTTTTCTCTGAACGTAAAAATTGTTTCACCTCGCTCATTAGACTGTATTCGATGTTTCTTTCACTCTGAAATAAAAAAGAGATGTTATATAACGAGTGTGACCTTAATTTCTCACGCTCTACATTTGCTTGCCTTTCTTCTCTCGCGTGTCTCACACTACCTAGTACTAGCACCTAATGTACACTACACACCACAAACCACACACCGCACACCAGCGCAGCTAAGAGGAACCACTCAGCCGCTGCCGTGATTTCTATGACGGCACATTCTAACGAGTAAATGACCTCAGAGACGATGTACCGTAGAACGTGCCATGAAAGTGCTGCGCAGGAAAACAAAGCGACAAGAGATGGGGAAATTGCCTGGCATTTTCTAATGAAGAAACTCCATGGCGGAACCAGATGTCATAAAGAAATCCAACCTTTCTTCTGTCGGAAGCAGCATCGGACGGAGGAGAAGTGAAAATCAATGACACTATTTGATCCGGTTAATTAAAGTGCATCTACGAGTACCTGTTTATATATTACATATCCTACCTAGTCACCTACCTTCCTACCTGCCTACTGATTGTTGAACTTAATTACCTGTCATTCTCTTTGGCGCCAGCGAGCCTGGAGTTTCCTTTTAATGATATTTTATCTATATATGTATGTACAAATCAAAATATGCTTGCCTGAGTAGGTAGGTAAATGAGTATATATATATTAACGAAGGAAATGTTTGAAACTTTCAATATACATTTTTAAAACCCCCGCGAAGGTTTCTGGATTATTACAACCACATGACCAGTACATCTGAAATTTTTTTTAATCATTACAAAAACTCTTGCAAAAACTGTCAAAAATGACAAAATTTGAGAATGACATTTTGCAAAACAATGATTGTTAAATCAAAATTCAATTTTCGAAACTCTTTAAATTATTTAATTTATTTGAAGTACTTTGAATCGAATCAAGAATTATAGATATTTTAAATAGGTTAGTTCCCAAATTTGATTGATTGTTCTTATAATATATAAAAGTGAATATTTGTAATATATGAATTGTGAAAATCAGAATATAAAAATTATAATAGGTGGCACGCGAGCTGTTTGAAAACTGAATGTACTGGGACTGAATATATGGAACGCTGGGGGGGTGGGGGGTTTGGGGACGGGAAGCGGGAGGGGGGAGAGGGAAGGCGGGTAAGGTGGATGGGGAATGCGAAAGGGGAAGGGGACGCGGGAGGGGGGGGGGGGGTGGGGGGGGGGGGATGCACGGGAAAGGGCACGCAGGGAGAAATAATTAATTTCTTTGAAAGCTAGTTTATTTATAAAATCAATATGTACTAGGAATTCTATCAAAGACATTGAAATATAATAGATGTTGTATTTGAATATATTTGGATTCTATACAAAAACTTATTATCTTTAAACAGTAACTCCACTAAAATAAAACTTAAAACATTTAAAAATATGAAGATATTATTTGTTTGTTCACTAATGTTTTTAGATTTTTTTTACGTTTTAACGATCATATTCGGTTGGGAAACATCAACGAACCTTAAACCTTAAACCCTCGATATTACATTTCCGAAATTAATAATATTAGTTTATGTATTCCGGAATGTGGGAAGGCCAGGGCGATCCCGCACATCCCATAAAGCATATATTCATATTCGTTCACGAACAGGCAAAAAAGTTGCGGTGTAATGTTGTATTATATTTTATTAATATGATTTGCGGAACATTCGCTATCCATTTAAAATGTGCCTAATACATTGACCTTGTCTTAAAAAGTATTTATTTTGGATTAAGCATTTTTCCAGACAATAAACTGTCATTTACGTGAACTAAATACCAAGAGTACATCCATTGTGAGAGCATCCATTTAACCTTTCTAAAATTGAAATGTTCAATACACAATGTACTCTACGCGCCATTCTCCACAGTAACAAGTAACAAGTAACAACATGAACATTTGAAAGCCAAGAGAGGCAGAGAGGTAGAGAGGTAGAGAGGCTTTCTTCACATAGGAAGTCGACTGAAATAATAACATTTGCCCTCGATTTGAATTTAACTTAAACCGTTCTGTATTTTCTCTTGATTCCATCTCGACCCACTTTCAAAAGCTTAATATTCAAGTTATCACAAAGCAAATGTTGGCGACATAGAACTTGAACAATAAACACAATTTAAATTGCGTGTAAGTCGAGTCTCGAGGCCGTATCACTAAATCAATTGCTCTCTAAAAGATCAGGGACCACGAGTAGTTACTGTAGTCGATGGTCGATAGTCGCTAGTCGCAGTTTACCGGTAAACGATATTAGGTCAATAATCGGTTCAACTTAATAACCGGCTTGGTCATGAGACCATTTGACTGATGACAAAGAAGCTGGAGAAGTACACCTACTTTATATTATAAAATACTACCTGTACTTTCTGAATCCCTGGACTTGTAGTTCAATGTTAGCGTTTGTTCTATTTATTAACATCTAACAATAATTATCAATAAAATCTGAGATTCAGAGGCCTGGATAATAAAACAATGATTTTAACACTCAATTGAAATTATTAGAGGTAACTACTTAAGTACTTGATCACTATTGATAAATCATTTAATAAATAATAGAGGTGGGTGCCTAATTTAGTTAGTTTTTGTATAAAAGGCAAAATCACTGTTTGTACGATATCGGGTGAACTTAGTTTTAATTTTTACCTCTCATATTATGAAAATAATACAACCGTTTTTGGAAAAAATAGATGATAACCAAAATTAATACATTACTTATTAAAACTTAGAAAAATTACAAATTTTCGTTGAAGAAGAAGATTAAAAAAAAGTTACGTCAATAATAAAAATATAATTCTAGTAAAAATCGAAAATTAAAATTATTCAACTTATTTTTTACATTTGCTCCACACGGCACGAGAGCCCTACTGGAGAGGTCAAAAGGTGTTCCTCAACCAGTGTCTCGATCCGGCCTGCAACGCAGTTGGTAAGCAGACGCATGAACCCGGGCACCCTTGCCAAGTCACCAAACGCCTTGGAACGACTTGGAGTGGTGAGAGACTATGGCGGAGGTGTTTGTAATTCAATGGTTCCCGGGGCGGCATAACTTATAACCGCCTCCCAAATTTGACCGAGCCGTAGTATAAAAATGATTTAATATATAGTAAAATAGACGAGATGAATAAAGGCTTGACCAAACCGGCACGTTCATTTTGCGTCCACGGTGGCGTACACGGGAGCTTCCCGTGCAGAAACCGTTCACACCAAACTAGCGTCCGTGGTACGTTGATGTCGTCAATCGTGCGGTATAGCTCGGAGGGGAACACGCTTTAAATAATTATGCTTGGAGACGAAAGCTTTTGGATTAAGCTCAAGTCTGATGCGTTCATTTCCATACAGGCAATCAAGATATGACCCGAGAATATCTAATTAAAATTACAGATTATATAAAGCAAGGCGTGTGGTGGCAAATGCTTTCGGCATATTGGCTCAAAAATGGCGAATTTTTTTTAGACCTTTGAATGCAAAAACATTAAAAAATATACTTCGAAGTAAAAGCTTCATGTGTGTTGCATATTTTTTTGGAATTGAATAGCGGTAATGTGCATTACGATAATTATTTACTACCTCCATTGGATGAGAGCGCAAACGGTTATCTCAAAATGGAAATCAATAATCGTAGAAGTACAAACTACGCATTCAGTGTACGTGAACACTTTGTTCATTACTTTAATTCATAAAAAGGTTAGGTATATTTTTTTCTGTATTTGTGCAATAAGTGTAAATTAAATGTTAATTCATAAAAATATATATCCTATGAAAATATAAATATTTTTCGGTAGTAAATATTAGCCGCGGGTAGCGTCCGAACGCAACATGAATACTAAATACTTTTACTACTAGTTATATTTACTATTAGTTTTTAGTACTAAATACTTTTGTTCACCAGCATGAAGTTATCAATTTGGTTATTTTGGATGAGATTGAGATGGCTTGAATGTCCAGGAATGCATTTCTTTCGTTTAAAGTTTTTCTTTTTAATTAAATTTATCTTTAAACTAGCTGATCCGGTGAACTTCGTACCGTCCCAGAACTTATAAACTTAAATATATTTTTTTTTATTAATAATAATAAAAAAATAAGGTTATATATGTATAGCGCAGTTTTGTGTCATTTCACCTAAGTTAAAAATTACATTATGGAACAATTATCGATGCGCAACTGTCCGTGTTTTGTTTTGACAGGATCAGAGATGGCGTTGTGTACGGATATTATATTTTTTGTAATTTTCTTACTTTTCCTCTTACTTACGGGAATTGCGTTTTATTTTCTTCATACGTGTGAGGGAGATTTATTTTAATTATTGTATGTTTCCTTTGAAGGGGTGCAGACATATTATGTTCATCGTTTGATTCGTTGTCGACTGTTGATATTTAGTGTGTAAGAAAGAGGGGCAGCATTATATGTTTAAGAACAAAAGTAAAAAAAAAACAGCACATTGACATTTGACGTTTTTAAATTTTTGGAATTCACTCAATATTATATTTATTACAACATTCCTTCAGCTCTTTCAAAAGATGAGAATTCGTTCCTTGCAAAATGTATGAGGAAAATAATTTTCTTCATCATTTTTTTTTCGTGAAATTCGTCGATGTTTTAATAGCTATTCTGCTATTCGGGGTGGAGACAAATCAAAGATCATAAAGATTGGTCCAGCCGTTCTCGAGTTATAAATGGTGTAACTAACCCGACTTTGTTTTATATAATAATAATAATAATTGGATTAAGATTCAGGAAGCTACGTTTAATACTCAACGAACATTATTTTCGTTTTATTTTGTTCTCTCAGACAAAAAACTTACTGTTAATTAATTATGTAGTTGTTACTTTAGTTTAAAGTAGGTACAACTCAATCTCTTGTTCTTCAATGCACTGAGCATCATTAAAAGTTATGTCGGCACTTCTATCTTTACGATTGTGTGATGCGATTCCAACGTGTTTAAGTAACACTGACATTGGTCGTGAACACAGCCATTGACAACATAATGTGCCATCAAAACAACGAAGCTTGAAGGTAGCAACAAGCCATTATAATATTTTAGTCGCTTATACCAAACGGTTATAAAATCTCCTGCTTTAAGTATGTTTTTAATTCACATTGATTATGTAGAGGTACGCACGTTTGTATTACGAATGCCATTTCTTCCTAAGAAGTAATAAGTAATGTTGACGTCTCTTTGTGGAGGTTACTGTGGAGAGACTAAGAAGAAAGCTGATGAAGAGGAGCACCTTGTTTAATTGCCTTTTAATGAGATCGCACGTGAAATGCAGTTGTAAACCGCTTGTAATTTCTAAGCACTCGCATCTTTTTACTTTCCTCTGCCCCAGTTACAAGTGATGCCATTTTTTGCGAAGGCACTTTTATGATGCCCCCGTTAGCGGAACAAGACCTCGCTCGACAGAGGTTTTACATCACTACACACATCTTAACAAATAATTCAAATTGAAATATAAAAAAAGAGATAAAATATGCATTGTCACAATGCCAGTTGACATCTTTTCACATCAAGTGTGCTTCCGAAACCATTGAATCTTATTCCGGAGAATGGCACATAATACAGTGCAGGTAACTACGAAATATAATATATGAAAAAAGTTGGCCAATGATCGATTACCTTTTATTTTTCATGGTACTGAGATCATTGAACTCTTCGCGATGTTCTGTATTTGGCTGACGTCAAAAAACGATGATAACTTTGAAAGTTTTGCTTTGTGAGTACCTACGGGTGTTTAACATAAGTATGAATGGCCTAGTTCAACATGTACAATGAAATGATTAGTATGGCCGCTACATTACAACTATATTTACGAAAAATTGGTAAACATATTTTGGTTTGAATTGCCAGTCTCGCTAATAAGGACATTATTTATCTCCCTTCGGTTTATTCCTGCTCTAATGTTGACAAGCACATATTTTGTTTATATAAACAAATCATTGTTTATGTTTCCATAATGTGACGTTAGATGCACACTATAAACACACATACATACACACACATCGCAGTGTTTACACGAGTGTAGTGTTGTGTGTAGTGGTTTCAGTGCGCATCCCACCACTTTCAATTGGCAGCTCTCCGTTAGAATAGCATAGCTTGCATCTCGGATCCGATGACGCGCGATGCACTCGAATCGGGCACAAAAACTCCGCGGTCATGACGCGTGCCATTATGCAACCGTCTTCAACTTTCTACCAGATATCAAACACTCTGACGGGATGCTGTGGAAAGGAGATGGAACCGAGAGGAATTCCGGTGTTGGGAGTCGATGACCGCAAAAGTCGGACAACGACTGCTAGGAACTAAAATAATACCTACCATCGGTAATGGTTTGTTTTGACCGGAGAAATAGAAATGCTCAATGGACTTGTGAGTGACGCTCGCGCCGGTATGCGTTGTGCTGTTTGATACCGTGATATCACCTTAGAGAGGATGGAAAGTGAAGAGATCGGACTTTTTTATCATTGAAAATAAATAATTAGATTTGGTTTTGCGTTAGAAATTTTAACAGAAAGTTATTTTTTTGTAAATTGTAATTTCGTTCGTAATAACATCTAGGTATTGCCTCAAAGTGGGGAAATCATGTGATCATCACCAAAATGATCCAGTTTTCTTCTTTCTCCATTTTAGACGTAGTCGATGGATGTAATTCTGATTTTGGAATGATTGATTATTTTGAGAATCCGAACCCTTGCGAGAAGATAAAATTTTATGTTGTTTTTATAAAAGTGGACGGTCCACAAATCGAAATAATTTTTTGAGGCTTTTCTAAATAGTGTCCAAAATTTTATGGAACCTACAACAAATTATAAATCAATATATTTAGCATATTCAGAAAGTATAAAAGGTCAATTTTAAGCATCATTCGATCATTCGATCATTGTTATTATTATTATTTTTTATTTGTTCCATCTTGGAGGTCCTGAGGAAAATAATTTCCCTCGGGGCCTATGTCATACCTTTACTAATCGCAAGAATAAACTTCTGAATATTTGAGAAATTCTGTTTCACTACGGACTATTGGCTATTTCATGTTAAATTAATAGCTCCACCCAGGAGGCCCTAAGGAAAATACTTTCCCCCAGGGCCTATGTCATCTTAGGGGATGCTGTGTGGAGGGTTTTTTAAGGAAAGGAAGAGGGGAAGAGGGGAAGGAAATATGAGGGGTGGGTAGGAATCTGGGGGTGACTGTGTCCAGGTGTAGAGTGTATATTACTAATGTTGTCCATTTTTCCTGCTTGGAAGTACGTACATACATACTGTGTTCATACCAATGGAAATTTTGGTGGAAGGTATGACTTAGTAAATAATTATATTTCTTCTGCCAAACTTTATGTCTCTCAATGTTTTGGATTACTTAATGTGTAAGAAATCATTTCTCAAACAGCCCTTAAATACCAGATGATAATTTTTTTACGTTAGATCCATACATGAGACTATGAGACAAATAATTCCCCTCAGGAACTATGTCATCTTTGGGGATGCTGTGTGGGACTTTTATTGAGGGTCTTTTTAGGATAGGAATGAGAGGAAGTTTGGAAAGTAAAATGGTATGAGGGGTGGGTAGGAATCTGGGGGTCAGAATTCATCTCTCTCACTGCGGTGCAAGGCGATGTTCCGAGAGAGTACGGCTGGAGAAGTCAAAGGGCCGCCCTCAACTACTCTCTCCCGACCCGGCCTGCCATGTATCTGGACCCGGACAAACCTCGCCCCGTGAACCCGGGTACCCCTGCTTTGGGGTGACCTATGGCAGAGGTGTTGGTTATCCAATCAATGGTTCCTGGGGCGGCGGTACCCATATCCACCTCCCAAATTGATATAATATTTATAACTGTCTCTATAATATCTGCATATTTTAGTTTTCTGAAATCAAATAGATAAAAATGTATCATAATAATTATTCACGAGTTGTCAAAGTTTTTACCATAATATATTGAAAAGATATGAGGACAGTGGGTATTTTTTTGTGCCGATTGGTTTTAATTTCTTTTAATTATCAGCAATGCCTACCACTATATCACTATACCGACGTTACTGGAAAGATTTTTTTTAAATTTTCATTTTCAGGAGGCCCTGAGGAAAAAAAGCCCTCAGGGTTTACGTAATGATTGGGGATGACTCCTTCGTACTGTAAAGCTTTTTTGAATTGTTTCTTGTGATTATGGTTTATACTGCGTCATCAAATGCAAACTAATAAGATCACTATGCAAATTTGTATGAGTGTCTGTACCTACGGTTCTGCGCACTCCGCAGCGGAGTACAGAAGTACTGGTTTGTTCTATCGCCGTGGTCCTATTAGAAACTGCTTATGAGATATGGCAGACTAATGGACGCCGCTTGAAAGCGTACGACACTTCCATTTCCCCCTTCCTTACATCCTTCCACTTACCTCCATAAGGGGATCCTCCCCCCCCTATATCCTCCTGCCCCCTCACCCTCCCCCCCCGCCACTCTCGGCACACTTGGGGGTCGCTGATCCGTTTGTTTGTAAACACGCTTGTAGCTAAGCAGGCTGTATTCGATTGTATTCTGGTGTACCCACTACAAGTATGGTTCTAAACGCTGTCAGCCATCTTGTATTGCTTACGTTTTTATGTAAAATATCTGAATTAACATTGTCAAACATTTTCACATCCTGTAAAATGTTACATGGTACCGAGTCAAAAGAAAAAAATCATTAGGAACTTTATTCTTATAAAATAGTTACTTGTCGAATATTATTTAAAACGTATATTCGTGCACAGCGGTGTTTTCGTTTAAAGCCGTCTAATTTATAGTACATCTTTTTCGAATTTAATATATTAGTCATTTTAAAATATGTTGGAAAATTAACCATGGAAGTGAACATTGAAAAAATACGAAGTCTTATTTTTGGCGATAATACTTTCATGTAAATTTATATCAAATGTTTTCCTACACATATTGAAAGCAACCTGATTGTAGAAATGTACAATATGTGGGTTACCTGATTACTTATTTGTTATTATCTTATTTTGAAGAAAAACACAACATCTGTGAAGTTATGTAGCTTTAAAATATTGTTCGCGTTTCATCAATTTGGGAGGCGAGAATGGTTACCACCGCCCCGGAAAGGCCGGATCGGGAGAAACCGATTGAGGGAGATATTTTAATCTCTGCAGCAGGACTCTCTCGGAACGTCGCTTTACAGCAATGGGAGGGATGGATTCATAAGTACGTCACTCCTGGACATACTGACCCCAGATTTTTAACTGTTGAGTTGGCATCGTGTTTGGGTCCCACCTCGGCTGGCTAGGTCCTCCATTACGACAAGCAACATTTTTCGCTTGTCGTAATTGTAATTGTAACCAATGTGGTGGTAGTAGGAGATTTTCAAATATTGTCAGGTTATTCATAACCCGGGAATATTTGACTTTCTTAAAAAAAAACTGCATCCCTAAAGATGAAATAAGCCCTGAGGCGAATTTTTTCCTCGGTGTCTCCTATGTGGAGCGAACGTAAAAAAAAAATGTGATTAATTATATTATTAATCGTTTATTGAAAAAAGGGTCCTTATTTTTCTTTTCTGCCGTCGCAAATTTAACATTATTAAATATTTTATATTTTATTGCACAATTAATTATTTAAGTTGTAAAGATTGAGGTTTTATGATTTTGTGATAGTTATTAAATAGATGTTTGAAAACGAGGTTCACATAATACCCTTAATAATAATAAATGGAGATTCGTGGAAATAGGTCAAACAATAATTTATTCAATTTTATTGGAATTCCTTTTTTAATAACTTTTTAAAGTTATACCCATCAATGTAATCATAACAATTTATTATTTAATAACGATGATAAAATCCGGTGGTATCAGCAGATGGGTGTAAATTAGAATGAAAATCGATCACCTAGATGGTAAGTGGTAGCTGATGGAATTACAAACAGCTTTCCAAAGCAACCAATCGCTCATCATCACAAACGAGAAGAAAGTCCAGGGCCTGTCCGGATACTAAAGTAAGTGGAATAGGCTGAAACCAGGAACTGAATCTCTCCACAGTAATAGTTCAATTTCTGATACTTGACTAATCCCTAGAGAAGATAATCTCAGAAAGGTGTTATGTTTTATTAGGAGATCTCTGAAAAATGCTGTTGAAGAAATCATAATATTCTCATAATATCTTGAGGTAATTACTACAACCAGATAATTCCGAAATTAGGTGGGCCATTCCAATCTCAGAAAAGAGCTATGTTTTATTAGGAGGTCTCTGAAGAATGGTACTGAAGAAATCTTGATAATAATTGATCATAATATCGTGGGGTAGTTACTACAACTAGGTAACTCCGAAACTAGATAAGTCATTCCAATCTTAGGTTTTCGCTATGTTTTATTAGGAGATCTCTAAGAACGCTATTGAAGAAATGGTGATAATAAATAATTGATCATAATATCGTGGGGTAATTACTACAACTAGATAACTCAGACACTAGGAAAGTCATTCTATTTTTGTAAATAAATACATATAAAACATGATCAGCAATTTTCTCATTTCTAAAATACGGATCCCATCACATCAATCAACGATTTAACAATACTTGTACAACAACCGATTTATCAGATAATCATATAATTCAATTTTCCAACATAGCTGATTTTAGAGTTACCTAGTTGAGTAATTACTCCACGATATGATACATTATATGATTGGTAATCTTTTTAAATACTTCCATTAATTATCTTCTACGTTTTGGTTTTGTTTTATTCTCTTATCGTTTAGTTGCTTCATGTAGTATTTTCTTTTCATTACATTGTTATTGTTACTATGTATATCTGCTATGATGATTACTGCTACTAACAATAATACTTTTTTCTAAAACTTGCTTACACCTCAGCACAGGTTCTCGTAGTGTAGGTATACTTTTATAATATGAACTTTTTTTGTATTACTTTCAACTATATACCTGTAATCTGTACGCACGACTGTAGCAATCAATAAATAAATAAAAATACCAAAGTGCGTACTTATGCGTATTTATGTCCATGATTTTGCTCTCCACTGCGCAGCGTGCGTAACTCTATATAGTTAGTCAATTCCGAAGTAAGGATAAAAGCTTGACAGTTTCAATTTTATGCCTGACTTGGGTGACTTTAGCAGAGGGGGTATCTCAATTAATGCACCAGACCACGGTAAAAAAAAATATATATGGTGTATTGGATATTTTAGCCACCTCTAGGCCTGCATTCCCAGAGAAACCTGAAAAGCCCTTAAAGGCTAAGTGGGTGTGAGGAATCGGCGACCCTAATAATAATTGTTCCCTTTTACACCTTTTCATCAGTCATACACATTTAATATTTACCGAATAAGAATTAGTAGTTTTTTCGACTCATAGCTTTTGGGTTATGAAATCTCTTCGATACCTTTATAGACTCATAGATCTCTCAAAACTTATAGTAAGTATAAGTTTTGATAGTGCATTTTTCTTGAAAGTTGAAATTTCGAAAGTTCGAAATTCGATCCGATTCGGTCATATTTATTTCTTCGACCAAGAACTACCAACATTATCTTTTTTTTTTTTTTAATTTTTAATTTTTTTTTTTTTTTTTTTTTTAAATCAACAAACAAGTCCTGCTAAGCCAATTGAATTGGCTTGTCAACAGGTGCTTATATTTTAGTTACATATAGATTTTTACATTTAAAATTTACATCTTCTTAACGGATAGGGACACATTAGCTCAGTTGGTAGAGATCCGCCCCGGCAAGGCGTAGGTCCTGGATTCGAGTCCTGGATGCGACCGTATCTTTTTCTGATTTTTGTGTTTTCAGATTTTCGAGTGAGTTTCGCTAATATTGTCTTCATTTAATTATAAAATAATGTTTTTTTAATAATTCTAGACACTTCTATATACTCAATAAATCCTTTCAACTAGGAACTAGGAGTTTAATAAAGTAGTAGGTATATATCTATATAATTGTATGTTGTCTACAAAATATAACAGAGGGATAAAATATGCATCATTTTGGATATTGTACCCAAGCGTTTTGATATTGCATTTTTCATATTGCGTTTTGTTTTGATATTGTTGTGATGTCGATAACTTTCAAATTGCACAAATACATTTCATTTGGGAATATGCGGGGTCATCTCAGAGTTATCGAAACTGAAGTTGAATGACATTAACTAAGGCAATTAGACAGGTTTTATTAATTAAATTGAACTTTGCATCATTGGTCATATTTACCATAGGATAGATATAATCTGATGTACATTTGTACTTAAAAACTAAATATTTTTTTTGTTTGTTTCAAAAATGTTAATGAGCATTCACTCTATATGTAATAAAAACAATTATTATAACCGTATGTTTTTTGTGTACTTGCAGACTACGAACAAGACGCCGGTTAATAATCACATTTTTTCATCTCAGCTGCTTGCGAATAGATCATTTATTTAATATTGTACATATATCATTATGCGGGAGGTTATTACATTTTAAGACAACCTTCAAGTTGAAAATACACGTAATAATCGCTAGTTATTTGTGTGAAAAGTGAAGTCAGAAGAAAAAAAACGATATTAAATGATAATTACTCATAGATACATACGTTTAGATTGTGCGGTGAATCTATTATCCCAAATTCGTGGTTTTGCACATTTGAAGTCAAACCCATACCTACGCCCTTAATTAAAACATTTATCGTATATTTACCACTAAATTAAAGGTTTAATATACTTTCGCTATCATTGTTTTTAAATTAATTGTCCGTTTAAAGATATCCATAAAATTTTTTTTTTTTCATAAGAAGCAATTACTTTGTGGTTAGACATTATATTATAATAACCACGAATTTATTATATTACATATCGACCGGTTTCGCTTACATCAAGCTTCTTCAGGATATAAGTAATAATAACTCGAGTTATTATTACTTATATCCTGAAGAAGCTTGATGTAAGCGAAACCGGTCGATATGTAATATAATAAATTCGTGGTTAAATACAAAGTGTTTTATTTATTTTTATAACATAAAATATTAATCCCGAGTAATTAATATCACTTAAAACTGTCTCACGAAATAAATGTTGAGTACAGTTTAGTTGAATTTATGAATTTATTATTCTTTCCTACGAAGATAGAGCATATAAACCGACTGGCTCTATTAACCGGTGAATAGTTTAATCGGTGCCTACTCTACAACGATCTACGATACTTTCTAGTAATAGAATTTGCTTTCTGGCCCTAGGGTCAGAGGTTCAAACCACGCCCAGAACTAGTCTACATATGGGTTACAATTTTCTAGGTTATTATGTCACGGTGTATTATGTAGTTTACAACCAATAATCTTAACACTAAAACCTATTTTTGATAATGTTGATGATTGCAATCAACTGTTTGCGGTATCTTGTTCAATAAAATTTATTATGAAAAATGGTATGTTTATAGAGAGTGAATTGCTTGGCTTTTGTATCTTGAATCCGGTTCCAAAGAATAAATATTGCAAATAAGTTCTCAGTGGCGTACATACTACCGCATTATTTGTGGTGGGTAAGGGTTGACGTTTTTTTTTTTAAATAATAATTTGTACGACCTCGTTTGCTAACATTTTAAATATAAAATATCAGTGGTATGCGGTGAGTACTTCCATTCTATAAAACTGCGACAATTAACTGTGGGTTATACGCATTGTGGAAATTTTTAGGGTTGTTCAAAAAAGTACTCAGTTAAAGGCGGCAGCGCCCTTGAGGTAATTTCTCGCAAAATTGGCGCTTTACAAATCATCCAATTATTCTTTACTTTATTAATACAATCAATTTGTTGTTCTTTTTTTTTTACATGAGCTCCACACCAGGAGGCCCTGAGGAAAATAATTTCCCTCAAGGCCTATGTCATCTTTGGGGATGCTGTAAGGAGGGTTTTTTAGGGAAAGGAAGGAGAGGAGAGTTCTAGGAAGGAAAAGGGTTTAATGGCTGGTTTACACAGTGCGAGCTGCTGCTTAGCCAGTAGACAGCTACTCGGCTTGTCTACTCGTACGCCAGTAGCTCGGCTCGCCTTAGCTGTCCACACGACACGTGGTAGCTGCTGCCCAGTCTTGCGAGTTGTCGCGATGTCGAGTGAACGTGCTTTAATTACAGAAACTGTGATAAGGTCCATGACAACAATATTATTTCAAGAATTGGAAAATGCCCATGAAAACGTTGAAAAAAAACAGCGAAAGAAAAGAATTTGGATTAGAGACTGATGGCTAGAAGATCTTTAGGAGCAACAGTTACCATTTTCAAGGAGCTTTATCATGAAGACCCCGAGAATATATAGCGCTGATGAGAGTGACACCTGACCAAGTCGAAAGACTTTTAAATTTGATAAAACAAAAATATGTCAAGACACATTGATGAGAGATGCCATAGCAGCGAGGGTACGTAAAGTTACATCGCTGGTGTTATCTAGATGCATTTCTTTAGCAATGTGTTCCAAAGATGCTTTTCTCTATTTCTCTATTTCTGTAACTTTTATCGAAACAATTCCATAGGTTTTCTTGTTCTCTGTAGAGTTTCATGAATGATATATTATTATCAGAAGACCATCTTTCCGCAGCCATTTTGAATTCGCAAAACGCTCAAAGGCGCAGCACACAAAAAACCAAGTTCCGCTCACAACACTGTCCGGCTGGCACTGGCGAGCTACTGGCGGGCCCAGTGTTGCCAACAGTTATACCAGCTTTCCAGCAGATTCACCCTTTAAATCCACCAGAAAACCACTAAAAAATATAGTACTACACTGACACCGGCTAAATTTTCCACTAAAATAAAGTTTAATGCAAGAAAATAATTTTCGAAATTATTAGTTTCCTTTATTATTACAAAAATAATAATTAGTAACAACATACCATTTGTAGGTTAATCAACCTAAAAATTATTCAATAACGACTAATTCTAAATTAAGTCGCCTTCTTCAGACGAATCATTTTTGCCTGCACCATAATCGTCGGTTTCAGATTGATATGACTCTTTGGTACCGATTTGATTTACAACGGCTACTGAAATTTCATAATCATTGCAGCATTTACCTTCCAACCTCAAACCACAGCGTACTCTCAATATAGTAGTTAAAAGATTTAACTTCATTCTATCCCCCTGTTTGTCATTTATTATATTCATACCACTAAATAGTCTCTCAACATCCCCATGTACAAAGACACTGTGCAATAGTGCGTATCTTTTTAGTAGATCAGTGTTGCCTATACAGTAAACGTAAATTCCATTTAAAATTAAAGAAAGTAGATCGAAGAAGTATGTATAAGATTAAACATATAAGTGGCTTAGTGGCTGAGTGATTGTAGTTTTAGTAATGAAACTAAATTTTTCGAAACCGCTAGAAAAATCCACCAGCCACTAAAAGAAATATTTCGCCACTAAATGAAGTATGAAAATCACCAGTTTTAGTGGAAAATCCACTAAGTTGGCAACACTAGCCGAACGCGTCCAAACGATGGGAGTGATGACCGAGCTGCTGACATGTGCAAGTTGCTGCCGGGCGAGCATGCGAGTGAAAACAAAAAATGTTGAAGTAACTCGTATGCGAGCTACTGTCCAACTCGCACGTACGAGTTACTCGTAAGTTACGTCCAAACAGTGCGAGTTACTGCAGTGCAGTTACTCGGCAGGCTGACTCGCACACTAGCTCGCACTGTGTAAACCAGCCATAAGGGGTGGGTAGGAATCTGGGGTTCAGTGTATCCTGGTCATCCGCCTCCAAAACCTAGATAAACCTCACCCCATGAACCCGGGCACCCCTGCTAAATCACCAAACGTAGCAAATTACTTGGGGTGATCTATGGCAGAGGTGTTGGTTATCCAATAAAGGTTCCAGGAGCGGCGGTACCCTTACCCGCCTCCCAAATTGTAAAGAGTGAATTGCGTGTGTACAAGTGTTATTACTTTTGCAACCTACAAAAACTTTTAAATTTAATAAATTATCTGCGAGCTTTTTTTAATTTTTTTCATTAAAGCATGATATATTTGTATTCTATTTACTTTTTATTGTTAAAAAAAACAGTTTATTGGGCACTTTTCGTTCCTCAGACTGCCTTTGTACTTACGCCTCTGTGTATAATACAGGTTGTCTTTATTTTTACGATCATAACCCACACCAAGTGACAGTTTTAAAAGACCCTGAACATTTTATTCGGAA
The DNA here is from genome assembly GCA_917880885.1 of Limnephilus marmoratus. Classification (NCBI taxonomy): domain Eukaryota; kingdom Metazoa; phylum Arthropoda; class Insecta; order Trichoptera; family Limnephilidae; genus Limnephilus; species Limnephilus marmoratus. The sequence goes on along the minus strand of OU862912.1, from coordinate 20,992,247 downwards.
AAACCTGAACAGCAAGGCACAATACTTATTCGTGGATTGGGGATCTCAGTCAGAAATTGAAATTCAGGATTGTGATATTTTTTTAATAGGATTTTTCAATTTCCTTTCACCAAACACTAAAAGAGATGTACATAGTGTTACAGGATGTACTTGACTTACTTTAACCAGTGATTCTTGACATTATCTGAAGTAAAAAAAAAAGAAAATGAAGTTTTGGTCTCCGGTGCCATTTTTGTTGTTGTTTTTTTCGTGTTTTTTTCCCCTTAAAACCAATGTCAGGAATCAGTGGTTAAAGTAATCGCAGTAAACACCCTATATATTCAAACGTCCTTATCACCCTATATATTCATTAAACCATGCGGTCGCGTAGATAATACAAATTTTGGGGGTTTTCTCTCAAGGATTGCTAAAAAAATTATTCACCGTTCTTCTTATGAGTGTATGTGAAATGATTTTAACTTTTTTGTAATGACGAGTGTTTAAATGTATGTATATACCAGCTTCTAATATTATTTTAAAATGTGCATTATTTTTTTTTAATTTAAGGTATACGTAGAGCACTGTGCAATGTGCAATCTCTCTTTATCTGCTTTCCACCCTCTCTACACTCCGTACATTTCACACTTTACACTCTTGACTCCTGACTGCTGACAGTTAGCGGTAACCTTAGCCAAACCGTTCGCCAGATTATCCGAGGCCAGTGCTTTCGCCAGATAATCCGAGATAAAAGTGCAATATTTACTAGGTTTTTTGTGTGAAAATAAGCCACATCTTATAATGACGCCCAATTTTACATATTTTCGGTTCCGTCACAACTCAACATGGTGGCATTTCAACACCCCTTTGAAAAATCTTTAATTTTTTTTTTAAAAAACAGCTCATAACCTAACCTAATGTGAAGCTAAAGTGTTTTTTCTACTTTTTTTCATAATTTTTAATGACATTTCAAATGTGTGATGACATTGGACGTTGTTGAGTTGTTCGGTCACTATATTTTCATGGTGTCTTGTCTTGAAAATAGTTGCGTTTACCTATAAATTCTATAAAAAATAAATTGATTGAATAAGTTTGCAATTCACGCGCCGTAGAAGTAAAACCTTCAGAAAACTAAAGTCGACAAGAGTGGGGAGGCTACGAAGCACCGCACAAAGAGGAGATCGACAGGCTACGAGGCACCGCACAAAGAGGAGACGGGTTAAACTATCTCATTCTCTCACAAGATAAATCCTATAGATGTATGTGTTTGTCTCTTTTTTGTGACGCTATTTTACTTTTCATCGAGTTTCATATCACAACGGTGCTAAAGAAGTTTGCACCCCAAAAACTTATGCCAATTTCAACACCCGAATCGTTGTGAGTTGTGATATGTGAGCGAATGAGTGTTCTTCAGCACACATAATTTTAGTACCTATGTATGTTGGTAAACATTTCAAATGAGCATTTTTAAATGGTGGATTCAATTTATTCTTTCACCTTAACAAAATACCAAAAAACTGCCCATAAAAATATATTCTTTTCATAGATTCAATATACTTAAATGATCCCATAATACATATTTTAAATCAATCGACCTCTCAGGGTTCATTACCTAGGAGACTTAAAAGGACAGGTAGACATAACAACATGCGTATCCTTTAGCGAGAACGTCTGGCGGGCTGTAATAATACTAATAATAATAGGCAGCTACTGCCTACGA